>JASDFA010000020.1:110787500-111325000 GCA_035772735.1 Datura wrightii | reverse complement strand
GAGTAGAAAAAGAAAGCCAAAGCCGTTCAGTGGTGAATCGGTGGATCAGAGATGCCTTCCGTCGATCGGCTGTAGTCGATAAAGGCCGTAAAACATAGGAATGGAGTGGTGGCTGTCTAGTTGCAAGCCCACCTCCTGGTTGTCATCACTCGATCACTTCCTTTTCCACTAAGTGATTGCTTAGGGACCTTAGCGTATGATCTGGGCTGTTTCCCTCTCGACTTTGGATCTTAGCACCCAAAAAGTCTGTCTGTACAAACGATCTAGGCCGCCCCTTCTTTCAAAAATCAACAAACAGCGCTAACGAGCAAGAAAAAGGATGCGCTAAGGCGCAACGGCTTTCTAAAGCTGCTACGCCCTTGCTTCTTGCCTTATCTTACTTAGTAAAGCAACCTTTCGCGCTAGGCGCTCACCTTTTTTGTCTGGGTGGAAGCTGGCTGGCAGGGCTTGCTTAACCGGATACACGGAATTGGGATCTCTGTTGCTCAGAAACCACACACATACAAACACATGGAGGCCCATAAAACCCATAAATAATAAACTAACAAATATACGTGACATACACTTCCTGTGTGAAGTTTTCATCTTAATGAATCAAAGCTGTTTGTAAAATGCTACTTTTCTTTTTGAAACAAGTAAGAGTACTTTTTCTTATCATACACCCTTATGAATGAATGAATCAAAAAAATTAGACTCCTAAACTAGTCCTCCTCCTCTCTTTCTTCAAAGACAGAGGTACACATCACAGGAAAAAACCCCAAAAACAGAAAGAGAAAGAAGTAAGTAAAAAAATAGGAAATACTGCTAGATGGCTACCAGATTAGTAGCAAAGTACGCTTTTAGTTCCTTTTGGCACAACAAAACAAGGTAGTAATACGGGAGAAGGTGGTCCAGTAATCTTCTCCAGCAGGGTGGCCATAGTGAGATAGAGTGGTGAAACTGGGTTCCGAATAAAAACAGAGCGAGCAGGGAAGACAAAAGCTATGACATTGGAATCCACTTCAAGGTAAGCCCCACTCCACTGAATTGGAGAATTCCAGAACACGTATCAGAGAGTGCTCCAATGGCAGTGGGGGCACAATTGAGAGAATTTCGACGATTAGAAAAGAAAAAGAAGAAAGTTAGTGTTCAATGAGCTCGAGATAGCTGTCTGATGAGAGGAAGGGACGCCGGGTACAGTCTTTCTTTGGTTCCAGCCCCCCGGTTACACCAAAGCACACCAGTGTTCTGTGGTATTCTTAGTTCCTTAAAAGTTCCGCTTAATGGCAATGGGGGTGTGCGATTCATCAGGTGCAATCAGCAATGCCCCTACTCCGTACCCATTTTGATTAGTCGTGCCATCAAAGTAAAATTTTCATGCCCTCCTCTCCTTACAGTCAAGTGGCTTTCAGCTCCTTTATTAAACCTTCCCCTTTTAATAATAAGAAGGTAAGCATCAAAGCCCAGAAAACCCAACCTATACAAAGAGCTCTTTTCAGCCCCTACTCCTAACAAGTGAAAGTTGCTGGCACCCACCATATCTTGCTTCGGGGCCGATCTCTTGTATCGGAGCAAACAAATTCAATGATTTTAGAAAGGTCTTTTTTGAAGAGGAGGCGGGCGCCCTCTAAGTTGACCACCCTATCCACTAATGGACTATGAATGGGGGGGGGGGGGGGAAAGGGTGTTTGTAGCTGGAGATTACCAATCTCCAACTACAAGCTACCCTTATGGCCACCCTCCCCTTTCAGGGATTTTACCATAAGGGAGATCTTTTGGCTCAACTTTATCCCACCGAGGGAGCAACCCCATTTTTCACCTTGAATTGGTCAAAATATGCAGAATTTCTTAGTTTTCGTGGAGGATTAGATCCAGTAACTGGGGGTCTGTGGCTGACTGATATTGCCCATCGCCATTTAGCTATAGCATTTATTTTTCTCGTTGCTGGTCATATGTATAGAACCAATTTCGGGATTGGGCACAGTATGAAAGATCATTGAAATACACAATTCGAACAATTTCAAATTTACCTCAAATAAACAATGAATAAAACCCTATATATATATATATATATATATATATATATATATATATATATATGTTACTTATTAAATTAATAGATAGCAGGACGTCGCATCAACATGTATGATTCTTATCTTCTTTCCAGTACAGTTAAGCTCGGTACAAATTCTGCTATTCCAGACAGCTTTAGCTATCCTCTGTCATTTCAGTAACTACCAGTATACTGTTTATCTTCAGTTATGTTCAGTTTTGCTTTGCATACTCGGTACCAGTGGTACTGACGCCCGTTTGGGGGCGCTGCATTACTTGCCTGCAGGTACTCATAGACGAGGAGCTGATCCCTCGTAATTTCAGCCAGCACACAGAGTCACCAGCTCCTGTCATCCAAAGCTAGACAGTCAGAGGTTTATTTTTTTTTTGTTGTACAGTATGGGTAGGCAGGGCCCTGTCCCGACCATCTTATCAGTATTCTTAGAGGCTTGTAGATTGTATATTCCCTGTGGTTGGCTGTACCGGTCGTGTGAGGCCGTGTGTATGTTTTGATTTGTTTATGATGGCCGAGTGGGGCCTTATTCAGTTGGTAGTGGTGATCTTGTCGGTCACGTAGCAGTTTAGCACTTGTTTTCTTGATTCAGAAATAACTAGATAGCATGGTGGCCTTGTCGGCCCGCATAGGTTCCCTATTGATTCAGTTGTTCTGGGTAGCTTTTTTTTTCTTACAGGTGGCTATAGGCCTAGTCAGCTGGAGGCTGTATATACAGCCGTTATATAGCCTGTCATTTTCTTGAATCTAGAGTTAGAGCCAGCCTGGCATCAGAAGTGCTTAGACTCAGCTAGTCCAGTAGTCCAGGTCCAAGTAGGGCACCAGGTGCCAGTCATGCCTCCCAAGGCGGGGCGTGACACTAGTAAAAATGAGGTCTAGTTAGAATCAATTTATTTATGAAATAAATAAAAATGAGGTCTAGTTAGAATCAATTTATTTATGAAATAACTAAAATATCAAAAGTGAAACACCGTGTATATATTTTTTAAAATTTTTATCATGCTATCATTTTTAATTTTTAACAAATTTTTCAGTTCTGTCCTCGGCCCCTCCAAAAAATCTCCCATCCAAAACTATTTAGATTTTTTAATTTAATAATAAATAACTTTATTTATTTTAAATTTTTTTTATAACTTTTATTTACTAAAAATAGTATAGTTTTGGTGACATATTCAATATGTTGATACTAATTTTTACAGAAACTATTATATAAATAATTTAAAAATCATATTTATTTACTTAATAAATGTAAAGATTGTATGAACAAAATAAAATTATGTTAAAAAGAATAGGAAAAACGTCTAAAAATTAATTAAACAAAATAGTATATTGGTAAAAGATAAGTAAGTGAAAATGTAAATATTTTACATTAATGATAAATAGATTTAAAGATTTTATTTATTTTTACTTGTTTTTTAATTTTCGTTAAATTTATTAGGTAGAGTTTGATAAATATGTGAAATAAAAAGGGCTCATTTTTTAGTAAAATAGTGGACCAAAAATGCTCAAAAAGTATACTTAAGAGACCATTTTATACCCACCCTTGAACATAAGGGATATTTTTCTTATTTTTTCTCACATTTTGGGTAAAATTTTAACTAAATTTTGTGAAAGTTACTTTTGTGAAATATGAGGCAAAATTAAATGATTTTTTGTGTAATAAAATAAAGAATAAAAACTTTTGGATAATGAACACAAAATTGAATGACCATCTATGAAATTTACTCCTCTTAAGCCATCATGTGGTGTTTATATTTAAGAGAAATCCTAAATATAACAAAAGAAAATAGGTTGAGTAAATATTTTAGGGTTTGCATCTATAGGTTCTAGTGGGAACATTCAAAGATGGAGTTAACTAAGGGTCTCACACAATGAAGTCAGAAAAAGTTAGGGTTAGTGGATCATAATAGTAGAAATTTGACTGAAGTGATGAGCTCCCAATCAGAAGAAGCTAACCAGTCAGAACAAACAGAAATTAGGTTTGTCTTTTTGTGAACATAGTGAAAAAGTACATGTGCTTTGAACACTCACTGTTCAAACATAAAGCTCACGGGGTTAATCAATGCGAGCCCTAGAGCTTCTTCAATTATTCTATATTTGGAGTCTCTTCCATACCTAGCTTTTCTTTTTTTCTTTTCAGACCTAATGAATCTACTTTTCTATTTGTCCATAAATGTGTGCTTTTGTTATAGATATCGATCCAATAATTAATTCTGTCACTTTCATTGTTTTTTTTTTTTCTTTCTAAAATCATCCTCCAGGAATTTCACCTCCCGGGTGATGTGGGATTTGGCCTTGACCCCGCCTCGTTATATAGCATAAAGAAATAGTTATAAGAAAATAAAGGACATAAAACCAAAATCTCCCGATTAAACTATTCACGAAAGACCGGCACGTGATTAGAACCTTAGTTAATCACTTTCATTGTTGGTTTCTTAATTAATTAAGCTAAGTTTGAAAGTGATTATCAGAACAATATATAATGTTTATTAGATTCCAAAGCCAAAAATCAAGGATAAAAAGGGAAAAACACTATAATATATACTCTACGAGTTTAGGATTAAGTGTAGTCCTATTAATTGGTGTGGCTCCTTATAGCTAGACTAATGTTTGTTAGAAGTCCTTGAGTCTAGTTATGAATGATTTATATATTAGTTTAGAAAATTTACAGCATATTAAGTGCTACGTAAACAAATCTTGTTTGTTATTATAATAGTAGTAATGATAATTATTCTTGTTGTTTGTTGTTTTCAAATAATCATTGTTTAAATGGAGTGACATAGGGTGTGATAGGTATGGAGAAAAATATTTTTCTGAAAATATTTTTCGATTTTTTCATGTATAATTGGTTAAAAATATGAAAAAATATTTTTTTTTAGGAAAATAATTTTCTTTATGAAAGTAGGAAAAACAAGTTTCATAAATGATATTCCATATTAACTGTCACTTGCTCACTCTATGCATCTCACCTCCACCCCCACCATCACTACCACAACCACCATCAACACACCTCGCTTGTACCCCACCCTCATAGTGTTCGCTGAGATTATGTAAAATATTTTGGGGTAATATTATTTACTTATTTACAAAAAACCATAAAATAACTAAGGAAACCATTGTAAACATACTTTTTTCATACCAAGAAAATATATTTTGTTTCATACCAAACACACTCATATGGGCGAAAATTTTCCTAACTTGCTTGTAATTGAGAGGTAGTTTTCTCTCCGAGCAATTTTTAAAGGTCCTTCTTGCTTGTCTTTAGAACACATTCTGAGTTTGGCAATCCTAGTCCCAAGAAACAAAAGAAAGAAAGAAATAAAGCTCTATAAAGATCCCATCTTTTGTTTGTGATAGCCAAAACATTCTAATGCATTGAGCTTCTGTGCAATTGAAGTAGTAATTTACTTGGTCTAAAAAGCTTTTTTTTTTTTGTTTCTTCAATATTTTAGTCCAAATTCCACAGCCCTAATTATTTTCCTTTGACCAAAATGTTCCCTGCCAGTAACAGTAGTACTGGAAACGCTCTTCCTCATCAGTATGCTTGCTCGTCATCCTTTCACAGCTCTTCTCCCTTCCTTGGACTTAGTGGCAACCAAACTCTCCTTCACCATTACCAAAATCAAGATCGTTGTGATAATTCCTTAAGGTCATTTGCCATCAAGAAGAAACCCAAGAAAAGGGAGAGGTGTAGTAAGATTTTGACGGCTGAAGGTCTGAGAGATCGGAGAGTAAGACTCTCAATCGCCATGGCTCGAAAGTTCTTTGATCTTCAAGAAATGCTAGGTTTTGACAAACCAAGCAAAACCTTTGATTGGCTATTTACACACTCCAAACTAGCCATTGAGGAGCTCACTAATTGGTCAACTCGTCAGGCTCATCACTCAGAGAACACAGGTTGGATTCGTATCCCTATCAACTCACTTTGAAGTAAAAGCATGAAGTCAAGTATTTAGAAGTAATCTGATTAGGTTTTTCTTAATGTTAGGCTCCCAATAACCTCATGAGCCTTGTCTTGCACTGCCTTGAACTAGAACTCGGAAATTAAGACTACCAAAATAAGCTCCCCACAGTCGCACCTAAGATCCAAAGAAATGCCTTAAAACAGTAAACAACACATGACCTGAAGTTGGCATGGAGCTTTATCTTTTCCATTGTACTGACATCATTTTAATTCTATTGTATTTATGTAGGAACAACCAAGTCCAGCTGTGACGAGACTTCCAAGGAAGGTGTTTCATATTCTTCAGAGTGTGAGAACCTGGGAATAACTACAACAAATGATGATAGTTCAGAAAGAAATCCTAAAAGAGCAAAAGAAAAGGAACAAGTAGTACTTTTTACAAGAGAGTCAAGGGCCAAGGCAAGAGCAAGAGCTAGGGAAAGAACAATCAAGAAAATGTGGAGTAGAATTGAAACTTGCCACATATCTAATTTCTTTGGGAAGAAGGGTATTAGGGAAATTGAAGAAAAATTTTATAAGAACAAATTACAAGCAAACAAAGGAATAATTGAGGGATCTGGAGTTAGCAAAATTAAGATTAAGCCTTCTTTGATCTTGGGTTTTCACCCTAATAATAACCTCTATGCTCCATTAATGGGGTCAGGAACCTACTATGGTAGCTCTTCTTTCAGCAATGGGAATTGGGACATTAGTAGAAATGTAGTGAAATCAACTGAAACTGCTGCTATGACCACTGTCACTTCCTCATCACAAGGTATCATTTTTGGATTCACGTTATACACAAGATTTTCTTTTAACATGTTAATTACCTTTTTAGGTACTAATTAAAATTTTGTCACAGTTTTTTTTTTTTTTATAATTATTTTATAAGTGACCTAGTATCATCCGTTAAAAAAATTTAGACTCATCATTTTAACGTTTTTTTTCCTGCAGGACTTCATAGTCGCTGGAAACCATGGGACACAAATCACAGCAGCCAAATCTAATATGGGGACAAAGTAAGCTAAAGTTTCGTACATTTCTTTTCTTCCTCCCTCAGATCTAAGCTCTCGTTTAATCATAAATTTTATTAAGTTCAACCTTTATGTTTTCACCATTTACGGGTTGTTAAAAATTTTACATATATATTTATGTATGAGTTTTTTTTAGCATGACTTTATATGGATTTTAAGTATTTTTTTTTATTGTAAAACTTTTGTGAATTGTAGTAGTTTTTACATAGTTTCTAAATATATATATTTTATTTTAAAAAAGCTAAAATTTTATATACGAATTTACGTCAAAATTTAAAATATTGACTCTTAAAATTAGAATCGCGTCACATAAATTGGAATAAAACTGAATATTTATTTTAAAGATTTTTCATCTATGTGTTTTATGAGAGTTTTGTTGATTTTTGTCGACTGCATTACAAATCTTTCTTGAAATCTCTGTTGCCCTAGTCATAGTATATGTTTCTGTTTTTCAAAATTGCAATTCTTTAGTGAAAGGAGGAGATGTACCTATCCTGTCAATTCCAAGGATCGAATTGAACTCAGTTAAAAATTAATGCTGGTCAGTTTCCCCTAATGATGTCTTCTTGTGAGTCTTGTTTCTTAAACAATTTGAAGAAAATTAAGCTGGAGAATTTAAAAATTTTTGTTCTCGACAATGATAAAATTAAGAATGATTTAACAAAATGTCTTTTTTTTCCCTCTTCTCTGTGAGTATTAAGCTCCTATTTGATAATAGATTTTAAACTTCCTATTTTCCAGAGAAAAAAAAAATTAGTATTTATTGACCTATTTTCTCTTATATCGACATGAACCACCGATAATGTTACAGACAAGGGTAAATAATGAAGATAATGTAGGACTGCTAACTTAAAAAGAAGCAAGAACAGCAGAAACACTTGGGTTGTCTAGCCTGGATGATCAGGATCCAGAATATTACTATTATTCCAGGAAAAAGTAATTAAAACCAAACAACTGTTGTCAGATCAGTTTCTTTGAAGTAGTCTACAATTATGTATACGCTCATCTGTTTCAGCTACCTACTTTCCCTGCCCTATGAATTTCAGGAGGGAGGGCTATAACTCATATATATATGTTGATGGATTTACTTTAATTCTATGACAAATTCAGTATGCATTTTTTATTATATATATATATATATATATATATATATATATATATATATATACATACCATGTTATAGTTATGCATATAAAGAAATGGATCATGGGTATAACTCAAACTCAGGAAACTAGCTTATGAGGGGGAAGGATTATCCAAGTCCATATAAGGAGACCGTCCATCTCATTAACTACCGCTATGGGATTTTTTTTTCATTCTTCAGCATCTCAATTGGTGAGATGAGTCCTGCTCTGATACCATGTAAAGAAATAGATCTTGAACTTAACTCAATCCCAAAAACTAGCTTACGAGGGGAGGATTGTCAAGTCTATATAAGGAGACTACTCATCTCATTAACCACCAATGTGAGACTTTTTTCATTCAGTAACAATGTAGATATTATATTAGTAATACCGAAACTAATAATGAGCGAATCTATGTATAAGTTTTTGCAATATATATACATATATATGGTATTACTTATGCAAAATTTTACATAGTAAAAGAATAATTTACTGATTAATTATATACATAGTCAAAAAATGCTATCAAATATGATATTACTTACGCAAAATTTTATACATGAATAACTTATAACCTCCTAACCAGCTACCAGACGACCTCTTACTTATTGACGTAGGTCATTATGTGTGTGATCACATCATTTAAAAATTTAATATATATAAATAATTTATAATCTCCTAATCAGTTATCAGATGACCCTTTACTTATTGACGTAGGTCATTTATGTTGAAATGTGTGTGACCACCTGATCATTTTAAAATTTTTAATTAATTAACTTGTTAAAGCAATTATTGTAAGTCTAATTCTTTTACGAGTTAAACACATGAATTTTTATATTTTTTATTTTTGGATAGGGTGAGATTTGAATTTCACGACCTTTATTTGCTAGCTCTGATAATATATCACATTAAAGTGTATAATTCCGTAACTAAAAGTTTAAGATGTTACAGAAAGAATCCAATTTGAGATCATATTGTTTTTTCACAGCTTTAATTAATTAGGACCTTTGATCATCAGGGGTAAATGAGCAATGCTTCTTCCCTAAACTATTGGTCGACGTTCAAGAAAGCTATCTGCTGGAGAACGAACGGAGAAATAAACACAAGTCTGTTAGCTAAATATCTAAACAATGCAAGTCTCAGAAGACAATATTGAATGTTTCACGTAATCAAATATTTTTACATAAATTAAAAATATGTGTTCATTCTCCGGATAAAGGGGAAGGACCTTTACTGTACTATTGCTGTTGCTATTGTGGTTTTCACATATCCATGCTATGTCTTTATATGTCCATTTTTAAACGTTTAATTTGTTTCAAGTGAAACATTTTTATATAAATTAGAACGAAAATATAAATATTTATCTATATGTACTCATTCTCCGGACAAAGGAAAGTCCTACACTGTACTATTTCTGTTGCTATTGTCTTTTTAACCTTTAAATAAGAAAATAAATTCTAACCTTTTTAACTTATACTCACTGATAGTATAATGAATTTCACACTATTACGTAACTAAGCTAGTTGTAGTACAAGTTCTTTTTTAGGTCACTAATTCTTATAAGTAGTTGCTTCTAATTATTATATTTTTTAAATGATACGATAGTGCAAAGTAATTTTAAATTATTAATATATGATAATTACATAGCCAATTATAAATGATGAACTCCTCATAAAAATTTTGATTCCTAACCATGACAAACTACTATTTTACATGAACATAAATGGCTGCAAATAGAGATCTACATACATGTCTAGCAGCTATAGTATGAATAGAGTTTCCATTCCTCTCACCTTAATATCTGATCAGCGAATTAACTATGTGTGGCCAGCCACCATGAAGAAAACTTAATTTTCAATACCGCAAGGAATGAGAAAGAGCTGATAGTAGCATTAATTAATTACATCATGTTTGCTGTGTTTCCCAAAGTTTTTTTGCTAATACATCATGTTAAGCTTATACTTAAACTCCGACGGAGATATACTTCTTCTTTTACGTTTACTTATTATGTTTCGTTTCATAAAAATTAATTTAACTAATTTTGAAATTATATCAGATTAATTTAATATTTTAAGTTTAAATATTCAAAAACTATACGATAAGTTGCGATGCTTTTCATATTAATATGATAAAGAAATACATCTTAAAATGTTGGTCAAAATATGGAACCACCTTATCTTAAATCTATCCCCCCCCCACCCCACCCCCCACCCCCCTTTCTTTCCCCCCTTTTTATGTTGTAGATTTGAATAAGACAATAATAATTGCTATGTCAATTTAAGTTATTTATATACAAAATAATTTAACTTAAATTGTCTCCTTTAGTTGAGTCTAATATTAATACAATGTAATCTCTTTTAATTAAGTCTAATATTGATACTATATGATTTAAAAAGAATTAGATAAATTACACTCTATTAATTATCCATTTTAGCCCATATTTTAGTTATTACTTCTTTAGCCTAATTTTTTTAAATTAGTTTATGGTTTTTGCTTCTTCGTTCTTTTTTATTTCTTTTTTTTCTTCTTCTTTCTATTTCTCTTTTTTTTCTTCTTCGTTGTCGTCGTTCTTCATTTTCTTTTCTGTTCCTTCTTTGTTGCTTCTTTTTTACTTTCTTTCTTCTTCTCTCTCTTTTTGTTTTCTCAGTTACTACTTTCTGTCGCTTCTTTTTTTCATCTTTCTTTCATAATTTTTATATTTTGATTTGTAAATATTATGCATAAATTTAATATTTTTTATTCTTATAAATTTAAATATTAATTATTTAATAAATTAAATTAAAAAATTTAAAACTCTATTGTCAAAGTTTTCAAAAGCTTGAAAAGTTACCTAAGTGAATTTTCACTGCTAAAGAATTTGAAGGAGAAAAGAAAGTGTACTTATGAAGTGTGTTTACTTTGATATCCATGAATAATCATGTGTGTGTATATATATCACATAATTTATGTATAATTATGTATGTCTATGTAACTATTTATTATTACACAAAATTATACAAGGATATATACTATCTGAAAATAATTTGAATTTCTTTCTTTCAGATAGTGTATATTAGCAGGGGCAGATCTACCCAATGAGGTAGGAGTGTCCCAGCATCCGCACGTTACGGTTAAAATTCGTATAATAAATGTATATATCAGTTAAACAACTTATGTATAGGTATTGTGGCTCCCAAAAAGCACAAGACTCACACGTGTGCCATGGTTTAGTTGAGTATTTGAAGTGCTTCAGTGCTGTGAATTTGAGCTCGAACCTCCATGAGAACATTATTGTTTTCCCTCGACATCTACTTTATTTAATATTTCCTTTTAACTGTTGGGCTCTAGACCATCAATTCTTTTCGTCCTTTCTCTCTATCCTTTTTTTTTTTCCCTTTTTATTTGTAAAATCTCTCCATTTCATTTAAAATTTATTTAGCTCAAATTATACCTTATTGATGAACAATTTTTTTAATAAGTAATTTAAATTAATTTTAGTGATTAAATTGTCTCTCCTTTTAAAGACACGCTATTAATCTATATATTAGAGTATAATTTGATTAGTATTTTTATTGGATTTTGAAAAAATTAAATAACTTGGTGTAAATAAATACTTTAAATTGTTTCTTATATTAAAAAATTAAACCTTTAATTTTAAAATAATAATCATATAACTCGACAAATAATCTAAAAACAAGAAAGGTAAACTAATATAGTCAAAGAAGAATATCAATTAAGCTACTTTTAAGCAGATTCTTTTTTATTGCGGATGTTCTTTCATGTTTTTTTTTGAAAATTTTCTTTTAGAGTATAAATTAAATGAAGAGTAAAAAATTAAATTAAATTCGAATTTATTTGTCTATTTATGAATAAAAAATCTTATAGAAATTAATTAAAAATTAACCGATCGAATCATCATTCCTATTCAATCTTTGGCGAAAATGAAAATTATATTTTATACGTAAAATAGTGACACCCCTAACATGCAAATTTTGAATCCGCCTCTATATATTAATGTACAATATTATATAGTTAATATATATTTTCGAATAATATTATGTATGAGGTGTTAAATAGTGTGACTTTGAATCTTTCAAGCGAAATAAAAGAATTCACTTAGAAAATATCCAATTCTTTTCATTAAGTAAACTTAGTTAATATGTAGTAAGAAAATAAGTTTTTAAACATCTCGCTACATCTTTTTTCTAAAAGGAAAAAAACAATTAATATATATATAAATAATAAAGAGCATGTAAAATTACTTATATTTCTCTTAAATATTTTATTAATTTTACACAAGATATTGACACCTAATATTTTAAATTACAAAGGACCTTATGTGTAACGCAATACACTCAATAGCCTGTAACTAGCATTGAAATTATGTGTTAGTAATATTTTTAATTATAGATTTATTGGGTTTGAAATGACATAAAAGAAGAGAAAGAGAGAGAGTACGGAAAGAAGAAAAAAGGAGAGAAAATGAGTTTAAAAAAAAAAGGAAAAAAATTAAAAATATCTTTAAATTATGTGAAATTAAATAAAAGTGCCTTCTGTTAATAGTATGGTCCAAAAATGTCCTTGCTATCAATGTTTTGGTTTAAAAATGCCCTTTATTGTTACTTTTGCCTCAAAAATACCCTTTTTCTAATAAATATTTTTTTAAACATATTATTTTTCTAATAAAAATATTGAAACCCATTATTAATTTTTATATATATAAAATCACAATAATTTATTATTAATTTTTATTTAGTTAATAATAAAAAAACTAATAAAATAGAAAATATTTTTATTTCTTAATCTTCTCTAAACTGAAGAAAGGTAAACGTTAAGATATAACAGTCATAACGTCATAAAACACGAAAAATTATTACATTGCTTCAAATTACAAAGTATCTTTAAAATATCGCTCACTAAACTTTTATTGATTCTTATTTTCATTTTAACTTTAAAATCACCAAATATATTACCAAATGTTTATCTTACTTCAATTTGAAAAAGATTAAGAAATAAAAATATTTTTTATTTCATTAAAATTTTTTATTATTATTTAAATAAAAATTAATGATGAGATTACTCTACACACACACGCGCGCACACACACACATAGAGAGAGAGAGAGAGAGAGAGAGAGAATGAGAGAGAGAATACATAAAAAAAAAACCCTGAACTAAGACCTTAATTTTAAGAAAACACTTAAACTTTGTGGATGTCCTATTACCCCCTTAAATAATTTTGAACGAATATCAATACCTCCTTTTTTGTCCACCTGGCATAGAGAGTGCATATACTCTCTTAAAGAGCGTGAGAGATCCCAAAAAATGATTAAATTTTTTATTTGTATAAATTTTTCTTTATAAAATGTATTTTTCAACTATTCTTGTCATTTTAATTCTTTTTTTCTTCCACCATTTTTGCCACAACTCTACCCACTTTCTTTTACTACTATCACTTCAATTTTTTTCTTTTAATCCAACATCATATTCAAAATATTTTCTTAGATTCGAATAATTTTATAAAATTATTAAATTTTAAGATCAATGGAGGTAGACTTTAATTTATTTTGTTATTTTGATCTTCAACCAACACTAAATTTTTTATTTTTAATTGGGTTGAACTTATATAAAAAGAAGAAACTAATTAATGATATTCCAAAGTTTTGACTTTGCTCAGAAAAAAAAATCACTAATGAAGAAGAAGAAAAAAAAAAGAAAAAATCTAGAGGGAGGAGTTAGCGAAGAAAAAAAAGTGCGGGTGGGGCTTGGCTGATTGGGCTAGAAAAAGAAGTGGGAGGGTTGGAGGTTAGTTGGGAAAGAAGAAGAAGTGCGGGGTGGGGGGTTAGTTGGGGAAGAAGAAGTGGTGGTGGTGGTGGTGGTGGTGGGGGGGGGGGGGTGGTGGTGGTGGAAAGGGGTATCTGGGGAAGAAGAAGAAGGTTGGGTGGGGGCGGTGGTAGGGGGTGGGGTAAAAAAATTATTTATGATAAGTAAAAATAAGAAAGAGAAAAAAATATGTAATTTTTAGTTAAATAACACGTGTCAAATAAGTATTGGGGTGTGATTTACACCTTCTTTTAGAATTGAGATTGGTCAAAAAAGGAGGTAATAATATAAGTTCAAAATTATTTAGGGGGGTAATAGGATCACCGCAAAGTTTAAGTGTCTTCTTAAAATCAGGGTCTTAGTTTAGGGAGGTTTTTATGTATTCTCTCTACATACATACATACATACATACATACATACATACATACATACATACATATATATATGTGTGTGTGTGTGTGTGTAAGTACACATGGTTATTCTATTTTAATTGCTAAAATGAGAGTAAACAGACGAAAATTACTTCTTATTTTTTTTATTAGTTAAAGAACCTTTAAAAGAAAATAAAAAGAAAAGAGTCCTTTAAAAATAATATTTATTAAAAGAATAATGTGTTTTAAAAAAATATTTATTAGAAAAAGGGCATTTTTGATCCAAAAGTAACAGTAGAGGCATTCTTGGACCATACTATTAAAAACAGACGTATTTTTGAACCAAAATATTGATAGCATAGATATTTTTGAACCGAACTATTAATGGAAGACATCTTTATTCAATTTCATATAGTTTAAGGGTATTTTAAACCTTTTTTCCAAAAAAATAAATAAAGAAATAGTTTTCTATCAATTAAATAAGAAAAGAAGGGAATTAGTTAAGTCTTATCAATGTTAGCTGCCATTTACTACGAGGCAAAAAATATCGACTGTTAAATGTGGGCCACTAAAGGGTTGTTTTGTTATGAGTTAGAGTTATGCAAGTATTATTAATACATCAATTAGTTATAAGAAAATTTATATATTATTTTATGTAGTAATTAGTTATGCAAGAGATTTGTTATTCTTGTATTAGTTATCTAGGTATTAGTTATGCAATTATTAGTTATGTAGGTATTATTTATGTAGGATTTATAGTTATTGAAATTACAATACATGAATTATTAATTATTAAATATTTAATCTATTATAAATTAATATATATTATTTATAAATAAATAAGTAAACAAATAGTATACAATTCTTCCTTTTTATTTTTTCACAAAAATAATATAACTTTTTTTTTAAAAATAAAAGAGGGATTACAATCCTTTAAAAAAATTTAGTCAATAATTTATTTTAGTTTAAAAATTGTGTAGACATAATTTGAATCAAAAAAATTTTTAAAAACAACTTGATAGGAGTAAATGTGTAATTTTATTATTTTAATCCATGTATAATTAATACGCACATAACTTATTTCACCTTCTACCCCGCATAAAATTATACATAGATTTCATCATAAGTTATGTAAGTATTAGTTATGTAGAATTACTAAAACACAACCAAACATCGCATAAAATTAATATATGAATAACTTTTATACAACATTTGATACCTACCAATCAAACATGGTATAAAATTAATACATGAATAACTTTTATCCTATTTGAAAATCAAACATGGTATAAAATTAATACATGAATAACCAAATTATTCATGTATTAACTTATACCTTATCCAGTAACCAAATGAGCCCTAATTGTACAATACTTTATGGCCAATCTTATGTAAATATTTTTTCTGAATGGTATATTTTTGAAATTTTTCCTTAAAAATTTGGGTTATTTATAAATAACATTCTTTATCTACTTATATATTCAAAAGTTTTTCATCTATTCAGGTAAAGTAATCTTCTCATCTCATAAAATATTTTTTTATATATAAAATTATAAATTACTATAACTATAACTCTTGTGCACTGTTTCTTTTATATAATCTTGCAATGGAATCTGAAAGGATTTCGTGAACAAAATTGTGCCTAACAACTTAAGGCGATACGATTCTCATTGAATAATAAAACTCTTAGTAATTGAAGCCGGATTAGTAAAAAAGTATAAAAAGGGAATAAAAGAAGGCACTCGATGACTATAACATTAGTTGAAGAAGAGGTAATATTTCTTTTACTTATTTCTATATTTATATTTTATATTTTAAATATATGTTTGAATTCTTACATGTTCTTATTATATTTTATATTTTTATATGTATATTTTAATATTAAAGTTTAACTTTTTACAGGGCACAAAAGTTCGTGCTATACTTTTCAATAATTATATTGAAAAGTGAAAAAAATATTTACAACAAGATAAGATTTGTTACATCATAAATGGACGCATTAATGGTGTTAATCCTATCTTTTATCAGTAAACAAGGAGTTTGATGTTGAATTTAATGACAACACTATAGTTCAGGAATGCAACAATCACCTTTTCTGCTGGTATTTTTTCAAACAATTTTATTTCGTTTGAAGATACAATACAATCTTCTAATGAGACAATCTTTAAAAACCTATACGAAAAAGTAAATTAAGTAGTGTAATTTCATTTTATATTAACATGTTAAATTCCTTCTTCTTCTTCTTCTTATTTTTTTTAAATTGTATAAACAAGAAAAAAAAGAAAATATAAAAATACAACATACTTTAAGTTATTTCAATTAATCGAGTGTTCTTGTTATTCACTCTCTTTAGTTAAATTTAAACTATTTTTCGTTTAATTTGTGTGAAGGTGTTTGACTAGACACATATCAAGAGAAAAGGAAATTTTGAGCTAAAATTATCTCATAAAGGGTAAAATGAAAAAATTTAAAATTAAGTTATTTCTAAATATTTAAAGTATGAAACCCCGTAACAAAATATCGTTCACCTTTTCATCTTTTTAAAATAGAGCTCGCACTTGACAAAATAATCATTTAATTATTTGTATAATATTTAGGATTTTAATATTAACTAATTTTTATGTATTAAATCCTTCCTTATTTAAAATATATAGAAAATTTTAATATTTAGAAATTTAAAAGAGATTAAAATTTTAACTTATAATAAATAATTATATGTTGAATAAAACTGTATCTATAATGCACAACAACCTTATATTTAAGACATTTGAAAATAAAATTAAAAAAAGAGTTTGGTGCACAAATCATTCCACGTTAACAGGGCCTGGGGTAAGGTTGCATGTAATAACCCGTACTCTCAGAGAAAGCTCCCAACCTTAGTCCATGACAGTTAAGTGTTTGAAAGGGTGATCATGGTGAGTGAAGTCCTTTTTCAAAAGAAGAGGAGTGAGAAAAAGTGAAAAATATGAAAGTAAAGTGTCCCATGGAATCACTGCACGCGCGTTGAAAGAATGGTTCGTCAGTTAGTTCATCTATTGAAATCGTACTCGATATGTAGATAGACCCAAACCCATTGGATTTAATTGAAACTATGTTGTCAAGATAAATTATTAAGGGTGGGAAGCACTTTGGATATGCATTAAGGTCATAACAAACCTCAAGCAGAAAGTTGAGTTGAGAGCCTTCCTATCGATTGAGTTTTCGTATAAGATTTTTTATAAGGGTCAACTTCAAATGGCCATAACTCTTAAGTTATGAAGTCCTTTTGGGTTATTCAACACATCAAATTGAAGCCCTTTGAGTCTCTATAGTATTTCAGATAAATACTAGTATTCTTAGTTATCATTCGAGTACGAATAATCTCAAGGGGGAGATATTGTAATAAGCCGTACTATCAGAAGAGGCTCCTAACCTTAGTACATGGATGTTAAGTGTTGGAAGGGACATCATGGTAAGTGAAGTCCTTTTTCAAAAGAAGAGGAGTGAGCAAAAGTGGAAAATATGGAAGTAAAGTGTCCCAAGGAATCACTGCACGTGCGTTGAAAGAACGGTTCATCAGTTAGTCCGTACTTTGAAATCATACTCAATATGTAGATAAACTCAACCCCATTGAATTTAATTGAAACTATGTGTCAAGATAAATTGTTAAGGGTGGGAAGTGCATTGGATTTAATTGAAACTATGTGTCAAGATAAATTGTTAAGGGTAGGAAGCGCATTGGATATGCATTAAGGTCATGATAACGCTCAAATTACACTCCTGTAAAAGTATGACGTGGACGTTGTCAACAAAGAACCCGACTAGGTTGGGGTCGATCCCATAGGGAATATGATCAAGATGTAAAGTAATGCTTAGTATTTATGCTTTTAGTTTTGTTATTTCCTAAAAAGGGGGGGGGGGTTAAGAAAGTAATCAAGTACGATTATTGTGAATTGATGTTGTCGTCAAGTTTAAAAAATTAACTAGGGAGATGTTCCCAGTAGATTCATAACAACTTGGGGTTAATACACTAGTGATCTATCCCAATACTTAGCCTGTAGAGCTAATAACATAGGTTCATCCAAATGACTGATTCGTCCCTATTGGATGACTATACTTAATCACCAGATTAGGTCTCTTGAGTATTTCACTTTAATCATTACCAATTGTTCCAAATTAACTCTCCTGCGACCGCAGCTCAAGTTATACAATGAACCATAAAGTTCAAGGCTTTGTTGTTTTTCTCTTTTCCTAATCTCTACCTCTCTAGGTTCAAGCAAGTAGAGAATTTGGAAAAGTCCTAACATTGTGCTCCATTAAGAAATGTTTAAAGATGATGAGAAGACAATACTCGCATACATATTGGTTTAGAATCACAATGTGCAAACCTTAGTTATTCCATCATGGTTACCATAACCCTAGTTGTGAAGGTTTTAACCTCTCATGTTTGTAAGAATAGAATTAGCATTCATTGAAGAAAATATAATTAAACGCTTACATGATGATTGGATGAAAATCCAATTGATTAATGCACAATTCAACAATAATCAATTCAAGAACAATGAATAATCTCCAAGAATATTGAAAAGAAAACTCAAAGGTATTTGTTCTCTATCAAAAAGTCGAACTCTCACAACAATAACTTAGAATAGTATTTATACAAATAATTAAAAATATTTTTTAAATTAACAGAAAAACTGATTTAACTGTCGCCCCCTGATCCTATGACTCGTACCATGAACCTACGAGTCATAGCTTCCACTCGTACAATACTTGCCAGTCATAAGCTTGGCTAAGTCCCGGGAGTTGGTACAACTCGTACAATGCTCCTATGAGTTGTACATCTCTGTCATGGTTAGAATGTGCAAAGTCTGACCTCCTATGAATATTTCCATGAGTGCTTTGGTATGACTCGTACCTTGATCTCACGACTCGCGGTTGCCTCTCATACCATGGGATCTACCATTCAACCTTTTCTATGAAATTTACCACGACTCTTTGGTATGGGTCGTATGTGGTCATCACGACTTGTGATTTCTACCCATACTAGAATTCTAGACAAGTGTAGGACTTTCTGAATATGTTTTACGACTGATTGGTATGGCTCGTACTAGGATGATACGGCTCATACCAAGAGTCGTACTTTGCCAGTGCCTTGAGCAGCTCCTCTGGATTTTATCACGAATCAAAGTACGGCTCGTACTAAGGATTGTACTTAGCCCATTTTCTGCACTCTTTTCACTTCTTCTACAGATTTCAACTCTGACACAAGATTTCCCTGAAAACACAGTAAAAGTGCACCATATCTGTATAAACATACCTAAGACCATGCATATTTCCTCAGTTTTAAACATAGAAAGTGTTGTAAACCCATAACACATTAACACCCTCAACTTAAATTACTTGCATGTCCTTAGGCAAAAAAAACAAAAAACTATAACACGATGCTTAACTAAAAAGTAAAGCAGCAGACCTACAACCAATACACCAAAATTTGCACACATGACCATTATCATATATTGACCCCCTTTTCATTCAAAACCAAGTCAGCTATGCACACATGCAACTACAACTCATGACACATAGGGATCAAGATATGACATCAAAATTTTAACAGTAAACTGAGCTATTACCAATACTATTCACACAAACAACCGGCAGAATGCAATGCAAATTTTGTATCCTCACAGTAAATGAAGTCCTCCACACTCACACACACACACACACACACATATATATATATATATATGTGTATATATATATATATGTATGTATATATGTATGAAATTTGGGAATAACAAGAAAGACTCTCACTCTTATAAAAAAGTTTCAAATACTGCACAACGGATACCATAGGTCTTGCCATTATTTTCTTTACTTCAATTTTTCAGACAGTCGGGCTAGGATCACTATAGGACTTTTATCGGCTTGTAATATAGGTTTTAGGTTGGGTATGGTAGATATGGATATAGTGACTAACCCTCTTTGGCACTACACAACTTGGCTTCGCTTCTCATGTTTTACCTATTTTTTCCTTGCTCAACCTATTCCTCCCTTTTTCACCATTCGACTGCAATTTATGGGTATGGTGACTTTTCTTTTCAGCTTTATTTATTGCTTTTTTTTCCTTTTCTTTTCTTTTTCTCTTTTTTTCTTTTTCTTTTTTCTTTAATTTTGCTCACCACACCCAACCTTTCACTAATCAGCCTTTTTCTATTTTTCTCCCCCACTTTATCTATGCATCCCTAAATAACCACCCTTAACTTTGGTGTTTTGCCTAAATTAAGGTTCACAATGTCCAAGGAGGGACTAGGGCCAAAATAGGTTTATTATAAGCAAAGTAGGAAAGGTGAATGGGCTAGTCAACAATAAAAAGGTCACTTTTAGGCTCAAACATGGGATCAAGGGATTTTTTTTATTTGGTAGAGTCATTTAAGCTAAAAGTGGGTTAGTACGAAAAAAACCTAAGATCATTTCCTAACCAACTGTCCTATCACCTATGCAAAGACCAACCAGACAAGTTCTAGATCCTCTACACAATAATGAACTAGGTAAGCATCCTCACTCACTCGTGGTGCAGGTTTGCATTTATTCTACCTATCTGGCTCATGCACAGCTAAGCTACAATTACACATGCTAATATATCAAATGCCATAAAAAGATCCACAATATTCATGCTTTGCAATCAACACACACAGTTAACACAAAATTTTAAAATGGGTCATTTTTCTCAACACTTTCCAAAAACATCAAACATATGTACATTTATTGGCTATAAAGTACTTCTAAACTACTTCTAGTTAAACAAAAGCAAAAACAAAATCCTAAACATGTCGGAAATGTGCATTTATTGGTTGTAAAGTACTTCTAAACTACTTCTAGTTAAACAAAAGTAGAAACAAAATCCTAAACATGCCGGTTATACTAGATAGCATATCCGAGGGAAAAGAAACATGACAACAAAAACCCTCGAACGAAAACCAAAAATAAAAAAAAAATCCTAAACATGCCGGTTCTACGAGATAACATGTCCGAGGGAAAAGAAATATGACAACAAAAACCCTCGAACGAAAACCAAAAACCAAAGCAAAATATACACCCCATTTTAAAGACCCTCGGACGAAAACCAAAAACCAAAAACAAGTACCACCCCTCTTTAAAAGCATGCTTTATCCCCAAAGCATAAAAATGAAACACTAGGAGAGGGACATACTTGAGGCGCTTTAAGCACTCCTGTCATCCTAAAAAGGCGGGTGTGAAGGCACACTCCTCTCCACTGCAATCGTGGCACTAGCGGTGGCCGACACACTCAGCGGTGTGGAACTCAGGGTAGTAGTAACCTTCTCAACAGTAGTGGTCGCCGCAACGACCTCATCATTAACTCGGGCTAACTGTGGCTCACCTGAAGGGTCCTTGCCACCTGTAAGCTCTCCAGGGACAATAGTGGTGGAGCTCCCTGCTCCTCTTGCTCTGTCCTGGATCTCTGAAAAGTGCTCGTCATGAGACTGTAGGCTCTCTACTATCGCCTGCTTGTGCTCCTTTCTTTATTTTCTCTTTCTCTTCCTCGAGGACTCATCATTAACTGCCTTTGAGGCCCTCTTTTTTCCCTTTTCTCCACCAGCTGTTGTTGGAGCCCAAAATGCACTAAAGTCGAGCTCCTCACCAAGCTCAGCATCTAGTTCTGGAATGGTGGCCTCTGCTAATATGGTCGGCTGACTAGATGATAGCTCGACTACCTGACTCTGTAGGGACCCTAACTCCTCTCTCAAGCTCCCCGTGTCAGATTTCTCAGCTTATCCCTTATTGAGATGGAGCTAAAAGCTATCCAACCGGTTGTGCAATCCTCTAGCAGCCTCCTCGATCTCAGTCTTGACCTAAGGCTTGACATTCTCCATCATCAAGTTGACCTTTTTCTCGGTCAACATCAATCTCTTTTCGAACTTTTGGAGGAAATCATGGGCCATCAATATACATTCTGAAGGGACCTGCCCCATTATGGCTAATGGAGGCGTGGAGGAAGTGTTGGGGTTAGCTTTTGTGTGACTGGTTTCCGTGGTCGGTGTATCACTTTTGTCACACCCCAAATCTGGGAAAGCATGACTGACACCTGGTGCCACCCTTGAATGAGCACATACAACGCCCAAATATAAAAAAAGGACAGAATCGACAAGGTTTGGCATTACAACACAAGTTAAATCAGAGTAAACGACAGACTGAAATGGAAGCTGGCTCACGTGACCAGCCAAAAATAAATACAATAAACCGTCAAGGCTAAGGAATGGAAAACAATTATACAATCAGGTCCAACTGTCCTGCAACAACATACTAACACCACAGCAACGTCCACGAGCCTCTATGAATACCATAGTAATCAAATGATCGGCACAGAGCCCCGAACTACCCTTAACTCAAACATCTGGTGACTCCGAAAGACCTGGAGCGCACCAAATCAACTGGAACTCCATTCAGCACCCAAGAACTCGATCTACTAGCCCACCATCATGTTCAGGCATGAATGCAGCGCCCCGACTAGGGGATCAGTACAACAATGTAGCAAGTATGAAAGGCAGAAACAACTGTAAGACCTAGATTAGAGATTAATAGACATACCAGATATCACAAAAGGAGAATTCAACTTAAGTAAACACATAGAACCTACCTGGCCCCCATAGGCCTAGAAAGTACAAGCAAATACATAAATAGAACCCACCTGGCCCTCATAAGCCCGACAAGTTCCAAACAAGTAGACAAGAATACACGACACCTAGCCAACACAGCTCACTTGTCATCACCTCTAGACCTCTTCTTGGCCTCAGCTAACACCAGCCAATATCTAGCATCCATTACTATCAGGCAACAGATAACACAAGTAACAATATCACAATATAATGCCAAGTAAATCACAAGTAAACACTAGTTAATTAAAATCATCAATCAAGCACTGTCGGACCCTCTCTGGGCTGTGCATAATTAGTAGAGCTCCATCCATCTGGAAGAGCCAATCGTGATTCCAGGAAGGTGGAACAGATATATATGATGCTATGGAGGCATGGACCTCTCTATAAATCTTGCATGTTTATGAACGTCCCTATGGGAGGCAAATTCCACTCAACCATAGGCTAATTGTTCTACCCATTGGACTCAACCCCGTGGCTGGACCTACTCTCAGCGTTGGGTATCCACGAATTCCAAGGGCCTCAATACACACACAAAAAAAAATCACACAATCACAACATTCACATTCAATAAACATAACAATACATGTTCAAATAGCCTATAAATGGCTCTCAAACTCCACCAACTGACTATCACAACATTGTACTATTTTTTTACGTCTAGTCGTCCACTAACGAGCCACAAGTCGAGCTAAGGATTACCATACAAACCAGTATATCCCCAGGCTCTACAAGAATCCCACAAGACACTCTACTCACCACTAAAATCAAGGGACATGGACAAACCATCCCAAGTGTCACCACGGTCATCACGTGCCATCGACACGGCCGACACGATCGCCGACTTAAATATAACAAAAGATCATCGCAACTATAAAACTTAACCACTCTAAGCCCTCATTCACTTGTAAATATCATCATCTAATATTATTCACACAAACAGCCCATAACTTGCTACAAGAACCACAGGCCTCACACACGGCCTCTCGATACGAGCCTAATAATTTTCCATGACTACGATTCTTCGCACTCAAGCCCAAGCCACCAACCAAACCAGTAACTTATATCCATATTTTCATCATATAAATAGCAACACCAGAGTCAAATAACAATATAACACAAATCTTCACAAAATAGCCAACACACACATCAATACAGATGATAACGGCTACACAATTCATGTCGACAAAGGGAGGAACAAGCCTAACAAACCTTGGATTTTTTGGTGAACCTGAGCTAGGACAAACCTTCACCATTATGAGATTCAAGTTACATCCTAAGAGCAGCCCATGTTATTTCCAAAATGCAGCCAACACCGCTCAACAACAAAACAAGACAAATAAAGCTTACTTGACAAGATTCGTACAAATTTGATGGTAGAAACTCTGAGGCGACTACCTAATGGAGTTAATACACATATAACCAACCTTAACTACTAAAGAAAACCAAAGGAAGAATTCTTACCAACTGCTTCACCATGAAATAGCTACCAAAAGCTCGGAAAATACACCAAAACACAAGCTACACGCAATTCCTGACTTCCCGACATCAAAATCATGTTAAACCATGGATTCCTACCTTAAGAACACTTAGAACACTTAAGGATGATTTGGAGAGGGGTTTCTCACAAAGAGATTTTCTGGAAATATATTTGGATGAAGAACAACCGACCAAAGGGACTTAAATAGTCCTCCACCACCTTAGACCCTTGTGACGTGCCTGCTTATGCAGTCTCGCGAAAACGCGAATATCTCTTTACTCCAAAGTCAGATTGACGAACAATTTAATGAACTGAAAAAGACTCATAGACCTTTAATTTGTTAGGTCATACACCCATTACTCCTTATATATTGGGAGAAAATCTTCGAGATATTTGACCTAAATTTCAAAAAATCTCAAGGAGGAAAATTTTGCCAAAACTTTTGTTGAATTTCATTCTACAACTTGATCGACATCCAATCTTAAATACGATCATAGAGTGACTCAAATACCTCATAGCACCTCCTTCTTAGCCTATTATGTACTCTTAGTCCTACCTTAGAAGCACGATTTTATCGCTCAAATTATTCGAGGTATTACAACTTTGCTCATGGAGGTAGGGGCATCTAATTGCTTACCCCCTACTGGATGTGGAGGTGGAACTGCTGCTGGTAGGCTAACCCGGCTTACCAGGTTCATGTCATCTTGAATTAGATCAATATCTACAATCTTGCCGTACCTCAGCCTCAGTGTCTATCTCCACTATCACCCCTAATCCGGAGTCTTTGTAGAGCTTGTGTATGAGACTTGGGAATGGGATAGTGGTGCTCAAGCCTAGAGCGCGATCCTGTATCTTCTCAGCTCACTTTCAGAATGTTGATGGTGTATCTAGACATGGTACAAGGAACCAATGCTGCTCCGTCAGCACTCAGGGTGTTGTCATTCAAAGTCGATGCCAGTCTGTGGCGAACCAATGTCCAGCAGGCCTTCACTATGAATTTGAGCGAAGTCTTTGTGTCCTATCATCCACTGGTCATCAACTCTACCTCCTTTTCATCCTTGTCTATAACTCCCGCTAGCCATCTCACCTGTGTTTGTCGCTCTTTGAGGCCCAACTGCTTCACCCTTTTCAGAGTATCAACTCTGTAATCAAACTCAACAGTGGCATCTAAAGCTTTGAACCGTGGCCCATACAATATTTGTGCAATGGTGTAATATCCCAAAGGTCTCTACGACTAGACTCGGGATTGGAAATGTGATCAGTAGAAAAATGAGAAATCTCAGAACGAGTCACAGAACGACCCGTTAGAAGTTACCATGAGTCATGGTAAGACTCGTGGTAAGAAGTCAGTAGAAATCTTGGCCAAAGGACGACCCAAGGAAAGAGTCATTGTAGGGAACAACAACCCGTTAGTGCCACATCGTGAGACAACAATCCAGTTTTCCCAGAACCAACGAGTCAAGTAAAGGCTCATCACATCAAGTAATGGATCATCTTGATGAGTCATTAAGTGAAGTTAAGAAAGATTCAAGATTTGATTTAGTGGCAATGGAAGGGTACTACAACCCATTGGAATGAGTAACGACTCATGGTATGGACCCATTGAGGGAAGCTCTAGAAGCTAAGTATATATGGACAGTGGTGACGACTGGTGGAAGTAACGAGTCGTTGTGACCGGTAACGACTCGTTCTGTCTAGCCATGGTTTGAAGATCAGAGATTGGGGGAAAAGTGGAGGGTTGCGATGAGTGATGAAACGAGTCGTGGTAGCGAACGACTCATTGTATGAGTCGTGGTACTCGACTGTGTGATTTTACTTGTGAAATCATTAAGAGTATTTTCATAATTCCTAAGACCCTAATCCTTAAACTACATCATTTTAAGCTTTGAAAGAAGTTTATTAAGGGAGTTTAACTTATTCTAATTCATTCAACTCCAATGCAATGCAAGTTTAGAAGTTTTCCTTTGAAGATCAAGCTAGAAATTCCTCAATTCTTCCTCAAATCTCTTGGGCTTTCAAAGGTAAGTTTAGATTCAGCTTACCCAGGTATGTAGGGCTATGAATGGAAGTTTCCTTTCACTCTTATACCCAAATTTCTCCTCATGTTCATCAATTCAAGTGTACGACCTTACGAAATTTTAGCCCAATTTTGTGAAATTCTCTATGATTTGTTTATGGGTCAATTCCCATCATGTATTCAAAGCATGTTTTTAAGATTCATGGGCAGATTTTATATACAAATTAATTATAAATTTATGATTTTAAGTTTTAGAAAATTATCCCCAATTATGCAAGTTTCATGAAAAGTAAAGTTTATGATTTATGATTTCAAGTATGATGAGATATCTAGTATAAATGAATGTTTACTAATTACTCATGTATGAATCCATGATTTTCCTTATGAAGCCTATTTCAAGTATGAATAATTTTTAAGATTTGGGCCAGCCCACACAACTTAAGCATGTTTTCATGATTTAGCCAAGGCTAAAGATTAGCTTATCATATGTTTGGAGTCAAGACTCCCCATATTCAGATTTTAGACTATGTATATAATTATGATTTCAGCTTCGTTGAAAAATGATGGGAGCACTATGCATGTTTTTGGGAGTAGTGTATAGCACCGAGTAGGCTTGGGGTTCCAAGGTTCCCAGTCTCAAAACTACATGCCAATATAGGTATATTTATATTTGGGACCTCTCAAGAGAATTCCCCCCTCCGCTAGAGGGCCTTCAGCTTGATATCGATATCATGGTAGCATCCTTAACCCTGGCAAGGTTTTGGATGACTCTGCCTACTTGAGTGTAATAGTTGGGGCATCACGTAAGCTCTATCGTGATGGTGTCAGTTATGAATAGTCTCCTATTGGTCCTCATGATTTAAGTCATTTATGTTCATGTCTTATGATATTATATTTTATAGCAGGTTTGACCTAATGATCAGTTACGAGTTTTTACTTATGATTTCAGCTATGAAAGTTATATGATCTCTACTTTAGCTTTGGGTCATTCTATTCAGATATGATATTCAGCTTATGATTATATATGTTTCAGATTCAAATTTCAGCATGGAGTCTTTACTCTCATGATCTTATGATTTATGTTTAATTGCATAATTTTTAGTTAACTGTCACTCAACACATTTAACTTACCTTGCATACTTAATACATTCCAAGTACTGACCACATATTTTATGTTGTATCATTTCATGATATAGGTATGGATGATCAGATCCAATTCTGCCGTTAGCTCACCTCCCGCAGCTTAGTCTAGTTTTCCATCATTGGTAAGTCCTCATCTACCGAGGACCTTCAGTTTAGTGTTGAGTTTTGTTCTGTTCAGTTTCAGACTTTAGTGAGCTAGTTGGGGATGTTGTCCTATTAGCTCATCAAACAGTAGTAGAGGCTTATCAGACATTATATAGATTTTCAGTTTTGTCTAGTATTGGCTCTGTTTATGATTACTGTATTATTCAAAATTCCACTTATTCATGTTTCAAACATCAAATTCCGCTTGATGTATGCTCTTTAATTATTATGTTCATGCCATGGGTCGACCTGGAGCTATTCGTAGTTCTAGGTCCTGTGTCTCGATCCAGGGTCCCAGCTCGGGTTGTGAAAAATAGTCCACTCAAAGACATCAACTGCTTGTCCCAGGACTATGATACTATCAAGCCTGGGCTGTTCCTTCGATTTCTGATGGCCTTTGCCTTCTGCTCCATCGTCACCAAGTAGTTGGCGCAGAACTCCTTGACTAATTCAGCATTGTAGCTATCAGGGTTCTAGCCATCCACTCAAACCCATAAAAGCTGAAAATCCACTTCATCACCTTGACCTCATTCAGAGCACCGGTTAGGATCCGTGGTTCTTCCTGAATACTTTGCCTAGGGTGCTATTTGGAGGTAAGAGTAATGCCCAGCTCTCTCAAGCACTAGGCACACTCCACGTAATGGTATGACTCTCTTAAGGTGGATTCTGGTCATCATCATCCTCTTGGGTCTCCTCCTCCAACCCAGTATCATCTGCACCCTCTCCAAATTGGCCTCATCAGACCCCTCCTCAACATTTGAGCCACTCCCATACTCTTGCGGCTGTTCACCAGCTCGCTCAGACTGGGGAGTATTAGTCGGAGCGGCAGAGGTAACATCAGTATAAGACTTGTCCTATGCCCTAGTGGTTGGTGGCCTATTAGTGTCATCAGTATCAATTTGATAATCCTCCAGTGAACCACTAGGGGTACCCTTTTCTTGCTCGGAGGCTGAAGGCTCATCTACTAATGCCCTCTAAGTAGCAATTTCAGCTCTGGATTTTTTGTCCTGGACCTTCTTTTTTGCTCGATTCTTGACTGTCATTGTACCTGTGGAAGAAAAGGTTAGTACATGTGATCCAAGAAAAATAAAGAAAGAAACATCCTTTGTACTTTACCACAAGTCATCAGTACGCGTCATACTAGGGTGGTACAATTCATACTAAGACTCATAGTATCTCATGAAATTACCACAACTCATTAGTGCGACTTGTACTAGGTTGGTATGGTTCGCACTAATGGTCACAAGTATATTTCTAGAAAATTGGGATTCTCTATATTTTTGTATGACTCGTGTTATGAACCGTGGTAGGATTCTACGAGACGTACTATGGGTTATGCAATTGCTTTTGAACTTGACTGTAATACTGCGAAAGCCCTAAGATCAGACCTGAGGGTTGAAACGGAGAAAATAGAATTTTCTGCACCAAGTCACATGACTAGTCATCCAGTGACCCGTGAGGTGCACCACGAGTCATTAAGTGACTCATTGGGAGAGGGGCAGACTTGGTTTGATTTTGGTATTTGGGGCAGACCATGGGTGAGACCACGAGTCGTGGTCACCACCACGAGTCGTCAGGTGGTCCATGGCCAAGGGTTGACTGAAGGATGAATAATTTGGGTAGTGCATCTAACAGCCAGTCACCACGAGTCATCGGGCACACCATGAGTCATGGTGTCCCTCGTGGTGACTAGTGTTGACAAATTCCAGTGCAGGTAACGAGAAGAAGACCACGAGTCATGGAGATGGGCACGAGTCGTCCAGACCCTCGTTGGGATTGGTAATGAGTATTTTTATGCAAATTTATTAAGGGCTTTTTTGTAATTCCTAATTTCTAAGGCCTATACTATGTTGTTTTTAGCTCAGAATAGTGTGTTTTAAGAGGGGTAAGTTCATTCTAAGCCTATTGACTTTCATGCATGCAATTCTAAAAGCTCCTAAGGGTGATCAAGCCTAGATTCCTCAAGTTCTTCCCCAAATTTCCTTTGGGCTTTCAAGTGGGAGTGTGAATTAGATTTACCCAGGTATGTGACGCTATGAATGAGAGTTTCTTTCACTCTCATGCTTGAAATTCTTCTCAATTCCATGAATTCCAATCCTAAATTCAAGTTTCATGATCTTATGGGGTTTATTTCAATTTTTGTGAAATTCTATATGATCTATATATGGGTCAATTCCTTTTATGTATCAAATCATATTTTATGATTTATGACATATTTTATGATTGCTTTGAATATAAATTTTTAGTTTCAAATCTTAATTAAATTATGCCCAATTACGTATGCTTCATGAAAAGTCAAGTTATGATTTCATTATGATTTCTTGATCTCCTTAAGCTCTAAATTATGATTTATGGTTTATGATATGATTTATTTCAAGCACTCATCATGGATTTATGAATATCAAGTACATATATGTTTTACAAGTATGCATGGATTTCATGATTCATGGATTTATGACTTTTGACTGATTCACGGGCCCTTATTCATGGATAATCATGTATTTAAATTGAGATCCATCATGTTATTATTTATTTGGCCATAAAATTCATGAACGATTTTATGATTATGATATGATCCCTCATGTGCATGTTTTTGGGAGCAGTGTCTAGCATTGAGTAGACCCGGCGTTCAGGTAAACCCCGTGGTCTTAGAAATACGTGCCATCGTAGGGGTGTGTGTGTGTGTGTATATATATTATTGGATCTCTATGCTATCACCACGCACGCTCGTCCCCCTTCCTGGAAAGTCGGTGACGGTCCTGACCACTTGGGCGAAATAGTGGGGCATCATGTAAGGCTTTATCATGATGGTGTCAGTTAAGACGAGTCCTCTCATTATTCCTCATGACTTAGGCATGGTTATGTTTATGTTACTTTGGCTCGAGTTATGTTTAATAAAGTTTCCTCTTATGATTATGATTATGATTGATTTACAAATGTTTTGAAAACCTTAAACTCTTATGTTTACATTATGATATTTATTTTATGATCATACTGTCCTCCTCTTATGAACTCTTATGTATTTTTACTATCTCTTTACTTACCTTACATACTCAGTACATTCCAATTACTGACCGCACACTCTATGCTGTATCATTTCATGATATAGGTCCGAGGGATCAGTCTCAATAGCATCATTAGTCCTACTCCTCTCTCAGACCTCTCTATCCAGTATTTATGAGTCCTCATCCTTCGAGGACATTCAGTTATCTATAATTATGTTCCTTTCAGTTACATACTTTCATCGAGCTAGTTGGGGATGCTGTCTCATCAGCTCATCAGATATGTTAGAGGCTATTCAGACATTATGTAGAAATCTGCTTGTTATTTTTGATTTGGTATTGGCTTGATATGTATGTAGGCTTACGCTTAAGAATGTTTTATTATGTTAGTATATACTTATAGTATGCTCTTAGTTTTTATGTTCTGCCTTGGGTCAACTTAGAGCCTCTCGGGGTTCTCTATCCCGTGTCTCAATCGGGGCCTATGTTTGGGTCATGACATACTTAGTATCAGAGCATTTAGGTTTTGAAGTGTCCTAGGGTGTCTGAAAGCTGCATTAAGTAGAGTCTTTTCATAGGTGTGAAGCACGCCACACTTATGACGAAGAGGCTACGAGACGTTTAGGAAATGTTACCTTCTTTCATGATCTAAGTCATGCGATGAAATGTCTCTCTATTTTTCTAAATCGTGCTATACACATTTGTAGAATTATGCCTCCTTGCTGCTTTAGTGGAAGAAGAAACAGGAATGGAAATGGCCCTAAGAATGGCAATGGGGATAGGCACCAGCAGGCCCCACCAGCCCATGAGGATTATGTACCCGAGCAGGTTGCCCACGCTGAGTTCAGGGAAGCCATTCAGATGCTAACTCAGGCTTTGACCACCCAAGTCAACCAACAGGCAGTGGTGCATGTCCCTCAGAATGGGAATGCGGCGGCGGCGAGAGTCAAAGATTTTCTGAGGCTGAACCCGATGGAGTTCCTTGGATCGAAGGTGGATGAGGATCCACATGAGTTTATTGATGAAGTGTTGAAGATCACTCAGATCTTGGGAGTGACCAGGGAGGAGTGCGCAGACCTAGCCTCGTATCAGTTGAAGGGGATTGCGCACATCTGGTTCAGGCAATGGAAGGATAGAAGGACATTTGGAGAAGGTCCCATTGGTTTGGATGAGTTCCAGACCACATTTCTAGATTGATTCTTCCCTCGTGAGATGAGGGAGATTAAAGCAATGGAGTTTCTGAACCTGAAGCAGGGCAACATGATAGTCCAGGAGTATTCTTTGGAGTTCACTCGTTTGTCCAAGTATGCACCAGAGCTAGTGGCTGATCAGAGAGCTCGAGAGAGCAGGTTTATACTTGGAGTAGCGGATTACCTGGATAAGGATTGTAAGACTGCCATGCTTCATTAGGACATTGATTTTTTCCAATTGATTTTGTATGCCCAACAGATGGAGATGGTGCATTTGAGAGAGAGAGAGAGAGAGGCTAAGAGGGCCAGGACAGATAGTTATGGGTTCTCTCAGCAGAGATGGGGAGGCGGGCATCAACAACAGTCTCATCATAGGTCATTTGCTCCAGCGCCATTATCAGCCAGTGCACCATCCAGACCGCGAGGTGATTAGGAGCAGAGCCTCAAATTCAAGGGGCCAGAGTAGCATACAGACAGAGCGTACTTTTTCAACCCGCGGGAAGTGTGGAAAGAATCATATAGGGGAGTGCCTGATTGGGTCAAATATCTATTTTGGGTGTGGTAGACCCCGACACAGGAACCGAGAGTGTCCATTAGCTAAATGGGTGGATGGTAAAGGTCGTACTTAGGCTACCAACACAGTAGCAGCACCAGCACATCCAGATCAGCAGGGTGCCTCAACCAGTGCAGGTGGTGGCCAGTGCCAGAACAGGTTTTATGCCCTTGTACCTCGATAGGAGCAGGAGACTTCACCAGATGTTATTACCGGTATGTTATGAGTATTCCACCTTGATGTATATGCATTGTTAGACCCAAGGGCTACTTTATCTTTTGTGACACCCTATGTTGCTAGTAGTTTCGGAGTCAGTCCCTAAATCTTATCAGAACCCTTCTCAGTCTCTACTCCAGTTGGTGAATCAGTTATAACTCGACGGGTATATAGAAATTTCCCTATCACAGTCCTTCAAAAGATCACCTTAATAGATTTAGTAGAACTAGCCATGACAGATTTTGATGTTATCTTCTGCATGGATTGGCTACATGCATGTTATGCCTTAGTAAATTGTAGAACTCGGGCGGTAGAGTTCCGATTTCTGGGTAAGCCAGTCCTGGAGTGGAAGGGTAGTTCAGCTATGCCTGTAGGTCATTTCATTTCCTACCTTAAGGCCAGAAAGATGATTTCTAAGGGTTGCGTGTACCATCTAGTTGGTGTTAAGGATGCTACATCCGAAATCTCGACTATCCAGTCAGTCCCAATAGTGTGCGAATACCCAAAAGTGTTCCCAGTTGATTTATCGAGAATTTCTCCAGAGTAGGAGATTGATTTTGATATTGACCTCCTTCCTGATACGCAACCTATATCTATTCCTCCTTACAGGATCGCTCCAACTGAGCTAAAGAAGTTGAAGGAGCAGTTCAAAGACCTTCTAGATAAGGGTTCCATCAGACCTAGCAAATCCCCGTGTGGTGCACCAGTGCTCTTTATCTAGAAGAAGGATTGTTCCTTCGAATGTGTATTGATTATCGGCAATTAAAAAAGGTCACAATCAAGAACAGGTATCCTCTCCCTAGAATTGATGATTTTTTTGACTAGCTCCAGGGTGCTAAGTGCTTTGCGAAGATAGATCTCAAATCCGAGTATCATCATCTCAGAGTTAGGGAGAGTGATATTCTGAAGACGGCCTTCAGGAATCGATATGGTCATTATGAGTTTGTAGTTATGTCTTTTGGACTAACAAATGCTCCTGCAACTTTATTAGACTTGATGAACAAGGTGTTCAAGCCATACTTGGATATGTTCATGATTGTGTTCATAGATAATATCCTTATATACTCTCAGAGGGAGGAGAAGCATGCCACTCATTTGAGGGTGGTGCTACAGACTCTTATGGAACACCGGTTGTGTGCTAAATTCAATAAATGCAAGTTTTGATTGAACTAAATGGCATTTTTGGGCCATGTGGTGTCAAGTGAAGGTGTACAAGTGGACTCTCAAAAGATAGAAGCGATGAAGAATTGGCCAAGACTAGTGAATCCTTTGGATATAAGGAGTTTCTTGGGTTTAGCTGGTTATTGTCAGAGATTTGTTGAGGGGTTTTCATCCATTGCAGCTCCATTGACTAAATTTACCCATAAGAAAGTGAAGTTTCAATGGTTGGAGTCTTACCAGAAGAGCTTCCAAGAGTTAAAGACTCGTTTCACCTCAGCACCAGTGTTGACCCTACTTGAGGGTACTGATGGGTTTGTGGTATATTGTGATGCCTCAAGGATCGACCTTGGTTCTGTGCTAATGAAGCACGGTAAGGTTATAGAATATGCTTTCAAGAAGCTGAAGGTTCATGAATATAACTATCCGACTCATGATCTCGAATTAGTGGCGGTAGTATTTGCCTTGAAGATTTGGAGACACTACCTGTACGACGTCCATGTGGATGTGTTTATGGAAAAAAAAAGCCTATAGTACATGTTCATCAAGAAGGATCTAAATCTGCGTTAGAGAAGGTGGTTGGAGCTTTTTAAAGATTATGATATGAGTGTTCTTTATCATCAGAGCAAGGCCAATGTAGTGCCAAACGCTCTTAGCAGGCTTTCTATGGAGAGTGTATCTCATGTAGATGAGGAGAGGAAAGAGTTAGTGAAGGATGTGCACCAACTTGCACGACTAGGAGTTCGTCTTGTTGACTCGACAAATGGTGGTGTCATTATTCAAAATTGATTAGAATCATCTTTAGTGACTGATGTTAAGGCTAGACAATACGAGGATTCAATTTTGGTAAAGTTGAGGGAAGCGGTTCGAAATCAAAAGGTCGAGGTCTTCTCCCAAGGGGGAGATGGTGTGCTCTGATATCAGGGTCATTTATGTGTATTGGATGCTGGTGACTTGAAGGAGTGGATGTTGCATAAAGATCATAGTTCTACATACTCTATACATCCAGGAACCATCAAGATGTAGCATGACCTACGAGAAATCTATTGGTGGAGTGGCATGAAGAAGGACATAACAGAGTTTGTGGCTTGATAACGCTCAAACCACACCTTTTACTGAAGTGAGAAGCGAACATTGTCAATAAAGAACCCAACTAGAGGTTTGGGTCGAAACCACAAGGAATAGGGAGACTAGATTATAGCTGGTAATTGAACTTGTGAGGTAATTACTTCAAAATAGGGGTATTCTAAGGAAAATCAATAATAAAAGTAGATATCAAAATTCTGATGTTAAGTCAATATTAAAGGATAACTAGGGTTTGTGTTCCCCATGGGTTCATAACTGCTTCGGATATACACTCGTAATTATCACCAACACTTACTTATAGAACTGATAACTTAGGTTCATTCAAACGACCGACCAGTCCTTACTGAATGACTATACTCAATCACTCGACCAAGTCTCATGAGCAGTTTCAAACTATCCGTTATCACAAAGTTCCAAATTTAACTATCCTGCGACCACAACTCAAGTTAATACAATGATCATCAAGATCAAGGATCCGTTATAATTCTCTTTTCCTAATCTCTACCTCTTCGACTAAAGCAAGTAAAGAATTCGGGCATGTCCTAACATTGCGCACCATTAAGAAATGTTTAAGCATGAAGAGAATACAATATAAGTGTTTGTATTGGTTTTAATATCACTTTGTGTAACCCTAGCTTGTTAATTCACCAAAGTTCCCACAACCCTAGCTATGGAGGTTTTAGCCTCTCATAGTTGTAAGGTTGTGATTAGCATTCATGATTAAGAATAAAAACCAATACTTACAATAATGATTGAGAAAAAACACCCCCTTCAATTACTCCACAAAAATCTTGAAAAACAAGTAGCAAGAACAAGATGAATTCAAGAACAGGTTGATCACAAGTTAAAACCAACTCAATTCTCTCTCTCTCAAGGTTTCTTACTCTCTAAATCTATCAAACTGACATCCTCCTATAAAAATAAAGCCTAAAACATATTTATACAGACACAAGAATCCTTTTCCTATGCCAACAGGGTGAATTTCCATATCTCTCGCTGCCAGTGCCACAACTCGACCTACGATCCGTAACATGCTTTTACGACCCGTAGCTTCCTCTCATACAATCTCAACTAGCTAAATTCTGGATAAGTGTTGGATCTGGGTACGAATCGTACCATCAACTCACGACTTGTACTGAGCTTCCGTACTTTGAATAAGACATTTTGATGTTTTTCTGAAGTTCATCACGACCAGAATGGTAGGACTCGTACCTTCATCTTACGGGTCGTACTTTCTTCTCGTAGAAGGAGTCAGACTCAGATGCAATTCTTTTGTATTTCATCACCACTTTCTCATCACGACTCGTACAAGCCTGCTACGAATCGTACTGGGGCTTATGGGTCACACCTGCTCAGCCTTAATTTTCAGCAACTTCTGTGGGTCACACCTGCTCAGCCTTAATTTTCAGCAACTTCTGTGGGTCACACCTGCTCAGCCTTAATTTTCAGCAACTTCTCATGATCATCAGTACGACTTGTAGGTCCTTCCTACGATCCATACTGTGGTCTGTACTTTTTGCCCATTTTGCACTTTTTAAGCTATCTTTTGCAATTTTCAGTGCCAACACCTGTTTATCCTATAACAAAAGGAAAAGTACCTCATATCCACATAAATACACCTAAGTCCATGCTATTTTCTTAGTTTTGAGCGTCGAATGTGCTGCAAATGCACAACACATCAACACCATCAACTTAAAACTTTTGCATGTCCTCAGGCAAAGAAAAGAGAAACTAGAACACGACGCTCAACTAGAAAATAGACTTAAGATACTACAACTAATACTCAAACAAACCTGCACTTTCTATACAAACTCTTTTGACCCTTCCTCATGGAAGCACATAAGCTAATGTATTACAAGCGACCTCAAAACATCACAAACAGGGATCAAAACATGTCATCTAGCTATCAACAGGCAGTCAAGTCATCACCAATGTTTTTCACACAGACCAACAGTAAAAGCAAACATAATCCATGTACCCTCACACAAATGAAGTCCCCTCTCAGATATGAATTGTCAAACATAGCATGGGACTAAACAAGTAAGGAACTCACTCTCATAAAGAAGTTACAAGTATTATGTGTCAGATACCATAGACTTGCCCTTATTTTCTCTTCTTTGGTTTTTCAGATGGTCGAGTTAAGATCACTATAGGACTTGGTATGTCTTGTAATATAAGCTCAGGGCTGGACCTGATAAAGATGGAAGATTTTATAAGTGACTATTCCTTCCTTGGCACTACATACATTGGCTACACCATTCACCTTATTCACCCTTTTATTCTTTCATTCCCTTTTCCCCCTTTTTTTCCTTTTTATTCACATTTGCATGGGTGTGGTGAGTTTTCACTTTTTTCAGCATTTTCAAAATTTCTTTGAGCTTTATTTTTTAACATTTACAGCATTTTTCATCCTTATCTTTTCATCTCACCACACCTCATTTTCCACCATTTCATTCTTTTCTTTTCTTTTTCTTTCTTCCATTCCTACCTTTTATGCACCCCCACTCTAGCCACCCTCAACTTAAGCATTTTTCTTATGTTGAGGTTCACAATATCCAAGAAAGGACCAGGGCCAAAACAAGTTCATTACAAAAAATGGGTACGGTTAATCGATAAATCAAAGAAACATGGTCTATTAAGGCTCAAACTTGGGATCAAGGGATTCATGCAACTTTTGGCAGGGCAATATAGGCTAAAAGTGAGATAAACAAACAATGTCCTATGATCATATCCTAACCAACCATCCTTAGCCTATGCAGAGACCAACCAGGCAAGTTCTAGATCTACAACACAATACCGAACTGACTAATACACCTCACTCACACATGGTACATGAACTATTTTCACCTCACCTGTCTGGTTTATACATGCTTAACAAAACTACTCATGTTGACAAAATAAATGACATACAAAGATCCACAACAATCATGCATGTTGTCACAAATACATAGCTAATGTATCAGAAAATTTTTAAATAGGGTCAATTTTTTTACAAAAACCAAAACTAGTGCAATTTTCTTGGCTGAGTACTCCTAAGCTACTTTCTAATTAAACAAAACTCACAAAAATAAAAATTCTACACATGTCGGTTCTACTAGATAGTATGTCTGAAGGAAAAGAAGCACAATAAGAAAAACTCTCAGATGGACCAAAAATCCCAAAAATCACAAGTACACCCCTTTTTTTGAAAAGTTAGCTTCGTCCCTGAAGCATTATCTAGAAGATCATAGGGAAGAAAACATACCTGTGGCACACTAGGCGCTCCTGTCATGGGTTGCCTCCCATGCAGCGCCTGATTTAACGTCGTGGCACGACGTGACTTTCATGACTCCTCAAGCATCATCAAGGTATACTTCCTCAATTCTTTTTAATTCTTCCTCATCTCCCAGATACATTTTTATTCTATGCCCATTTACTTTAAATCTTTTTCCTTCTCTATTCTCAAGTTCCACCGCACCATAAGGAAATACTTGCACTACTTTGTAAGGTCCCATCCATCTAGATTTCAACTTCCCAAGGCGCAACCTAAGTCTTGAATTAAAAAGTATGACCAAATCACCTGGGCTGAACTCCGTTCTTGCAATCTTTTTGTCATGGTAGATCTTCATTCTCTATTTATAGATGGCTGCACTCTCATAAGCCTTATGTCGGAATTCATCCAACTCATTAAGGTGGTTAAGTCTTAACTTGGCAGCTTCATTTTAGTTCATGTTCATTCTCTTTAAAGCCCATAATGCCTTATGCTTTAGTTCAACTAGTAAGTGGCATGCTTTTCCATAAACCAGCTGGTATGGAGATGAACCAATGGGAGTCTTATAAGCTGTTCTGTAAGCCCACAGTGTGTCATCGAGCTTCCTTGACCAATCCGTCTAGGTAGTATTTACTGTCTTGGCCAGGATGGTCTTGATTTCCCTGTTCGACACTTCCACTTGTCCACTCGATTGAGGATGGTAAGGTATGGCCACCTTATGCTTGACACCATATTTTTCCAATAAGGTTTTGAAGAGGCGATTGTAGAAGTGAGATCCACCATCACTGATAATAGCCGTGGGAGTGCCAAACTTGGCAAAGATATGTTTCCTAAGAAATGCTGTCATGCTCCTGCCTTTATTGTTTGGTAGGGCAATTGCCTCCACCCATTTGGAGACATAATCCACATCCACCAAAATATACTTCATTCCATATGAGATGACAAATGGTCCCATGAATTCAATACCCCACACATTAAACAACTCTACTTCCAAGATGGGCGTTAGTGGTAACTCATGTCTACGAGAGATATTACCCTGCCTTTGGTATTGATCACAAGACTTGACAAAATCATACGCATCTTGATGAATAGAGGGATAGAAGTATCCATATTGTAGAATTTTATGTGTCGTTCTGACACCACTGGGATGACCCCCAATTGGCGATGAGTGATATGCCTCCAAAATGCTTAGCATCTCTACTTCAGGGACACACCTATGAATGATACCATTTGCACAAATGCCGAATAAATATGGCTCATCCCAGTAATATCTACGGGCATAAAGTAAGAACTTCTTTTTCTGTTGAGGAGTTAGGTCTGCTGGTATCACATCACTAACCAAGTAATTTGCAAAGTCGGCAAACCAAGGAATCAAATCCTGCGATACAGCTAGTACCTGTTCGTGTGGGAAGGCATCATTGATATCAAACTCCATCCTCTCCTTTGCTTCAGACTCAAGCTTGGATAGATGATCTGCCACCTGATTTTCTGTTCCCTTTTGATCTTTCACCTCAAACTCAAATTCTTGGAGCAAGAGCACCCACCGAATCAATCTAGGCTTTGCATCTTTATTGGACATCAAATATCTCAATGCTGCATGGTCCATATGAATAATCACCCTAGTTCCAAGAAAGTATGCTCAGAATTTTTAAAATGCAAAGACCACCGCCAGTAGTTCCTGTTCTGTGGCAGTATAATTCTTCTGGGCTGTGTTCAGTGTTTTGCTTGCATAATAGATTGGATGAAACATCTTCGCTTTCCTTTGTCCTAATACAACACCAAGAGTGACACTGCTGGTGTCACACATCACCTCGAAGGGAAGAGACCAATCTGGTGCTATGATGATAGGAGCAGTGGTGAGCTTTTCCTTCAGGCATTCAAAGGCCTTCAGGCATGCCTCATCGAACTCAAACTTTACCTCTTTTTCCAGCAATTTGCACAATTGCTGTGCAATTTGTGAAAAGTCCTTGATAAAGCGCCTGTAGAATCCTGCATGTCCTAAAAAGCTTCTGACTCCTTTTACGGAAATAGGGGTTAGCAATCCTGCTATAACCTCGATCTTTGCCTTGTCCACCTCGATCCCCTTTCCTGAGATTCTGTGGCCCAACACTATCCCCTCTTTAACCATAAAATGACATTTTTCCCAGTTTAGGACTAGATTTGTTTCTTCATATCTTTTTAGTACTCTACCCAGATGATTAAGGCATAGTTTAAATGAATCGCCTATGATAGAAAAATCATCCCTAAATACTTCAATAGTGTCCTCCACCATGTCTGAGAAGATGGACATCATACAACGCTGGACAGTGGCTGGTGCATTACACAATCCAAATGGCATTTTTCTAAAGGCAAAGGTTCCATATGGACAGGTGAAAGTTGTCTTCTCCTGATCTTCTGGAGCGATAGTGATCTGATTATACCCTGAATATCCATCAAGGAAACAGTACCATCCTCTCCCACCGAGTCTATCCAGCATCTGATCCAAAAATGGCATCGAAAAATGGTATTTTTGGGTACAACAGTTGAGTTTCCTATAATCCATTCATACACGCCATCCTGTGACTGGTCATGTCGGTATCAGCTTATTCTTTTAATTGGGCACCACTATAATTCCTCCCTTCTTTAGCGCGCACTGGACAGAACTTTCCCACTGACTGTCTACTATAAGATATATCACCCTAGCCTCCAACCACTTGATAATTTCCTTTTGAGAACTTCTTGCATTGGAGGGTTCAGGCGGCTCTGATGCTCTATCCTTAGCTTACAATCTGGTTCAAGAAAAATCTTATGGGTGCATATGCCTGGTGGGATTCCAATGATGTCAGCTATGGTCCAGCCAATTGCCTTCTTGTATATCTTCAAAATGCTCACCAAGGCTTCCACCTGCTCATCTAACAGGTTCGCTGCAATGATGACTGGAAAAGTGTTGTCCTCCCTAAGGAATGCATACTTGAGATGAGGAGGTAACGCTTTTAGTTCAAGGATTGGTGGCACCTCCACAGATAGTTTGGCCGGCGATGTTGAATGGTTCTTTGAGTCCAGGTCTAACTTCTTTGGGATGAAGCTATATGACCCTGTCCCATTTAAGGAATTAACCGTATTTGTGTATCTCAGGTTTCCATCCTCTTCATAATTCATGATCACGACTGCCAATGTATCATCAATCAAAATTTCTCCCACAGGTGTTGGCAGCTTGCTATGGTCCATTTGGATGTTTGAGTAAAAGCTTATTCCTTTGATGTAGCCTGAGAGTCACTAAAAAAAACAAAGAAAAATAAAGAAAAAAAATGTAAAAAGTAACGTAACCACCAACAAGTCAATTACAAGCTAATATCCTAGTTTAAGCCGTATTCCCCGGCAACGGCGCCACTTTCTGATAACGTTCAAACCACACCTCTTACTGAAGTGAGAAGCGAACGTTGTCAATAAAGAACCCAACTAGAGGTTGGGATCGAACCCACAGGGAATAGAGAGACTAGAATATAGCCGGTAATTGAACTTGTGAGGTAGTTACTTCAAAATAGGGGGATTCTAAGGAAAATCAATAATAAAAGCAGATATCAAAATTATGATGTTAAGTCAATATAAAAGGATAACTAGGTTTGTGTTCCCCATGGGTTCATAACCGCTTCGGATATGCACTCGTGATTATCACCAATACTTACTTATAGAACTGATAACTTAGGTTCATTCAAACGACTGACCAGTCCCTATTGAATGGTTATACTCAATCACTTGACCAAGTCTTATGAGCAGTTTCAAATTATCTGTTATCACAAAGTTCCAAATTTAACTATCCTGCGACCACAACTCAAGTTAATACAATGATCATCAAGATCAAGGATCCGTTATAATTCTTTTTTCCTAATCTCTACCTCTTCGACCAAAGAAAGTAAAGAATTCGGGCATGTCCTAACATTGCACACCTTTAAGAAATGTTTAAGCATGAAGAGAATACAATATAAGTGTTTGTATTGGTTTTAATATCACTTTGTGTAACCCTAGCTTGTTAATTCACGATAGTTCCCACAACCCTAGCTATGAAGGTTTTAGCCTCTCATAGTTGTAAGGTTGTGATTAGCATTCATGATTAAGAATAAAAACCAATACTTACAATAATGATTGAGAAAAAACACCTCCTTCAATTACTCCACAAAAATCTTGAAAAACAAGTAGCAAGAACAAGATGAATTCAAGAACAGGTTGATCACAAGTTAAGACCAACTCAATTCTCTCTCTCTCAAGGTTTCTTACTGTCTAAATCTATCAAACTGACATCCTCCTATAAAAATAAAACCTAAAACATATTTATACAGACACAAGAATCCTTTTCCTATGCCAATAGGGTGAATTTACATATGTGTCGCTGCCAGTGCCATGACTCGACCTACGATCCGTAGCATGCTCTTACGACCCGTAGCTTCCTCTCGTACAATCTCAGCTAGCTAAATTCTGGATAAGTGTTGGATCTGGGTATGAATCGTACCATCAACTCACAACTTGTACTGAGCTTCCGTACTTTGAATAACAGATTTTGAAGTTTTTCTGAAGTTCATCACGACCAGAATGGTAGGACTCGTACCTTCATCTTACGGGTCGTACTTTCTTCTCGTAGAAGGAGTCAGACTCAAATGCAATTCTTTTGTATTTCATCACCACTTTCTCATCACGACTCGTACAAGCCTGCTACGAATCGTACTGGGGCTTGTGGGTCACACCTGCTCAGCCTTAATTTTCAGAAACTTCTCATGGCCATCAGTACGACTCGTAGGTCCTTTCTACGATCCGTATTATTGTCTGCACTTTTTGCCCATTTTGCACTTTTTAAGCTATCTTTTGCAATTTTCGGTGCCAACACCTATTTATCCTATAAAAAAAGGAAAAGTACCTCATATCCACATAAATACACCTAAGTCCATGTTGTTTTCTTAGTTTTGAGCATCGAATGTGCTGCAAAGCTACAACACATCATGGCTAAGTGTCTAAATTGCCAATAGGTGAAGGTTGAGCATTAGAGACTAGGAGGTGTGCTTCAGGACATTGGTATCCCTACTTGGAAGTGGGAGGAAATCAATATGGACCTCATTACAGGGTTTCCTCGTACAAGCCGACAATATGACTCTATTTGGGTGGTTGTCAACAGGTTGACTAAAGAAGCTCATTTTCTACCGGTCAAAATTATCGATTCAGCAGAGGATTATGATAAATTGTACATTTGGGAGTTAGTTCAGTTGCATAGAATGACCTTGTCCATCATATCAGATAGAGGTACTCAGTTTAACTCCTAGTTTTTGAGATCAATTTAGAAGGGACTCGGTACCAGGTCAAGCTTAGCATAATATTTCACCCACAGATAGATGGTCAGGCCGAGCAGACCATTCGTACTTTTGAGGAAATGTTGAGAGTGTGTATGTTTGATTTCAAGGGTTATTGGGATGATCATTTGCCTCTCATTGAGTTTACATATAACAATAACTACTATTCTAGCATTCAGATGGCTTCATTTGAGGTTCTCTATGGGCGAATATGTAGATCACCCGTTGGTTGGTTCGAAGTCAATGAAGTTGCATTGATAGGACCAAATTCAGTCCATGAGGCCATGGAGAATGTTCATCTTATAAAGGATAGGCTGAAAACAGCTAAGAGTCGCCAAAAATCATATGCAGATATGAGGAGAAGGGAGCTTGAGTTTGAAGTTGGTGATTGGGTGTTCCTGAAGGTATCTCCTATGAAGGGAGTGATGAGGTTCTAAAAGAAAGGGAAACTCAATCCCAATTATGTTATTCCAAACTATATTGTGAAATGTGTTGGCAAGATAGCATATTAGTTAGAGTTGCCCTCAGAATTAGCCTCAGTTCATCTAGTTTTTCGTGTATTGCTCTTAAAAAAGTGTTTGGGTGATCCAGCTCTGGTTGTTCCAGTGAAGAGTGTAGGTGTGAAGGATAGCTTTAGCTATAAGGAGGTTCCGGTGGAAATACTGGACCTCTAGGTTCAAAAGCTAGGAAATAAAGAAGTAGCTTCAGTTAAGGTTTTATGGAGGAACCAACATGTTGAGGGAGCTACGTCGAAAGCCGAAGAAGATATGATGGCTAAATACCCACATCTTTTCCCTTTTGGCTCAGTTTCAGCTTGAGGTACAAGTTTTCTCCCTAAATACTCTATTCAGTTTCATGTTCAGTTCACGTGCCCCACTTTCTTTCATGTCAATGTATATATGCATGATTCGGGAATTTAGTTCAGTCATGTAATTCAGTTCGGAGTCAGTCACTCCATCAGTTTTCAGCTTATTTGTTTAGTATTTTAGTATGATGATTGCATATCTCAGCTTTTCAGTATGTTTTCCCATATTCGAGGACGAATGTTCCCAAGGGGAAATATTGTAATACCCCGGAAGCGCTAAAATCAGACCCAAGGTTTGAAATGGAGAAAACAGGATTTTCTGCACTAGGTCACAGGACGAGTCATCCAGTGACACACCATGAGTCACTAAGTGACTCATGGGGAGAGGGGCAGACTTGGTTGGATTTTGGGATTTGAGGCAGACCACAGGTGAGACCACGAGTTGTGGTCACCATCATGAGCCATCAAGTGGTCTGTGGCTAAGGGTTGACTAAAGGATGAAGAATTTGGGCAGTGCATGTAACGATCAGTCACCATGAGTCGTTGGGCACACCACGAGTCATGGTGTCTTTCATGGTGACAAGTGTTGACAAATTGTAGTGCAGGAAACGAGAAGAAGACCACGAGTCGTGGGGATGGGCACGAGTCATCCAGTCCCTCGTTGGGACTGACAACGAGTATTTTCCTGCAAATTTATTGAGGGCTTTTCCATAATTTCTCAGTTCCTAAGGTCTATACTACGTCGTTTTTAGCTCAGAATAGTGTGTTTTTAGAGGGTAAGTTCATTCTAACCCTATTCACTTCCATTCATGCAAGTCTAGAAGCTCCTAAGGGTGATCAAGCCTATATTCCTCAAGTTCTTCCCCGAATTTCCTTTGGGCTTTCAAGTGGCAGTGTGAATCAAATTAACCCAGGTATGTGAGGCTATGAATAGGAGTTCCTTTCACTTTTATGCTATAAACTCAATTCCATGAATTCCAATCCTAAATTCAAGTTTCATGATTTAATGGTGTTTATTACAATTCTTGTGAAATTCTCTATGATCTATCTATGGGTGAAACTTCTTCGCCAATACCTTTTAGCTTTCCTTTAGCTGCTACTTTTTCCCAGTCCACGCCCAATCAGAGTAGTCAGTGTGCCTGAGCGAGAACAATAAATAGGCGATGCACCATCCTTGCTGATACGTACGCAAAGAGACTCCCGAGAGCCAGAAGTATTAAAGGAATGGCCATAGGAATGGGTGCATCATGACATCTTCTTCTAAGGCTAGAAGACCACTGGAAGACACCCAGGACTATAGCATGTCGTGAAAGAAGCACACTGGACGGGCGTGCTTCGACCGTGTCTCCGGGGCACAGTTGAATGTAGATATCATGAACGCGAGGTGCAGGATACCAGGCGGAGAAACCCGGGCAACCACAGCAATGAACTGCGGCGAACCCTCAGACGACCTATCTAAGATTGGGGGGGGGGATCCTCAGTAGTGGTGACCCTTCCACTCTTCCACGGACTGATACATGTACCGAATGCTCATACGGGAAAGTTGACTCCTAGCTTCTAGCTAGTTCAGTGGATAAGATGGCTGCGCTCTAGCTCACTCAAGAATGGGACGACAGTGGTCCGCCGGCAAGCTCGTTCTGATCTTGGACGCAGTACATTGGAATCCTGAAGAACCACCACGAACGCTACCACGCGTCCACCTGCGGTGCGGTAATGCACCACCCTGTTGTGCCAGCAGCCACATAACTCCTGGGGGAGCACTCTCCAGGGACATAACAACATTCTGTAACCGCGAGCTTAGGGCATTGGATTAGGAGAGTGGGGAGTGAAAAGACCAATGCAGCAGAGAAGGACTGCATGAATCAGAATCCACTTATTAAGACAGACGACCGAGAAAGAAAGGCTCCGCGTTCGAACATTGGTTGATCTTAGCTTAGCGTGCTGGGAACAACTCAACTATTAGCCAAAGGTCTAGTGGAAACTGCTTAGTCGAGGGAAACTCCCCTTTTTCCTTTATGTATCAAATCATGTTTTATAATCTATTGGCAAATTTTATAATTGCTTTGAAAATATAAATTTATAGTTTCAAATCTTAATTAAATTATGCCCAATTATATATGCTTCATGAAAAGTCAAGTTATGATTTCATTATGATATTTTGATCTCCTCAAGACCTAAATTATGATTTATGATATATAATATGATTTCTCTCAAGCATTCATCATGGATTTATGAATATCAAGTACATACATGTGTTACAAGTAAGCATGAATTTCATGATTTATAGATTTATGACTTTTGACCGATTCACGGACCCTTATTCATGGATAATCATGTATTTCAAATGGGATCCATCATGTTATTATTTATTTGTCCATGAAATTCATTAATGATTTTACGATTACGATATGAGCTCTCATGTGCATGTTTTTGGGAGCAGTGTCTAGCACCGAGTAGATCCGACGTTCAGATAAATCTTGTGTTCTTAGAACTATGTGCCACCATAGGTATATATATATATATATATATATATTATTAGATCTCTGTGATATCACCACGCACGCACGTCCCCCTGCCTGGCAAGCCAGGACGGTCCTAACCACTTGGGCGAAATAGTGGGCCATCATGTAAGGCTCTATTATGATGGTGTTGGTTAAGCTGAGTCCTCCGATTGTTCCTCATGATTTATGCATAGTTATGTTTATGTTACTTTGGCTCGAGTTATGTTTAATAAAGTTTCCTCTTATGATTATGATTATGACTGATTTACGAATGTTTTGAAAACCTTGAGCCCTTATGTTTACATTATGATATTTACTTTATGATCATGTTGTCCTACTCCTATGAACTCTTATGTATTTTAACTATCCGTTTTACTTACCTTACATACTCAGTACACTCCAAGTACGAACCACATACTCTATGCTGTATCGTTTTATGATACAGGTCTGAGGGATCAGTCTCAACAACATTATTAGTCCTGCTCCTCTCTCAGACTTGTATACCCAGTATTGGTGAGTCCTCATCCTTCGAGGACATTCAGTTATCTATAGTTATGTTCCTTTCAGTTACAAATTTTCATCGAGCTAGTTGGGGATGCTGTCCCATCAGCTCATCAGATATATTAGAGGTCCGACATTATGTAGAAATCTGCTTGTTATTTCTGATTCGGTATTGTCTTGATTTGTATGTAGACTTCCGCTTAAGCATGCTTTTTTATGTTAGTATATACTTATAGTATGCTCTTAGTTGTTATGTTCATGCTATGGGTCAACTTGGAGCCTCTCGGGGTTCTTTGTCCTGTGTCTCGATTTGGGCCTATATTCGAGTTGTGACATTGACCTTCTTGCTTCTTGGTACGACCACTAGGTGTGACTCATAGTGAGATACCGTTGGTCGTACTTGGTCCCATACTATGACCTTCCAGTTTAATGACCTGGGACAGTCCCAACGATCATCCTATGAGTTGTAGTATGAAACCATGAGTCATAGGATGGCTCGTGAAGACTGTCGTCGCCTTATTCAGGTTTAATTATGCACGTAAGTATGATTTTAAGATGGATACTTAGAATTCCCCATCCAATTTATGCAACTTACATCATTTTCACACACCTAGTCAATCCCCAAACATGCTTCACACCCGTAACTCATTATCCATAATCAAGTTATTTTTGAGCAATTTATTTCCTAACCCATCAATACAAATGCAAATCTAGCCGCTGATCATATTCCTCTCTCTCATTTTCATGCATTGAGGAATCACAATGCACTTTCAACTAATATTTAGCAAGAATTTTAGATAAAAAAGTAATTATTTGTTGTTTTCAAGTTCTTGAGCAACTTTCTTGATTGTTTCAGTTTTGGGTTAAGAATTTAAGTAGGTTGTGCAAGTTTGTTTGCAAAATTTTGAGCTCAGCAACTTGTGCTTGAGTTACGGGTGATGGAAGAATGAGTAGAGGTAATAGTAGGCTGTGGTTGTGTTTGTGTGGGAATTAAAGTCTGAAAACTTTAGATTTAAATATGTCTGGGGCGAATTAAAACAATTCGAGTTGAGTCGGGTTATTTCATTACTTTTGCCGGACACGACTCGTGGTACAAGTTGTAGGTCACTCATCCCATGGACTCGTACTTACAGACTGAGGAAACTTACCTGGGGACCTACGAGTGTTTTGGTACGAGTCGTACCAGGGTACCACGACTTGTACCAAGACTCATAAGTCAGAGTGTCTGCTTTTTCACACTTAGCATAGTTTATCATTACAATGGGTATTACGACTCATACAATGGAGGTACGGTTCGTAATGACCAACTGTAATATAAATTCTTGTATTTGGACAAGTCTATGCTTTTTACCGCGGATAGTACTATGAGCTATACAATCATCCTATGGTTTGTACTGAGGCTCGTAGTACATTCCTGTTCTACAATTTCTCACCCACCAGATTTTTTTTACCTACACACTAAACACACATAAGTAAAGATACTTGGGTTGCCTCCCAAGAAGCGCTTGATTTAATTTCGTGGCACAACGCAGGTGGTTTGGTTACTCAGACTTCACCATACCACCTTATGGGTTGCCTCCAAAGAAGCGCCTAATTTAACATCGCGACATGATGCAAGTCTCTTGACTACTCAGAATTCATCAAGAAACTCGGAATCCTCCTCACCATAGTTCATAAGCACAACTGCCAACATATCATTCCTAAATCTTTCCTCCAGAAGCATGAGCAACCTCTTATCCTGCATCATGTTGTTCATGGAGGTTATGGTAAACCTAATGTGGCTTGACTAGATCAAAACAAAAGAAAGAAAAACATAACTAATAAAATAATGACTAAAAGGTAAACACAAGAAACTAATCTAATCCTAAGCTGTATTCCCCGGCAATGACGCCACTTTTGATAATGTTCAAATCTCACTCCTGTAAAAGTATGACGCAGACGTTGTCAATAAACAATCCAACTAGGTTGGGGTCGATCCCATAGAGAATATGTTCAAGATGTAGAGTAATGCTTAGTATTCATGCTTTTAGTTCTGTTATTTCCTAATGGGGGGGGGGGTTAAGAAAGTAATCAAGTATGATTATTGTGAATTGATGTTGTCGTCAAGTTTGTGCAATTAACTAGGGAGATGTTCCCCATGGATTCATAAAATCTTTGTGTAAATACACTAGTGATCTAGCCCAATACTTAGACTGTAGAACTGATAACAAAGGTTCATCCAAATGATTGATTTTTCCCTATTGGATGACTATACTCAATCGTTGGATTAGGACTCTTGAGTGTTTTCACTTTAACTATTACCAATTGTTCCAAATTAACTATCCTATAAGCGCAGCTCAAGTTATACAATAAACCATAAAGTTCAAGGCTTTGTTGTTCTTCTCTTTTCCTAATCTGTACCTCTCTAGGTTCAAGAAAGTAGAGAATTAGGGCAAGTCCTAACATTGTGCTCCATTAAGAAACATTTAAAGATGAACAGAAGACAATACCCGCATACATATTGGTTTAAAATCACTGTGTGTAAGCCCTAGTTAGTTATTCTACCATGGTTCCCACAACCCTAACTATGAAGATTTTAGCCTCTCATGTTTTGAAGAATAGAATTAGCATTCATTGAAGAAAACATGATTAAAGGCCTGCAATGATGATTGAATGAAAACACAATTGATTAATGCACAACTCAACAATGATCAATTCAAGAACAATGAATAATCTCCAAGAATATTGACAAGAAAACTCAAAGGTACTTGTTATCTATCAAAAAGTTGAATTCTCACAAAAATACCCTAGAATAGTATTTATACAAATTATTAGAAACCTTTCCTAAATTAATAGGGAAACTGATTAAGTTGTCACCGTCTGATCCTATGACTCATACCATGAACCTATGAGTCATAGCTTTCACTCGTACAATGCTTGGCAATAATGAGTTTGGCTAATTCCTGGGAGTTGGTACGACTTGTACAATGCTCCAACGAGTCATACATCTCTTTCATGGTCTGAATGTGCAACGTCTGGTCTCCTCTGAATATTCCATGAGTGCTTTGGTAAAACTCGTACCTTGATCTCTAGCCTCGTGTTTGCCTCTCGTACCATGGGATCTGTCATTTAACGTTTTATTCAAAATTTACCATGACTCCTTGGTATGGGTCGTATGTGGTCATCATGACTCATTATTGGTACCCGTACCAGGAGTCTAGACAAGTGCAGGACTTTCTGAATATTTTTACGACTGATTGTACGGCTCATACCAAGAGTCATACTTTAACAGTGCTTAGAGAAGCTCCTCTATATTTTATCACAAATCAAAGTACGACTCGTACCACCAAGGTACAGATCATACTGAGTATTGTACTTAGCCCATTTTCTGCACTCTTTTCACTTCTTCCATAGATTTTTACTCTGACACATGATTTCCCAAAAAACACAAGTGCATCATATCTATATAAACATACCTCTGGAAATGCATATTTCCTCATTTTTAAGCATTGAAAGTGCTGTAAACCCACAACACATCAGGTCATAAGGAACTTCTAGCACAAAGTTGAGTAGAGAGCCTTTTTATCGATTGAGTTTTTTGATATAAGTTTTTATAAGGGTCAAACTTGAATGAACAAAAATCCTGATTTAAAAATTGATTTTGTGTGATTCAACACAAAAAATTGGATCCCCTTTAGTCTTCTTTTGAACGCATCTGACCGTGTTACAATCGGAGCTAGGAGTAAAAAGTTATGAGCATTTTAGTGGAGAACTGTCAGGTTGATAGGAAGAATGACGGTCCATCAACCATCCGAAAGCCTGGAAAGTTAGTCCATCATTCTTAACCAAAAACTGTGAAATTTCACCCCAAAGTTAAGGGCAAACCTATCGTCCATAAAGCAACTGGCGACCCATCATTCGGGCCACCACTCGGGGGATCCAGGGCTTTTAAAAGTTTCCTTAAACATTTTTTAAAATATTTTTCCGCCTCCAAATCAATCATATCAGTTCCAAGAGCTCTTTTTAATGCTCCTAAGGCTAGGTAAGTATTTTCCATCATTTTACAAAATAAATCCGTGAATTTCTTTATGATTCTAACATCAAAATTATCTTTTTATCTCTAGCAAGGTCGAGAAGAATCTTTGAGTTTCATGACTTGAAATCTTGAGAACTCCTTCTTCCTCCAAGGTAAGTAACTCCCCTAAAACCATACATGAGTGTTGTTTTCTACCCCTTAGGGATGTTCTAAGGTCAGGACACGTGGAAAGTTACTAGAAAGCCATGAGTTCATGTGCTAACCTAGGGGTAGGTTTTATAGGACTGTTTCGGTGTTGAGGATGGATGTGGTTATTTGATTGAACTTGTAATGGGTATGCTTGTTATAAAGGGGCTGTAGAAAGAAATGGGTGTTAGTATATGCCACCCATAAGAGGCTCAAATTTCCTATGCCCTTCGGGTGTTCAATGTAATGCCTCTATGACTTGAATTTCATTGTTAAGCTAATGAAGTAGTTCCTATCCATATAATTATTGTAGATTGACATTATAAAAGGATTGTTGCTTGTGGTGATAGTTTTGAGGCCAATGATAAGTTATGTAAGGCTATCTCTACGTGTGGGAACCTCATTGTTCTTCTCCACGCTATGTTATTCATGCCTATGAGCTTTTCCTCCATGTATGTGTTCGAGTTATAATGAAAATATTATTCCTTGATCTTATTGATTCTTATGAAATTCAAGACTTTCCTGTGATGCTGATCATCCTTTGTGGTACCACTTTTCCAAGAATCTTATAATTTTCTACACAAAATTATGAAAGCATAAAAGATACGAAATACCTTTTAAGTCAGAGCTTGATGATTCCTCTTAATGATTTACTTATGAAATTCTTCTTCTTCTTGGATTATTAGGATTAAGGTCAAGAACTTTATATCTATGATAAATTACTTTAAAAACTCTATGAGTTCGTACATATGCTTTATGATCATTCTTGATTACTTTATGAGTCCCTATATATGTCTACTATTCTTCTAATCCTTCTATGAACTCCACGAATCCTCTTACGAAAAGTTTCAATCTTACAACTACGATTTTTCCTCTAAAAGAGAAGTTTCAATGATTTTATGAATTATGATTTTTCCTCTACAAGAGTAATTTTAGTGACCTTATGTACTATGATTTTTTCTCTAAAAGAGAAGTTTTTTTTATTTTTATGAAGAATGATTATGAAATTAATATTTATGAATTTAAAGGTCTTGTGACAATGAGATTATTGTTACACTCCGTAAGATGTTAGTGCTTAGTGTGCATGCACGTGGGCTTGTGACAAGTAGAGGGAGCTTGACGCGTGCGGGACGAGCCTCGGAAGCAGGGTCAGGCGAGGCCAGGCTGCGAGGGGCCAACGTAACACGCCAACCTGCTTGTGCGTTGGGCAGCGCAGCGCGCCAGTATGACTAGCACCCTGGGAGGTGCGGCGTGGCATACCTTTGGTGCGTTCGCCGGTGCGAGGCGCCCCTAGGCCACCGCCCTATGCCTATATAAGCCTTCTTTGTTTAATTTTATTCATTCATCAAATGATTTCTTGGCCAAAATAGAGAAAGCACACAACTGTTAGTAGATTTTCATCAAATTACGCTATCAAACGCTGTCCAAATGCAAATTAACTTCGGGTGACAAGTTCTAGGACTACCAGAAGCATTTCTACAGAGTTATTTCGTGGAAATTTACTCGGTAGACCAGAATCCCACCGAGTAAAGGTTATTAGAATTAATACAAATTGAATCCTAAACGACCATAGACATTAGGTAAGCATTTCTCCCTTCTTAACTCTCGAGAAATTATGGGTTTTCGGCCGAGTTATTTCGAGTTGAATTATAGTTAATATTATTATCAAAAGATATCGTTATTTGCTTAATTTAGTATTGAAATTAGCCCTATTCTCTTAGCATAAGGGCTGTAGTTAGGTGGAACCACCGGTTACAGGTTAAAAATCACCAGATAAATGAAAGTCGGCGTTCAAGGTATGTTTAGGCAAATTCCTTCGGTAAGTTATTCTTGTCGTATTGTAATATGACCTAAATCCATTTAATAGAGCCATAAGTGTGTATATTGTGGTTAGCTTCTACTATTAGTTTGAGATTAGCATTTTCTATTTAGATTGGGACTGACCCTACCCTGTATAGCCTTCCATTAACCAACCACAGGGTTACTAGCTGTGTCGTCTCTTTTGGGGCTAATGGATCGCTCCAAGGAGCTATATGTTGTCCTAAGGGACTACATTCAGGCCCAAGGGCCATACTACAATCCATCCATAGCTGGACTTCTATTTTTATGTCGTATCAGCATCACTGATCCTCACCAAGCCTTGTGTGCCCTGGGTGCAGTTACAGGAGTCCATCAGACCCAGACACAGCTATAGGAGCTGAGCGGGCTCAGTTGTAGACCCAGGGTCCAGGTAGGTTGGCTATAGTTACCTTTTGACTCATTTTGACCTTGTTAAGGGTATATAGATTGAAGTGAGCTCGCCAGCTCTTATGGGGGCCCCAGACTGGTTATTCTGTACTGGTTGTACCTTCTGGGCTTATGGGGGCCAAGTAAGATTCTTGTTTGCATTACTTATTGTTAGTTTTATAGCTGTTTGTATGGCAATGCAGGTTGCATCTCTTATCCTTTCTATTGTAATAAATACCTTTCAGTCATTTTCATTATTGCCTTACATATTCGGTACATATTATACTGAAGCCCATCTTTGGGGCGTTGCATTACTTGACTTCAAGTGAGGGTAGATGCAGTTCAGGACCTCTCTAGTAATAAGCCAGAGTCAGTGGTCTAGTCAGCTCCTTTTCTATGGAGTTGATAGTTAAAAGGTTTATTCTTTTTTTTGTACAGTTTATGGATAGGTCGGGGCCCTGTCTGACCATTATTCCACTCTTAGAGGCTTTCAAGCTATAGATTCTCAGTTTTTGTTTTTTGTTGTTGGCCGTGTGGGGCCTATGTATGCTTATTTTGCGCGATATTCGTGTGGGCCTAGTTTATCTTTTAGCTATCAGCCTTGTCAGTTATAGCATAGTTATGACTACTTGTTTTCATTCTGCTATAACTAGACAGCATGGTAGTCTCGTTGGCCCGCATATGATCCCTTTATTGCATGTTGTTAATTAGCTGTTTTCTTTGTACAGGTGGCTATGTGGCCTTTTTGGCCATAGGCTGTGTTTACAGTCGAGATATAGCTTGTTGTTTTCTTTATTTGAAGAGAAGGTAGGCACCAGGAGTGCATAAGCCCAGCTAGGTCAGCTCAGATCCCAGTATGGCACCAGGTGCCAGTCATGTCTCCCAATGTGGGGCATGAAAAACTTGGTATCATAGCAGGTCGTATCCTAGGGAGTCTGCAAGCCGTGTCTAGTAGATTCTTGTCTATGGGTGTGTTGTGCACCACATTCTATAGGCAGGAGGCTACGGGGTATAATAGTGTGGTTACCCTCCTCTCTTCTCCAGTCGTGCTATAGAGCTATGTTATATAGGGTTGAGTCTCTAAGCTTATCTTATTCTGCTTATCTACAGAGAAATGTTGGACGCACGATGGACCACGACGGGTCGAGAGCTAGATGTCATGGTAGGAGAAGGCACTACCAGGGTTCCTCGTTTAGAGCTGGCCCGATCTGAGGGCAATAGGGAGACTTCATCTCGGTCTCCCCAGCATTTTCCACCACGCTAGGAGTCCTCCAGGACAATAGACATGCCGGCACCACCTCCATTAGTTCTTATACCTATACCATCAGATCAAGAGGTTAGGAGCGTTGTCTATATGTTAGCTTAGATGCTGGCTTCTCAGCACTAGCCCATGGTACCAGTGGTTGCTGAATCTTTGGGAGGACCTGGAAGTTTGAGGGTCTGAGAGTTCCTAGCCCTGAGTCCCCCGCAGTTCACAGGTACGGATCGGGGAGAGGACCCTTAGGACTTCCGGATCAGTTACAGTAGATTTTCAGGGTGATGCATGCCACGCCCGTGGAGTTAGCTGAGCTAGCAGTATTTCAATTACGAGACATATCAGTGTTGTGGTATGAGAGCTGGGAAGGGTCCCGAGGAAGTGACGCTCCCCCTCTGACTTGGTCTAGCTTCTCAGAGGCCTTCCTAGATCACTACCTACCGCGAGAAATTCGATAGGGCGGGTGGATCAGTTTTTGCACGTGGAGCAGGGCTCGATGAGTGTCCAGAATATGCAATGAGGTTTACTTCTTAGCCAGATATGCGCTAGCCTTTGTGGATACTATGCCAGCTAGGGTACATTGGTTCATCATGGGGATACTACCAGAATATATGGAAACTTGTGTTGCAGCTACTTTACGGGAGGACGGACATCGTCCGCATCCAGGATTTCACTTAGAATATTGAGGGGATCAGGCAGTGACAACGGGAAATAGAAAGGACAAATCAAGAGCAGCGCTAGAGGTCTAGGCCCAGTGATACACAGGAAGAATTCCAGGGTGTACCTAGGCCGCGAATATCAGGCAGGCCACCCAGAACTCCACCTCCATAATAGCAGGGTGGTAGACTAGACTACCGGGGGCAGTCAGGACCCGATGAGAGCTTACGAGTGTCAGTCTCTCAGCAGAGAGGAGGTCAGATCAGAGCAAGTCCATGGTGCACGTTGTGTTATTTGTAGTTGACATCATTTTGGGGCATATAGGTGTGGTTCTACTGCTTTCTATACTGTGGACAAGAGGGTCATATGATGAGGGATTGTCTAGTTAGAGGTTGGGGTGATCAGGACCGACAGGAAAAATCTTCATCAGGGTCACATGCCCCAGCACCTTAAGCAGGGCGCAGGCCCTCAGCTCCAGTCGGTAGAGGCTGAGACAGATCAGGGGCATCTAGTTCGAGCAGTGGTTCAGTTGCACTTATGCTTTACCAGGGCGATAGGAGTCAGAGTCATCGCCGGATGTTGTGATAGGTATGCTGGACATTTGCTCTCACTCAGTTTGTGTCTTGATAGAACCAGGTTCCACTTTGTCCTATGTTACTCCACTAGCAGCTTGGAAGTTTGGTATAATGCTGAAATTTCTTCAGAGACCCTTCTCAGTGTCTACACCTATCAGTGATTCCATTATAGCTAAAAGGATTTACCGAGGTTGCACAGTAGAGGTTGTCGGTCGCCAGACTTTAGTAGATTTAGTAGAGCTAGAAATGATTGAGTTCGATGCAATTATGGATATGGATTGGCTAGCACCATGTTATACCAATGTGGAATGTTGGACCAAGACTGTCCCACTCCACTTTCCAGGGGAGGTAGTGCGAGAATGGCAGGGCAGTGCAGCTACACCAAAAGGTAGGTTCATATCCTATCTTCAGGCGAAAAAGTTGACAGCAAAGGGTTGTATATTGTCAAGGTTCTGGATGTACAAGCAGAATCCCCGACTCTCAATCCATTCCAGTGGTTAATGAGTTTCCAGATGAACTTTCTGGTATTCCCCTAGAACGGGAAATCGATTTCTCTATCGACTTGCTACCTGGTACTCAACCTGTATCCATCCCTCCATACCGACTGAATCCTACTGAATTGAGAGAATTGAAGGAATAGTTGAAAGACTTATTAGATAAGGGCTTTATCAGGCCGAGTACGTTGTCATGGGGTGTGCCGGTTCTATTCATAAGAAAGAAAGATGTCTCCCTCCGCATGTGTATAGATTATCAACAGTTGAACAAGGTTACTATTAAGAATAAATACACACTTCCTAGGATACATAACCTGTTTGATCAGTTGAAAGGGGCAAAATATTTTTCCAAGATCAACTTAAGGTCAGGATATCATCAGGTGCGGGTTCAGGAGAAAGATATCCCAAGGACAGCTTTCAGGACCAGGTGCGGTTATTTCAAATTTCTAGTTATGTACTTCGGGCTGAAAAATGCCCCGGCAATGTTCATGGATCTGATGAACAACATCTTAAAGCCATATTTAGATTTTTTTGTGATGCTATTCATTGATGACATCCCGGTGTATTCCTGTTCAGAAGCAGAACACAGAGATCATTTGCAAATAGTACTTCAGATTCACAGAGATCACCAGTTATGTGCAAAATTTTCTAAATGTGAGCTTTGGATAAATACTGTAGCTTTCTTGGGACATTGTATCAGATTCTAGAATTCAGGTCGATTCATAGAAAATTGAGGCAGTAAAGGCATGGCCTAGACCTACAACTCCAATAGAGGTTCACAGTTTCCTGGGATTAGCTCGGTGTTACAGAAGGTTTGTGGAAGGATTTTCTGCCCTGTCAGCACCTTTGACCAAATTGACTCAGAAAGCAGCCAAATTTCATTGGACCGAGGCGTGTGAGTAGAGTTTGCAGGAATTGAAAAATAGATTAACATCAGCACCAGTGCTAACCTTGCCAGAAGGTTCAGATGGTTATGCTGTATACTGTGATGCTTCAGGCGTTAGGTTAGGTTGTATTCTGATGCAACACGGTAAGGTAATCACTTATGCTTCAAGGAAGTTTAGGAAGCATGAAAGGAACTATCCCACCCACGATCTGGAGTTAGCTTCAGTGGTTCATGCCTTGAAAATATGGAGACATTACTTGTATGGGGTGCACATGGATATTTTTACTGGTCATAAGAGCCTTCGATACATCTTCACACAGAAGGAATTGAATTTGCGGCAGCGTCATTGGATAGAATTACTGAAAAACTACGATGTGAACATTTTGTATCACCTAGGGAAGGCCAATATTGTAACTAATGCACTTAGCCCCAGATCTATGAGAAGCTTGGCACATTTGAGGCCAGAACAGCAGGAAATGGCTCGAGAACTACATCGGTTAGCCAGCTTAGCCTTCCGGATAGTAGACTCAGAAGATAATGTGATTGTGATTTAGAATACAACAGTATCATCCCTGGTTGATAGGTGAAAGAATGAAAGTATGAGGACCTTAGCCTAGCACAACTCACAGATAAGGTTCAGAAAGGTGAATTAATGACTTTTGAGTTGGGGTCTTGAGCTTCAGAGGTCATCTCTGCTTCTAGATATAGCAGGGCTCTACCAGCATATTATGGCGGAGGTACACTATTCTCATTACTCTCTTCATCCAGGCTCGATGAAGATGTACCACGACATAAAGGAGATATATTGGTGGCCTGGAATGAAAAAGGGTGTAGCTGAATTTGTAGCATAGTGTCCTAATTGCCAGCAGGTAAAGGCTGAACATCAAAAACCCAACGGATTAACGCAGGAGATAGCGGTGCCTATGTGGAAACGGGAAGCAATTAATATGGAATTTTTGATGGGATTACCTCACACCAGGAATAAATTCGATTCTATTTGGATTATTGTCGACAGACTAATGAAGTCAGCTCATTTCTTACCAGTCAAGACTACCTTCTCAGCCGAAGACTATGCTGAGTTGTATCTCTAGGAGATAGTCCATCTACATGGTGTTCCCACATCTATTATTTCTGATAGAGGGGCACCATTCATAACTAGATTCTGGCAGTCATTTCGGAAAGGCTTGGGGACGTAGGTTAATCTGAGTACAACTTTTCATCCCTAGACAGATGGTCAGGCAGAGCACACTATTCAGACACTCGAAGATATATTACGGGCGTGTGTGCTAGACCTTGGAGGAAGTTGGGATGAGCATTTACCCCTTATCGAATTTGCATACAATGACAGTTATCATTCTGTAATCTTGATGGCACCTTACGAGGCCTTATACGGGCGAAAATGCAGGTCCCCCATCGGATGGTTCGAAGTAGGGGAGTCAGGGTTAATCGGACCTGATATGATCCACCAGTCAGAAGAGAAAGTAAAACTCATCAGAGTGCGCTTGCTAATAGCCCAGAGTCATCAGAAGTCCTATTCTAATGTGCGACATAGAGACTTGGAATTCGAGGCTAATTATTGGGTATTCCTCAAAGTTTCACCGATGAAGGTGTGATGACGTTTCATAGGAATGAAAAGCTTAGCCCTAGGTTTATTGGCTCGTACCAGATACTTTGAAGGATAGGCCGAGTAGCATATGAGCTAGAATTGCCTCCAGAGCTAGAATCTGTTCATCTAGTCTTCCACGTGTCCATGTTACAAAAGTGCATAGGGGGCCTGTCCCAGGTTGTTCCAGTTGAGGACGTTCAAGTTACTGAGGAGTTAGCATACGAAGAGGTTCTAGTTGCTACTCTAGATCGACAAGTTTGTAGGTTAAGGACTAAAGACGTAGCCTTCGTTAAAGTTCTGTGGAGGAATAGAAATAAAGAAGAGATGACTTGGGAATATGAGGACAACATGAGGTCAAGATATCCTCACTTGTTCGTGGTTGACCCATATTATGTAGTTGAGGTAAGGTTGTTGTTTAGCTGTTATTTTACTGCTTATAGTATTAGCACTGTTTAGTTTGTTATCTCTATGTGGTGGAGTAGCTGTTTATAGCGCCTGTGAAATGCCTATGTTGGGTCTTCTATGTTTCAGGTTTCCGGATAGTCCATAATACAAAGGAGACTTCGATGAAATTTTTCTAGGTATGAGTTAAAAGAGTTAACTCCCTTAAGCCTGAAGATGACATTCGAGGACATATGTTCCTAGGGGGGGAGGATGTTACACCCTGTAAGATGTTAGTGGTTAGTGTGCGTGCGTGTTGGCTTGTGACGAGTAGAGGGAGCTTGACGCATGCGGGAAGATCCTTGGAAGAAGGGTCGGGCGAGGCTAGGCCACGAGGGGCCAGTGCGATACGCCAGCCTGCCTGTGCATTGGGCAGCATGACACGCTTGCATGACCAGTGCCTTGGGAGGCGCGACCTGCACGCCTTTGGCGCATTGTCTTGCACGAGGCTCCCCTAGGCCATCGACCTATGCCTATATAAACCTTCTTTGTTTAATTTTATTCATTAATAAAATGATTTCTCGGCCAAAACAGAGAAGGCACGCAACTCTCAGTAGATTTTCATCAAATTACGCTATCAAATGCCATCCCAACGCAAATTAACTTCGGGTAACAAGTTCTAGGCCTACCAGAAGCATTTCTACAGAGTTATTTCTTGGAATTCACTCTGTATATCGAAACCCCGCCGAGTAAAGGTTGTCAGAATTACTCCAAATTGAATCCTCAACAGGCACAGGCATTAGGTAAGCATTTTTCCCTTCTAAACTCTTGAGAAATAGTGGGTTTTCGGCTGAGTTATTCAGAGTTGAATTATAGTTAATATTATTATCGAAAGATATTGTTGTTTACCGAATTTAGTATTGAAGTTATCCCTATTCTCTTAGTATAAGAGCTGCAGTTGGGTGGAACCACTGGTTATAGGTTGAAACTCACCAAATAAATGAAAGTCGGTGTTCAAGGTATGTTAAGGTGAATTCCTTCATCAAGTTATTCCTTTTGTATTATAATATGACCTAAATCCTTGTAAGAAATCCAGAAGCATGTATATTGTGGTTAGCTGCTACTATTAGTTTGAGATTAGCGTTCTCTATTTAGATTAGGACTGACCCTACCCTGTATAGCTTTCCGTTGACCAACCTCAGGGTTACTCGCTGTGTCGTCGCCTTTGAGGCTATATGGATCACTCTAAGGAGCTATATGTTGTCCCAAGAGACTATATTCATGCCCAAGGGCCATCTACAGTCCATCCATAACTGGACTTCTATTTTTATGTCGTATCGACATCACTAACCCTCGTCAAGTCTTGTGTACCCAGGGTGCAATTACAAGAGTCTACTGGACTCAGACACAACTACAGGTGCCGCGCAGGCTCAGTTGCAGACCCAGGGGCCAGGTAGGTTGGCTATAGTTACGTGTTGACTCATTTTGACCTTATTAGGGGTATATAGATTGAAATGTGCTGGCCAAGGCTTATGAGGGCCCCGTGCGAGTTATTCTGTGCTGGTTGCACCTTCCGGTCTTATAGGCTACAGGTAAGGTTCTTGTTTGCATTACCTATTGATAGTTATACAATAGATTGTAGGGAAATGCAGGTTGTATCTCTTATCCTTTTTATTGAATCATTCCCAGTTTTGTTATCAATAACTTTCAGTCATTTTCAGTACTGCCTTACATATTCGGTACATATAGTACTTATGCCTATCTTTGGGGCGCTGCATTACTTTCTTGCAAGTATAGATAGACATGGTTCAGGACCTCCCTAGTCATTATCTAGAGTGAGCGGTCCAGTCAGCTCCTTTTCTCCGGAGTTGATAGTTAGAAGGTTTGTTCTTTTGTTGTACAATTTATGGGTAGGTCGGGGCCCTGTCTCGACTATTATTTCGCTATTAGAGGCTTTTAGGCTACAGATTCTCAGTTGTTGGTTTTTGTTGTTGGTCCTGTAGGGCCTCTGTATGCTTATTTTGTGCAATGGCCGTGTGGGGCCTAGTTTAGCGTTTAGTTAGTAGCCTTGTCGGCTATAGCATAGTTATGACTACTTGTTTTCATTCTTCTATAACTATACAACATGGTGTTCTCACGGCCCGCATAGGATCCCTTTATTGTGTTTTGTTGGTTAGCTATTTTCTTTGTACAGGTGTCTATGCGGCCTTGTCGGCCGGAGGCTATGTTTACAACCGAGATATAGCTTGTTATTTTCTTGATTTGAAGAGCAAGTAGGCACCAGGAGTGCATAAGCCCAGCCAGGTCAGCTTAGATCCTAGTATCACACCAGGTGCCAGTCATGCCTCCCAAGGTGGGGCGTGACAATTATGATATGATGATAACTAATGATAATAAGCTTCGCTGCTAAATTATGATTTCAAGTAAATCTCTTATGCAATATAAAGGGGAGTAGTACTATTAATCGAGAATGCATCGTGCCTAAAACTACCTACACCAACATAGGTTATGGATTATTTTCATTGGTTCGAGCGACTCCTTATGGCCCCTGGTACGAGCTATTATAGATCCTTGCTAGCAAAGTATGTTATGATGTCTCATACCCTATAAGGTATGGGATGACTTAGCTAATAGGCCTGAGATTAGACTCCATATTTACATGGTAGTTTATGTCAATTAAGTTAAAAACCTCCCATAATGAAGTAATGAATGATGATGTAAAATTTGATTTTTAAAACAAAAGTCAACCTATTGATTTTATATTCTTTACTTCCTTGATATTATGTCTATACTATTGGTTGTCCCGTCTATTATCAGCTATGTTATGTTTCATTTAGCCATTTTACATAGATATGATTCTATGTTCTCACGTCTCTTTTGCCTGGGTCGCTGCATTAATTTATAATGCAAATTCAGGTACTTAGGTCGACAATCGATCCGCAAAGCTAGGATTCTCTCTATTTTGCTATTGGTGAGCCCCACTTTTTTTGTCTTAGTTACTTCACTTATCTTTAGTAGTTTTTGACTACAAGGTATGCTGGGTACCTTGTCCTGATAAAACAATTAGTTATCCAATTATGATAGAGGCTTCATAGACTATTTCTCATGTTATGTAAACTTGGCAAGTCTCTATAAATTCATTTCTTTTGATTTTTTTAAAAGCCTAAGTCTAATGATTATTCTTCTTGTGTTAGATGAATGCTCATGATGTATGTCATGTCACGTGGTTCGCTCAGGCCAGAGATGGCACCGGGTTCCGGCCACGCCCAGGACCTGAGTTGGGGTGTGATAAACATATGAAGTATTTTTGAGTGATTCAAACTATCAAATTGAAGCCCTTTGAGTCTTCCTTCCAATGAATCCGACCTTGCATCAATCAGAGTTCTAAGTAAAAAATTATGAGTACTTTAATGAAGCTCTATCAAGTGACACGTCGTCACTAGACGAGTAAAATTTGCAAACGGGATTATAGGGTTATTTTAGTAATTTTTTATGTTTTAAGAACCTAATCCAAAATGTTTTGAGATTCCTAAATAGTATATTTAAGGCTTTAGTTATTGTAAACTCTTATTCCAATTCATTACAACTTGAATTCAAGCATTAGCTCTCAAGTTCATCAAGCAAGCCAGGAGGTTATCTTCTTCAATCTAGGATTTCTTCAAGATTGAGTCTAAGTTCAACTTTGTAGGTATGTAAGGCTAACCTAATTAAAGATTCTTATTCATCCATATTCCCTACATCTATGCAAGAATTCATTAAGATTAAAGCTAGGGTTTTTGCTTAATTCTTGAATTGTCTTCATCTCTATCTACAAATGTTGAATTGTTATTGTTGAATTCTTCATATTGAGTTGTTTATGGATACCTCTTGATTTTACTCCTACTCTATTGATTGTTGATCATACTATCTTGGTTCTTGATCCTTGATTCTTGATTCCTTATTCTTGATTCTTGATTCTTGATTCTTGATTCTTGATTCTTGATTCTTGAGGTTGGTTCATGTCTCTTATTCCATGAACCCTAGTTGCATGAAAGCATAATTGGTTCATGTCTCTTATCCTATGAACCCTAGTTGCATGAAAGCATAATTTTTAAGAAGCATGATTTTAAAAGCATGTATTTTGAAGAAAATGCATTATTTTTATAATGGTTGAACATATTTTCAAGAGAGTATGGATAATGAGATTTTAGCATAAAGATATGCTTTTTAGCATGATTTTCAAAAGCAAAAGGAAAGTCTTATTTTTGAGAGTCATGAGATTATTTTGAGCTAAGACTCACAAATATAGTTTTAAAGAGATGTTTTGGAGTCAAGACTCCCCAACACAGTTTTATGCCATATTTTGAGCCAAGGCTCATAAGCAGAGTTTAAATTAGATTTTTAGAGAAAGGCAACACAAATGATTTTAAAACATTTGTTATATGTTATAATTAAAGTGTTTTATAATGATGTTTTCAGTTTTGCCTCACTTAGGGTCTAGCTATATGAGAATATATTTTGGGAGAATTATCTAGCACCAAGTTGGCTGAATGGGTTCAGACAACACCTAAGCCCCAGAACTACGTAGCCAGTGCAGGATAGGATCATATCGTCAGTTCGGGTGACTACTTAGTGATGTTGGGCATATTCTTATACCCATTTGCCATATTTTTACCCATATTTAGCCGAGTTTTGAGTTCATAATCCTTACGAAATCTATGAATTCATGTTATCGTGTGTCTTGTGAGCTAAGAAATAGTCACGGCTCGAGTCTATACCCTGGATGAGATACGGTACTTGGAGTCACAAGTAACCCCAAGCCAACCCATGGTCTATCATAACACTAGTAATCTGAGTAATCATAGAGGAAGCTTAAATAATAAAACCATTTAAAAGAGCTAAATGATAAGAAGTTTATACATCTAAATGCAAACTGAATGTCTAAATCTATGTCTGAAAGCCATCTACAAAAGGTGAGTTGCTAGGACAAGCCCCCAGCAAACTCTAAAGTTTAACTGGATGAAAATAACTAGAAAAGTAAATATCGTCCTCGAATGATGAGGACTAACCACTGCTACTGCTGATATCACTCGATGAAGATCTACTGATGGTGCTAAGGCTGAGAACCTGCGCCTGTATCATAATTCGATACAACATTGAAGGTATGCGTCAGTACTTTGAATGTACTAAGTAAGTGGGAGAAAATATAACATAAAGAATAAATATCTGAACTGTACTGACATGTAATGACCAACTGAAATACTAAAACTAAACAAATTGAAATATAACAGAAATGGTAAAAATGACCCTATTTGATGGTCATAGACATGCCATAATTCTGAGGTACTGATTTGAGTTGACTGTACTGAATTGAACTGAGTAAATTGAAACTGTTTTGAGTTGAGCTAAACTAAAACTTTACTGACTAGTGGGAGAGGCTATAACCGATATATAACCATGTAAGCTAGACGTGGAGTCCGATGTGTCCACCCCATCAGTAGGATCCAATATAACTTGCTAGGGTATAAAGGCATGAATTGGGTGATCACAAGTCTGGGGACATAGGGCCAATAAAATAACCTACGGTGGCAACGTAGTTCTGGGAACCTGGGTTCGCTGGAACCCCGGTCCACTCGGTGCTAAGTCCTACTCCCACTGGATAGTCCTAGACTGACTACTATGCTGATAGCTTGAAATAGGGGCCCAAGACTAAGTCAAGGATACCTATCTGGAAGTACCTTGAGAGTCTTATCAGACCGAATTCTATAACTAGTGTTCTAAGACTGGCCAAAACTGCTTATCTGGAAGCAACGTAACCGTTTAAAGAACCACTAAAATTTGATATCTGATATCTGATATCTTAGTCTAATAACTGATAACTGGGAGGCACCACTGACACCTCAAGAAAAAACTGTAGTCAAACTAATCAGCTGACATTTCTGAATAATACTAAGTATACGAATATTCTGACTGAAACTTGACTAGCATGCATCTAACTGAGATTTTGACAATTTTTAACAATAAGGAAATCCCAAAGACTGCTAAAATCAAGCAACAGGAAATAGTCCAGTATGCAAGATTCTAATTTACTGAACTGAGAAGCTAGGGCTAAACCATTCTACTAAATGCTAGTTTCATCAAAATTTCTATGAATTGGGAATAATATAGCAACTAATATCGTGAAAAATATTCCACTTAAAATTTATAGAATTCTGTCTGAAAACCTTCTACATTTTGAAACCACAGGGTTATAACTGATAAAAAGTTTAGAGAGGGTTTTGGGGACACACGTGAAGAACAATACCCTTGTTGAATTTGCACATACCTAGTGAAGAAATTCCGAAGAGAATTCCTAGAGAATCTTAGAAGAAACTGAATGCCCTAACTCTTGCTCATAGTGTTTTTCAGAGAAATATAATGAACTAACTTTCTGAGGGAATAAGAGGATATTTTAGGGATTAAAGAGGTAGAAAATTACAAAAATATCCCCGGGGAAAAATCTAAATAAATTGCCGACATGGACCAACGGGTCACTCAACGAGTTGTCAATTGAGAACACGACCCATTGGGACCAGTTGTTGGTCCGTAGGCCTGGGTTATGGGCTCAATGAAACTGGCAATGAGAGGTACCATGACTTGTTGGATGAACCAATAGTCATTGGTTCCTCCTGTGGTCACTGGATGAAAATTTTGGGAGGCTTGACAACAGGCAACACAACGACTCGTTGGTAGACCTAATGGGTCATTGTGTCGAGTCGTTACCTCCATTAGAGAAGTTATTAAAATCTATAAATTGACACCGCGGGTGGTCACAACGACTCGTTGTGGGATACAATGGGTCGTTGTTGCCACTCGTTATCACTGAAGGATGTTTCTGGGAATCCCAACCAACGACTCATACCATGAGTCATTGTATCACATGATGACTCGTTGGTTGAGTCGTGGTGTCCTAGAAAAGGGAATTCTGAGATGGGGACCAACGAGTGACAGGAAGACTCGTTGTTTGTCACGATGGTTCATTCTATGTCCCGTTGATTCTCGAAGGACCAATGTAGGGCTGACTATGACTAAGACAACGGGTCGTTGGAGCTGACCACACGACTCGTTGTCTCGGTTGTTCTAAGAAATTTTTTTGATTTCTTATGGATTTTTCTTGCAAGGTATGAGTTTTCTCTTGAAAATATTTGGGGTGTTACAATATCTCCCCCTTGGGATCGTTCGTCCTCGAATGAAGGCTAAAACTGCTGGAAAACTAGAAAAAGAGCTGCAATTCCCAGATTGAGACTATGAATTGGTTTCTGAAGGAGTAACTAACTCCGAACTGACTTAACCATGCTAACAAAGTTGATGCAACTAGAATGCACATTGAAAATCTAAATAGAGCTGATGAGTACGAAACTGAACAGAGTATTGAGGACGGATTTAGTACCTGATGCTGGAACTGGACTGGAAGGGAATAAATGAGGGTATCTGGCCAACATGTTCACTTCATCCTCCCATGTGACTCCGTCAACTAGCTGGTTCCTCCAAAAGACTTTCACCGAAGAGACTTCCTTGTTTCTCAGCTTACAAACCTGACAGTCAAGGATCTGAACTGGGACCTCTTTGTAATAGAGACTATCTTTTACTCCCACACTTTCTAGTGGAACAACTGAAGATAGAATATCTCAAACTGTGTGCTTCATCTAGTATTTGCTGTCTCAAGTCACCTACATCCGGTACACATAGTCTGCCTTGGTAATAGTGCACACCATCTCCCTCTTTGGAGAAAGCCTCCACTTCTTTTATGAGAACTGCTTCCTTTAGCTTATGTAGTATGGGATCTTTATCATGTCTTGACTTAACTTCAATGGCTAACGAGGAACCTGATGCACTCTACACTACTAGTCCGCCCTCAGCTGAATCAACCAACTGCACACCCAACCGAGCTAACCTGTGAATATCCTTTGCTAGTTCTTTTCTGCTATCTTCAATATGAGCCACGCTCCCCATAGACATCCTACATAGGGCATCACCCACCACATTGTCTTTGTCTGGGTGTTACAACATACTCATGTCGTAATCCTTCAATAGCTCCAACCATCTTTTCTGATGAAGATTTAAATCATTCTGACTAAACACATACTGAAAGCTATTGTAATCGGTGAAAACATCCACGTGATCCCCATAAAGGTAATGCCTCCATATTTTCAATGCAAACACCACTGTTGCCAACTCAAGGTCATGAGTCGGATAGTTCTTTTCATGAACCTTGAGCTGTCTGGAGGCGTAAGCTATGTCCTTACCCTGCTGCATCAGAACACAGCCGAATCCAACTCTGGAAGCGTCACAATACACTATGAACCCTCTGTTCCTTCCGAAGGTTAACACTAGAGTTGTAGTGAGTCGAGTCTTCAACTCCTGGAAACTCTTTTCACATGTATCTGACCACTGAAATTTCACCTTTTTCTAAGTCAATCTAGTTAGAGGAGATGCAATAGAGGAAAAACCTTTCACAAAGCATCGGTAATAATCGGCTAGATCCAAGAAACTTTTGATTTCAGTTGGGGAACTAGTTCTTGGCCAGTCTTTCACCGCTGCTATCTTTTAAGGATCTACCTAAATACCCTCATCTGATACCACGTGACTAAGAAAAGTCACAAACTTAAACCAGAATTCACATTTGCTAAACTTAGCGAATAACTGGCGATCTCTAAGCGTTTGTAGCACTATCCTCATATGGTTAGCATGTTCTTCCTTGCTTTTGGAGTATACTAGAATGTCATCAATGAATACAATGTCGAACATGTCTAGATACGGCTTGAAAACCTTGTTCATCAGGTTCATGAAAGCTGCGGGGGCATTAGTTAGTCCGAAGGACATAACCACGAATTCATGGTGACCATACCAAGTTCTGAAAGTTGTTTTCGGTATATCACATTCTCTGACTCTCAGCTGATGATACCCCGACCTGAGATCTACTTTGCAGAAACAACTGGCTCCTTTAAGCTGATCGAACAAGTCATCAATCCTGGGTAGGGGATACCTGTTCTTAACTGTGACCTTATTCAACTGAAGGTAATCAATACACATTTTGAGGGTACCGTCTTTCTTTCGCATGAATAATACTAGAGCACCCCATGGAGAGATGTTGGGCCCGTGAAACCTTTATAAAGAAGGTCTTTTAGCTGCTCCTTCAACTCCTTAAGCTCTCCTGGAGCCATTTTGTAAGGAGGGATGGAGATGGGTTGAGTTTCTGAAAGAAGGTCTATGCCGAAGTCTATTTCCTACTCAGGAGGGACTCCGGGAAGATCTTCGGGAAACACATCAGAGAATTCGCTGACAACTGGAACTGACTGGATAGTTGGGGTCTCAAATATGGAATCTTTGACCCAAACTAGATGATAAATATACCCTTTAGAAATAAGCTTTCTTGCCTTACGTTAGGAAATAAACCAACCCTTATGCACTGAACTACTGCCATCCACTTTAAACTGGCTCATTAGGGAACTGAAATCTGACGACTCTAGTTCTGTAGTCGACTGAGGCATAACCAGAGTGTAACCAATCCATTCCAAGAATGAGATCCAAATCGACCATGTATAATTCTATGACATCAGCTGGAATGACCTTATTCAAGGTTGAGACTGGACAGTTTCTATACACCCGGTTGGTTCTAACTGACTCACCAACTAGGGTAGAGACTGAGAATGGTTCTGAGAGGACTTCTGGACTGATATCAAACTGGACAGCTACATAGGGAGTCATGAATAATAATGTAGCTCCTGGATCTAGTAGGGAATACACATCTAGATGGAAAAAAAGACGTAACATACTAGTGACCACATTAGGTGAGCTCTCCTAATCTTGATGAGAGGACAAAGCATAAAAATGGTTTTAGTGCTGAGCGTCATTCGCACCTGAAGTCCTGTTGAGCTGGTCGGCTTGTTGGAGCTGCTAAAGTGGTAGACTGTGATCTCCCCTGTCATACTGAAGGGCATTCTCTGAGCTAGTGACCTAGCTGTCCACACCCAAAGCAACCCACTTTGCCCTGAAGGCATTACCCTGGATGGTTCTTTGCACACTTAGGGCATGCTGCATAGTGGTTGCTGGCGTTGTGGCTTTGGGAATGCGAGCCAAATGCTCCACCCTTCCGATCCTTGCGGGACTAAAAAGTAGGGGCACTGGATGAAGTGGGTGTTGGAGCCCTCTGCTGCTGTTGCTACTGTGGGCAACTACTACCGCTAGACCGCTGGTGGCCATAATCTAGAGAGGTCAATATCCTTGATGAGCATTAAAATCCTACACTCCTTAAGGACCAAGTTTGATACTCCATTGACGAACTTAAGCATGCTAGCCCTTGGCTCGGCTACCATCTCCGGAGCATATCTTGACAACTATGTGAACTCCAGTGCATACTCTTCCATCGTCCTACTGCCTTATTCAAATTCTCGAACTCTGCCACCTTAGCCTCCCTTAGCTCCTGGGGGAAGAATTTGTCTAGGAAGGCTGTTGTGAACTCCTCCCACTCCACAAGTTCTGCTTCCACTAGTCTCCCTTTATTCCACTGATCGTACCTGATCTGGGCTACCCCTTTCAACTGGTAGGCAGCTAGGTCATCACTCTCAGTGAAGGTAACACCTATAATTCAGGTGATCTTTCGTACTTCATCCACAAACTCCTGTGGGTCCTCTCCTACCTTAGATCCATGAAAGGCTAGAGGGTTCATTTGGGTGAAATCCCGACTCGGGCAGCTACTGCGGACCCATTTGGGTTAACCGAAACCACCTGCTGGTTCACCTAGTTTGTGACTATCTGTGCCAGCAGCTGGATTGCCGCATTTAACTCTATTGAGGACACTTGGTCATCTTGAGGGGTTGTTGGAGCTAGTGGGGTAGGTCGGTTAGCGTTGTTGGCCCTTCTTCCATTTTAGCGTCTCGGAGGCATGATTTCACTGAAATGAAATAGAGCACGAGTTTGGAGAACATTCCTGGAATTGAACTTCAACGCATGATAAAGAGTATGAACTAAAGGGATTTTTCCTAATAACGTCTCATAGCCCCCCTGTCATAAGTGTGGCGCGCTTCACACCTATGAAGAGGACCCTACTTGACGCGGCTTTCAGACACCTTAGTATACTCTAAACCTAGTGCTCTGGTACCAAGTTTTTCACGGCCCGAGTCTATACCCTAGACGAGACACGGTATTTGGAGTCACAAGTAACCCTAAGCCAACCCATGGTCTATCAGAACACTGGTAATCTGAGTAATCATAGCGAAAGCTTAAATAATACCATTTAAAAGAGCTAAATGATAAGAAATTTATACATTTGAATGCAAACTGAATGTATGAATCTATGTCTGAAAGCCATCTACAAAAGATGAGTTTCTGGGACAAGTCCCCAGCTAGATCTAAAGTTTAACTAGATGAAAATAACTGGAAAAGTAAATATCATCCTTGAAAGATGAGGAGTCACCACTGCTACAGCTGATATCACCCGATGAAGATCTACTGACGGTGCTGAGGTTGAGAACCTGGGCTGTATCATAATATGATACAACATAGAAGGCATGCGTCAATACTTTGAATGTACTGAGTAAGTGGGAGAAAATATAATATAAAGAATAAATAATTGAACTGTAATGACATGTAATGACCAATTGAAATACTGTAACTAGAAAAACTGAAATATAATAGAAATGGTAAAAATGACCCTGTCTAATGGTCATAGACATGCCCTAATTCTGAGGTACTAATTTGAGCTGACTATACTGAATTGAACTGAACTGAATTAATTGAAACTATTCTGAGCTGAGCTAAACTGAAACTGTATTGACTAGTGGGAGAGGCTATAACTGACAATAACCACATGAGCTAAGATGTAGAGTCCGATGTATACACCCCATCAGTAGGATCCAATATACCTTGCTAGAGTATAAAGGCATGAACTGGGTGATCACAAGTCTGGGGCCATAGGGACAATAAAATAACCTACAATGGCGACGTAGTTCTGGGAACCTGGGTGTTCTGGAACCCTAGTTTGCTCGGTGCTAAGTCCTACTCCCACTGGATAGTCCTAGACTGACTACTAAGCTGATAGCAAAACTGGGGCCCAAGACTAAGTCAGGGATACCTATATAGAAGTACCCTGAGAGTCTTATTAGATTGGATTCTGTCACTGGTGTTTTAATACTGGCCAGAGCATCTTATCTGGAAGCGTCATAACCATCTAAAGAACCACTAAAATATGATATTTGAGTCTAATAACTGATTACTAGGAGGCACCACTGACACCTCAAGAAAACACTATAGTCAAACTGATGAGCTGACATTTCTAAATAATACCGAGTATCCGAATATTCTCACTGAAATTGGACTAGCATGCATATGACTGAGATTTTGACTAATTTTAACAAGGAAATCCCAAAAAACTGCTAGAATCAAGCAACAGGAAATAACTAGTCCAATATGCAAGATTCTAATCTACTGAACTGAGAAGCTAGGGCTAAATCATTCTACAAGATGCTAGTTTCATCAAAATTTCTACGAATTGGGAATAATATAACAACTAATATCATGAATAATATTCCACTTAAAATTTATATAATTCTGTCTGAAAACCTTCTACATTTTGAAACCACAGGGCTATAACTGATAGAAAATTTAGAGAGGATTTTGGGGACACAAGGAAGACCAATTCTTTTATTGAATTCCCATATACTTGGTGAAGCAATGATGTGTTGTGGATTTACAACACTATTGACGCTCAAAACTAAGAAAATAGCATGGACTTAGATGTATTTATGTGGATATGAGAAACTTTTCTTTTGATTTTAGGATAAATGGGTATTGGAGTGTAAATTTGCAAAAGGAAGCTAAAAGTGTGCAAAAAATGGCAAAATGCAATCCAAAGTACGATATGTAGGATGGACCTATGAGTCGTACTGATGGCCGTGATAAGAAGCAAAAGGTTGAAGCTGGGATAATGAACCTATGAGTCTTGCCACGGATCATACCAAGCTTGTACGAGTCGTGGTAAGGTAGTCATGATGAACTCTAGAAGAATTGCACAAGAGGCTGATTCTCAGTACAAGAGGAGACCACGACCCGTGAGAGCTTTGTATGAGTCGTACCATACCAGTCGTGGTGAACTTCAGACAAATTGCAAAGATTCAGAATCAAGCCACGGGAGCCTGGTACGAGTCGTAGGAAGGAGGTAGGAATCGTACCTTGGCTCGACACTTAGCCAAAAAACAGCCAACAATCCAAACCACGAGATGCTGCCGCGGACCATAGGATGCTCCTACGAGTCGTAGGATGATCCATGATAAGGTAGGCACCAGATATGGAAAATCACCCTGTTAGCCTAGGAAAAGGATTCTTACGTCTATATAAATACGTTTTATGTTTTATTTTTTAGAAGTGACATTAAGTAAAGTTAGTTTTAGTTGGAAAACATTAGAGTAGACAATTTTACATCTTTGAAAGAAAGAATCGAGTTGGTGCAACCTTGTGATCAACCTTTTTTTGAATTCATATTGTTCTTGCTACTTGTTCTTCCAGATTTTGCGGATTAATTAAAGGAAGCATTTTTCTCAATCAGATTTGTAAGTATTGTTTTTATGTCTTTAATCATGAACACACTTCACAACCTTGCAACTATGAGAGGCTAAAACCTCCATAGCTAGGGTTGTTGGAACCATGGTGGATTAACAAGCTAGGGTTGCACAAAGTGAGTCTAAAACCAATACTAATTACTTACATTGTATCCTCTTCATTCTTTAATGATTCTTAGCGGTGTACAATGTTAGGAAGTGCCCGAATTCTTTACTTGCTTTGGTCGAAGAGGTAGAGATTAGGAAAAGAGAATTATAACGGAGCCTTGATCTTGATGATCATTGTATTAACTTGAATTGTAGTCGCAGGATAGTTATATCTTGAACTTAGTGATAACGGTTAGTTTGAAACCTCTTATGAGACTTGGTCGAGTAATTAAGTGTAGTCATTCAATAGGGATTGGTCGATCATTTGAATGAACCTAAGTTATCAGTTCTGTAAGTAAGTATTGGTGAAGATCACGAGTATTGATTCACAACCATAACCTAGACAACCATAGCTAAAGCTGTTATGAATCCATGGGGAACACAAATCATAGTTATCCTTTAATTATTAATTCACAACCATAACCTTGACAGCTTCTTTGTTTTTTCTATTGATTATTATTAGAATCCCCCCAATTGTGAAGTAACTATCATACAAGTTCACTTACCGGTTGTAATCTAGATCTTCCATATTCCTGTGGGATCGACCCCAACCTCTAAGTTGGGTTCTTTATTGTCAACGTCCGCTTCATACTTCATTTAAAAGTGTGGTTTGAGCGTTATCAAGCAATTCCGAAGAGAATCTGAGAAGAAACTGACTGCCCTAGCTCTTGCTCTGAGTGTTTCTGAGAGAAATATTATGAACTGACTTTCTAAGAAAATGAGAGGGGTGATGTAATCATCGATTACCCCTCTAAAATTTCCTAAAAATACCCAAAATGACATAGTTTAGGGATTGAATAGGTGATAAATTACAAAAATATCCCTGGGGAAAAATCTAAAAAAACTGCCGACAAGGACCAACGGGTGACTCAACGAGTTGTTGGTTGAGACCACGACTCGTTGGGACTAGTCGTTGGTCCTAAGGCTTGGGTTCTGGGCCCACTAGAACTGGAAACAAGAGAGATCATGACTCTTTGGATGAACCAACGGGTCATTGGTTCCTTCTGTGGTCACTGGATGAAAATTCTAGGAGGCTTGGGAATGGACAACACAACGACTTATTAGTAGACCCAACGGGTCATTGTGTCGAGTCGTTCCCTCCAATGGAGAAGTTATTAAAATCCCTGACTAGACACCACAGGTGGTCACAATAACTCATTATGGGATACCATCGGTCGTTGTTGCCACTCGTTATCACTGAAGGAGGTTTATGGAAATCCCAACCACCGACTCATACCATGAGTCATTGTATCACACGATGACTCGTTGGTTGAGTTGTGGAGTCTTGGAAAAGGGAATTCTGAGTTGGGGACCAACGAGTGACAGGACGACTCATTGTTTTTCACAATCGTTTGTTCCAAGTCCCATTGGTTCTCGAAGGACCAATGCAGGGCTGACCACGACTGAGGCAGCGGGTCATGGGAGTTGACCACGACTTGTTGTCTCGGTCATTTTGAGGCATCTTTTTTCTGGTTTCTTTTGAATTTTTCTTGCAACATCCAAGTTTGGTCTAGGAAAGTTTTGAGGTGTTACACAAATGTGTCTAGATGTTTTGAGCAGGAAACCAAGGAAAAAGGACCCAAAAATTGACTCAAGGTGTGAAGAAAGAAGAGTTCACGAGAGTCGGCCTGGGGCTATAGATGGTGTGGCGCGCCAACCCCTAAACTTTAGAAAAATATGCACCAAAGTTGTTGCTATGCGTGGAGTGGGGCGCTAGGTCTTGAACTTCATAGGAGAATTTGACTAACACCTTGGCAAGATGAGAGGCGTGGAGCCCCAGAAGCAATCCAGACATAGAAAATTTTCCCAACGTTCTGGTGTTGTGGATGGAGTGGGGCGCCAGAGGGGTGCAGAAATTCAGAAATTTAACAAATTGATGCTATGGCTGGAGTGGGGCGCCTGGAGCTAAACTTCAGAGGAAAATTGAGCCAAACTTAGGGCTATAGAGGGCGCAGTGCGCCAGACCTATTCCTGGACGGAATTTGTTTCTTTTAAAGCTAAATACTTAAGGGCAAAAGCGTTATTTGAGGGATCACCTATATATATGTAACATCTAGGTCATTTTTTAGCTATCTTACATCATTTTGTTTGACCGTAGAAAGGTCGTAACACAACTTTTGAAGGAGATATAACTTTCTACTTAGGTATCTTCTTTTCTTTATCATTTTACTTTGAATGATGATGATTTCTTTGTTTTTCTTCTTGTCCATAAAAGGCTAAACACCCATTCTAGGATTTTTGTCACAGTTGATGGTTGAAGTTTGATAGACTGATTATTGCTAGTTTTGATTCTTCATTAAAGATTGTTTATATTTACTTGTTTTACTTGCTTACTAGTGAATATGATTCGCACTTCGTGTGATTACAAAAAAAAATATTATTAAATAATTTATCTAAGGGAGTACTATTTATAAAGAGAAGAGTTCTTATTTTTAATAAGACTTTCTATTACGTGCATAGAGTTGTAAGTAATGATAATTTTCTTTCTTGACGATAAAAATTAATTGGCAATCAATTAAATAATTTAATTGAAAAAAAATATAATTTGTAGAGTATGGTCTTAAAATAGAATATACGGCGAAAACTTCCAAAGATTCTATATATTTATAGCATTCAATCCCAACATTATTTTTAAAATAATATTATTTTACTTACTTATCAAATATTAAAAAGTAAATAAAAAATTGAATTAATTTTTTAAAAATTTATTTTGTATAAAAATATTTTTCTTCAACCAAACAAATAATTTAATTTTTTTAATTTTTTTTTTAAAATATTTTTTATTAAAAATATTTTTCTACTACCAAACACACCCTATATGGCAATTACTCCCTTTAAACCTTCTTGGGGCTTACCAATTCATCCAACTAAAATTGAAAAGTCGGCCCACATTCACATTTAAAAGGAAAAGGCCCAAAATATGCTGCCTTAACATATTACCCATCTGTAAAAACCCTCGCATTGTCTCTTCCTTCTTTAGAGACAGAGAATTTTCCTCTATAGCTGGCTTTTTCTTCTCCCTTTCCGAAGGAGTCACCTTTCTAGTAGCTAAGGATTCTAATTTTTTTGATTGTTGTATGTTAATATGATTTTCTATTTCACTTCTTAGATTTATGTGTTATCTAAAAAAAACAGAAAAAGATTTGTTTCTAAAAAATACAATTGATATTGTTGTTTCACTCTTATAATTCTATGTAATTTTGGTTGTTGTTTAATTTTTTTTCTGGTATTGATGGTTCCATATTGAATTTGGGGTGAGTTTCATTTCGATACCGCCGTGACCCGAATCGATGTTCTTATTTCACTCTTATAATTCTGTGTAATCTGGTTGTTTTTTGTTTTTTTTTCTAGTATTGATGGTTCCATATAGAATTTGGGATGAGTTTCATTTCAATACCCGCATGACCCGAAGTGTGTCAAAATCATCAGAAATCTAGCCTTTTTTATGATTTTTAGGAGTTGATTTTTTCTTCTTCATTAATGAGGAAGAAAGAATCATGCTTTATTATCCGAAGAGGGCAATCTCATATCCTATTGCCTTGTAGAGAAGAATCTCTGCCATTACAGGTTTGGTTTGGTCATGAGAAGTATATTTCTTGAAATTTTCTTGCTAATTTATTTAAGTTGAGATTTTTTAACAATCTGCGGTAGAATAACCTTTTTTGGCTTGTGAGGAGATCTATTGTCTAAAAAAAGCACCATCCATCAAAGCTATTTATTTTTCATTTTAAAAAAGAAATCAAACTCAATTAATTGCACCTCCTCCTTGAAGATCTCTCAACAACCGTAATCACTCTCCTCTTAATTCACGTACAAGGCCAGGTTCTGATGGCCAACCATCTCCAAAAAATGATGATAAAGAAGGGATTGACAACCAGAGCTATCATTGGCATAACTATTAGATCTCCTCTTACTATGGTCACACTTGTGTTTTACTTCTGAAGGGGCATTCTCCATCAACTTGCAAAAAACAATAGATATAAAATCAATAAGACATAAATTATTGTAAACACAAAAGGAACAAAGAAATACCAAAAACTAAAACTAAGAAAATAGAGAGGGAAAGGATCTATGTTACGGGAAGAAAAGGGAGTCTGGATATTATGTCACGACCCGAATATAGACCCAAATCGTAACACGGGACAAGGAGCCCCGAGAGACTCCAAGTCGACCCATGACATGAACATACATCTAACTCAATATCAATAAAGAGGAATACTTAGCATAACGGCATAGAGGAAGCATAAACATAACATGACATGGAAAGCGGAACGTACTACATATATAACAGTTGAATTCTACACATAGTCTGAAAGCTTCTAACATATCTGATGGGTTGATGGGACTACACCCTTAACTAATCCGGCAAGTCTAGAAAACTGAACATGAAAAGATAACTAATATCAAACCGGTCCTCGGAGAATGAGGACTCACCAAAGAGTTGGGTGCTAAACTCTGAGATAAACTAATGACGGTGTTGGGTCTGAAGATCGGAGCATGTATCATAAAATGATACAACATAGAGTATGCGGTCAGTATGTGGAATGTACCGAGTATGCAAGGTAAGTAAAATGAATATTTAAAAATACATAAAAAGCTCATAAGAGTGGGACAACATGCTCATAACATAATATTATAACGTAACATAAGGCTCAAGGTTTTCAAATCATCCGTAATCCATTCATAATCATAGTCATAAAAGAACTTTATTAAATCATCACTTGAGCCAAAATAACATAAATATAATAATGCATAAAACATGCGGAACAATGGGAGGACTCGTCATAACCGACACCATCATGGTAGATCCTTACATAATGCCCCAACAATCTCACTCAAGTAGGCAGAGTCGTCCTTGGCTTGCCGGGCAAGGGACGTGCATTATGTGATATCACGAAAAAGGGGATCATTAACATTGTAATGTATCAATATGAATCTACGGTGGCATGTAGTTATGAGACACCGACGTAGTCCTTTGAACGCTGGGCTACTCGGTTCTAGACTCTGCTCCCAAAAACATGCACATTAGGCTCATATGTAAATCATAAACATCGTTCATTGAGATTCATGGCCAAATAATCATTAACATCATTGATCCCCATTTACTTACATGATTAGTCATGAATCAAGGGCCCTTTTGTCAGACAACATAATAAATCGATAAATCATGAAATCCATATCATAAATCGTAAATCATTCTTGAACATGTGGGCATTGCCCAATATTTTAACATGCTTTAAAATACTCAATTCACTTGGAGAACATGATTATAAACATGGGTAACTTGAAAACATGCTTTTCATCATCAATGCTTCATCATACATGAACATTCATCATAAATCTTAACTTTCATAAACTTTTTATAAATGGGCATTTTAGTTTTAAAAGCTTGAAACATGATTTTAATGGAAAGAAGTGTAAAACTTTCCCACATTTCATAATTCAATAATCATAACTCGATTAAATCATGCCCACATAGAGAAATCAAAATTTCATGCATTGGGTAAAACCCCATAGAAATTACAAAGGAAATTCATGATTTAGAGAGGGATTGGGCATGAGTGTGGAAGGATTCACCCATTCATAACCTTACATACCTGGGAAATATCAAATTTCACCATTCCTTGAAAGCCTAATGAAAATTGAAGAATACTTGAAGAAGAACAAGCTTGATCACCTCCCTAATTCCCTAACTTTGCATGCATGTATATGAATGAGCCTAGGATAGGTTTTACCCTCATAAAAAACTACATTTCAAGCCTCAAATGATGTAGTTTAGGACCTCAGAACCTAGGAATGATGAAAATGCCCTTAATGAAATTCCTGAAATTTCTACACTGGTAGTGACAACGACCATCCTAATGGGTTGTACTTGGATACCATGACTCGTGGTATCCATCCTTCGTCTCCACTGCCCGACTTCACGTCCTCATGTTTGATCCCACGACTTGATGGGATGAGTCATCCCTTCAGACAACGGTTTGTTATATCACCCGTTGTTTCCCCCTTCCCGACCTGCACCAAGCCTTCCCATGAACCACACCACGACTCATCTCTCATTCCAACGAGTCATGGTTTCCTTCCGTTACATCAATTGGAGGTTTTAATACTCCTTCCCACGACTCCTCACCATGACCCATTTCTCCTCACAATGGGTCGTCCTACGACCCATTACCCCCCTAAGGCTGAGGACCAGTCCCACCACGACTTAAAACAATGACTAGTGGTAACAAACAACGGGACGTTACTTGTCCCATTACTTCCAACTTCCACCCAGCCAAACCTCACCACGAATCCTCCCCATGGGTTGTTAGTTGAACCAACGATCTGTTAGGTGACCCGTTTTGTGGAATTTTTCCCAGATTCTGCCAACTTCCATTTTTAAATCTTGGATCTAATCTTAGGAACTTCTGGGTATTATATATTATTTAAGGTGTAATTATTTATGACTAAATTATGTAACTGACGGGTAACTATTGGAATTATTAAATGGGAAGAAAACAAAAATTTAAAATGAAGAAAACTTCTCAAAAAAATAGAAAAAGAGATAAATAGGAATGGAGGCCATTGAAGTATGTCACATCAGTTCAAAGATCCTTTGGCCCACTGCTTGAAGGTTAGACATTGTTGTTGAGGATAGGGATATGCCCTTCAATCCTGCTTAGTTGATATACAAGTAGGCATAACCATCGTTTCATGATTCTCCTGCACCTATAAGGCGTTAGCGTTCATGAGGTAGTTCTTGGATGCTTGGGAGAGTAGCAAGAAATTGGATAGTAACTTGGAACTAGCAACCTAAGGAAGAATCAATCTAGCGTAATCACGTCTTGAAAACTCAACCTGAAGCAAAAGTGCCATTTTCCTAGATTTTCATCATCATTTGAAGTATAAACATGCTTTGAAACAATCTTTGTTCTTTAGCTAATTTTACATTTCAAGTTTTTTAGTAGTTTAATTATATAAACCATTCCCCATTTTATTTGTTTTGTTAGAATAGCGAAATAAAGAAGTAACCTTAAGTGATTGATATGACAAGTCTCTGAGGAATCGATAATCAGGACTTCATTGTCCTATATTACTTGATGACCATGTGCACTTGCATGCGCTTGAGCGACATTAATTTTTTAGCGCTGTTTCCTGGGACTTGAAGATTGATTGATCGTTTGTAGATTAGGATTTTTATTCCGCTATTATGTATTTTAAGTTTTTTATTTTTTTGGTTGTGAAGTTTATATTGTTGTGTGCTCAATGTATGCCATTTATGAGAAGTCAATAACCACTTTGGGTTTCTTTTGATCCTGAAATTAAGAGAACCTTTCGAAGGTTAACTATGGAGAATAACGAGCAAGCACAGGGAAACAACCATGAGAGGGTTCTAGTGTTTAATTTTGCTAGGACGTACTTGGAGAATGCTTATAAAGCAATCATCAAGACGACCATCACTGGAAACATCAAATTGAAGGAAGGGACCATGCGGTTGGTCCAAAACACTTGCCCATATCAGGGCAAGACGCATGAGGATCCTCACAAACATCTGATGACGTTCGTGGAGCTGAGTGAGAACTTTCTCTATCAAAACGTGTCAGATGATTATGTTAAGGTCACGTTGTTTTCATTCCCGTTGGTCGGTGAGGCCAAAGAGTGGCTTCAAAATGAGCCAACAGGTTCCATCACCACTTGGGAGGTTCTTTCCAATAAGTTCATCAATAGGCTCTTCTCATCAAGGAGAACAAAAGAGTTGAGAAGGAAGATCTTTGCCTTTTTGCACAGAGATGGTGAAACCTTGGCACAAGCTTGGGAATGACACAAGGGCTACTTGAGAAATTTCACGTACCACATGCAGCCGAAGGAGATTATCGGACATATGGAAAGGTTGAACCAGGAGTCAAAATTCTTGCTTGATACTACCACATAGGGACAAATTTTTTCCAAGAGCTAATATGAAATTGAAGCTCTTTTGAATCTCATGTTAGCATGGAGTCAAGATTATCAAGACTCAGGTAGAGGGTTCATAATAGACAAGGTGCGAGGAAAGTTCAAAGTAGATGGCGTAGTGACAATCCGAGAAGATATTAGTCAGCTGGTGAATGTGATTAGCAAGATTATGACCGTACCAGCAGGAAGTTAGGTTTAGAAGGTATGTCATGTCCAGAATCCACCACGATAATGTGAGGTGTGTGGAGAAGGCCACACTTATTCAAGTTGGCCACTAAACCCAGAATCTGCTTATTTTGTGGGACAACAAGGTCGTGGTAGAGGTTTTGTAGGTAACAATAATAACCAGGGGTACAGGAATGCAGCCAATACCTCATGAGGAAGGAATCAGTATAACCAAAGTCCCCAAAACAACTATCCAGACCCCAAGGCTAGCAGCCTGGCAGTTCACTTGAAGAGACAATGAAACCATTGATAGTTCAATTGACTCAGGTGGTTAATAAGATGTAAAAGTCCATCCATGAGCTGGAGCGATAGATGGGACAATTGGACTTTAGTAGACTAAAATACCACAAGGGCACTTTTGAGTAACATCAAGAAGAACCCCAAGGAAAATGTGAGCGCAATTTCTTTGCACAGAGGTAAAGAGCTAGGTGAGGTGATCCCCAAAGATAAGAAAGTTGATGATGAGTAGGTTGTGATGTCCAAATAGGAGGTTGGTGAGTCAGGAAACTCAAAGTCGAAGTTGGTAGAAACCAAACCACCCCTCCCTTTTCACAAAGGTTTATGAAGCAGAAGGAGGATTCAGCCTGCCAGAAATTTCTTGATGTGTTGCAGTAGGTACATGTTAAGTTACCATTGGTGGAACTTTTGTAGGAAGTTCTGAAGTATGCTAAGTATGTAAAGGATATTGTGGCTAATTAGAGGAAAAGCTTATAGAGTTTGAGACTGTTGTTCTCACGGAAGAGTGCAATTCTCGGGTGCAGAATAAAATTCCTAGGAAGCTGAAAGACCCCAGGAGGTTAACTGTCCAGTGGTGATTGGGAACAAAGAAATGGCTTCAACACTATATGACTTGGGTGAAATCATTAATTTGATACCTGCATTCTTTTTTCGAACCTTGGGTTTAGGTGAACCACGTCCAACCACAGTGACCTTGCAGCTTGTCGAATGGTCTCTTGCCTATCCTGATGGAATCATAGAGGACGTCTTGATCGAGGTTGGAACTTTCATTTTATTGATGGACTTCATAATCCTGGATTATAAAGCAGATGCAGTAGTTTGCCTCATTTTAGGGAGAGGATTCTTAACTACCGCAGACGCAGTCATAAAAGTAAAGTCGGGCAAGATGTTAATGATTGTGGATGGTCAGGAGAGAGTCTTTGATGTGTTTAGAGTGGCTAGGTGTCCAACTCACTATGATAATTTGACAGTGAAGCCAACATTAGAGCCTGAAGGGTGTAAGTGGTTAGTTGAGCAACATGTGTTGCACGAGAATTTAGCAGGATTTTAGGATATTGACAATCTCACTCGAATGAAGGACTGAGAGTGAATTTCGCTTTGCCGCGACATTAAATCAGGTGCTGCATGAGAGGCAACCTGTGAATGTTGTGCCACGACTATAAATACAATGCTTGATGGGAGGCAACCCATTTTTTGAACATTTTTTGGTTTTACAGTGATGAACAGGGATTTTAAGGCAAAAGAGTAGGGGAAATGACCTAAAAACGGTTATGTCTGGGGTGAGATACCAGGCATAGGGAGCTAGGTGTTATCTTCAGAAAAAAAAATTTTAGATTGGTTCTATGGGTAGTGCACCACGCCAGCCCCTATCCACGAAGAAAAACTTTTTCTAAGTGTGTGGGATGGTAATTGGCGCTCGCGCCAGGGGTATGTTCGAATTTATTTGGTTTAACAGGTCAAATTTTACCCAAGGCCTTAAAATTATCAAAAACCCATGCCCCACACCTTTATTTTAAATCCCCGTTCATCCCCTCTCACTAAAAATCAAAAACAAAAAAAGAAATAAAATTCTCTCTCTCTCTCTCTCTCTCTCCCTCTCTGTCATAAAGCCATAACTTCCCCTCTCCCCATTCCCCCATTGTTGTCTTCTCCAAGAAGCTTGGCAAAACTATCCTCTCTAACTCAAGTAATTATTTTTATTCTCTCTTGGTTATTTAGTGTGAAAAGAATGATCCATACTCTTCTTCCCCAAGTTAAAGATCCAAAATCACCTTTGTTGGTGAAAACCTTGAATTTCATATGTGGGTTTCATGAGCTTTAATTTTTTAAATTCTTCCATGATAACGTGTTATACTTGTTGAGTTTCTTATTTTGGTTGAATGTAGTGATTTGAATTTATGGGGATGAAGGGGGATGATGAATTAAATTCCATGAATTTGGTGGGTAGAACATTGATTGTAGAGAGAGAAAGTGCTTAGTTCTTAAATTCTTGAATGTTAAGAATCACGAGTTATTGAAAATTCATGCTAATTCATGGTGGTTGGTAGTAAATTTCATGTTGGTTGTTGAATGAATTGAATGTAGCTACTTCCATGTGGGTTACTTGAATTATGGATAAGAAGAGGGAAAGGGAAGAGAATGGCCAAAGTGAGGCATTCTTGAATAGAAAACAAAATAGAGGAGGCATATGAAAAAAATTCATGAACTTGTTTGTAATGTGAAGTTAGTGAATAGTTTGGTGGTTGAGATTTGAGATGATAATGGCGGAAGTCTTGAGTATCCTATTTGATAAAGTCTCACAAGTATGCTAGAAAATTAAGTGTGGGGTCACTTTGCACCCGTTACACCTAATTAACTAGCCTTTTTGTTCACCAACTAATCTTGTGAAGTTCCTTATTTTTGATTGGCAGGTGTCATGGCATCAAAAGCTAACAAGGAAAGGATATAGAGGTGGTAAACAAGGGTCTCAAGTGGCTCCAAAAAGGCACAAAAGGGTCAAGTTCTTCATTGGCCAAGGGAGCCGCTGCAAGGATCTTTAGAGAAAAAGAAGAGGAGCCTCATGGACTAACATGGTTCAACACACAAAAGGAGGTCAAATATGTTCTTGAGAATTGGATTGACGAAGGCTGCTAGTAGTTCAGTTCCCCATCATCCGGGACAAGGTCTGTGAGTTGGGATTAAGCAACATTTTTTCTAAGCCGGAGGAGTGCAACCTCACCTTGGTGAGGGAATTTTATGCAAACTAGAATACTTCATTTGTAGAGAGCACCAAATTCAAAATACGGGGTCAGGTGGTTTGTTTCACTTTCAAAAGATTTAATGCGTTCCTAGGTATACCTGTGGTAGACCCGTCCGAGTACTTTATTCTGTTAGAGAGGCCCCATACTGCGACATTCCCCATACTCTTTTTGGTGAGCATTCATCGCCCGTTGGGTAAGGGACCACAAGGGCACTCACTTCGCACTTGTGTCCTCCTACTTGAATAAGGAGGAAGAAGTTCGGGTGAAGTTAGTTTGTACCATGCTTCTCCCTAGGACACACATATCGGAGATCACTAGAGTGCGAGTCGTGTTGGTATACATGTTGATGAAAGAGATACCAATCAACTTTGGTGCAGTTCTCCGGGACACATGAGGATATCAAGGGACAACTGCAGGTGGATGTACTATTATGGCATTCTCCCGACCCAATTTTTTGAGGAAGATAGACACTGAAGAGGAAGAGGTAGACCTTCACTTACCCTAGCAGGGCATCTAATAGGAAAGATGATGGATGTCATAAAGGTAGAGGAGACCATTACTTCCACAACTCCACCTCTCATCGTAGCTGATCGCCAGGCCCGGGATGATAGCTAGAGAGGCCGTATGTTTGGTATGTTAGATTTGCAGCTGAGCATCGGAGGTTGACTTGCCACAAACGATGAGATGGTAGCCCTAGAGGAGAGGTACCCACTCACAGAGAGTGCGATGCAGATGTGTAGAGTGGGACCAGTATTTGAGGAGCCGTTGGATGATGATGATGAGGATGATGCTACTGTGGGAGCCATGCAGATTGATGGCGAGGATGATAATGAGGATGATGATGATCAAGAGTACAATCCTGATGATGATGATTGTGCATACCGGTCCAGGAAGTTCCTTTCTCTATCTACTTGATATATTTGTGTGTACACTGAGGAAAGTGCACCGTTTAAGTATGGGGTGGAGGAAAGATTTCCCGTTTGCTCTTTCTTTGCTATATTCGTAATAGGCCGTAGCATAGTTGTCATTCCCCATTGTAGTAGCTCTATGATTGGTTAGGTCATGCTTTGGAATAGATAGTAATGTTGATGATTGATAACTTGGATGATGCCTTATGATGTTTGGATAATTTGTTCGTCTCTGTTGGTTGATTATGTTTAGTTTAACTTTAGAGTCAAAATTATTAAATTTTTTATATTTTTTGTGTCATCATAGAGTAGTGACTCTTCCCTATAAAATATGGATAATGACCGTCTTAAGGAAAATTAGTCACATTTTTTTTGTTTTTAAGGATTGAGTTAGATATTAATCACTTGTGTGCTCTTTGACATTTCAGTTAGACGCTATGCTAGAGGCAATGAAGTGATCATCTTAAGTGAAAATTCCATAAGAGACACATAAAGTTCTTTAACTCGACTCAATACACTTGCAGTCTTAATAATGAAAAATGTCATTCAATGTGATTGTATGAATGTGTGTAGCTATAGGAAACCAACTAGAGTCTTAATGCCATGTGAAGTGAGCTTAATTGTTATGTTTTGTACATGATGTAGCATCTATAATTTGCCTTAGTATATGTTGAATATATAATTGTTAAAGAATTAAGAGATGATTAAGGTGTTTTTTGAAAAAGACATGTTTCCAATGTTGTTTTACCTTCCTGAACATTTTCCCTAGTTAACCCCCTTGAGCCATAAGCCTTATTCTTTTCTTAGCTACAAAAGTATCCTATTCCCTTTTTGTTGTGTGACCTTTAGAATTATTGATCCAAAGTAGTCTTAGGTACTTTAAGGCTTGAAATTGAAGGTCCACCAATGCATAAATGGAAAGGGAAAGGAAGAAAGAAATTTGTGTGGATAGTAAGAAGAGAAAATGGAAAGAAGGGGTACCCACAAAAATATGTTGTTTACTTGCTGCTAGGACAATGAACGAAAGAGTATCCATGGTGAATATTCTTATTGATTCTACAAGCAGAAACTAGTAGTCAAGTAGTGAAAAAAAGGGGCATGACAAGAAAAGAAAAAGGGTGAGTGGAGTGAAGGGTTAACAATAAACAAAAATGGTGGACTTAAAAGATGAAAAATATCTTAAAAGTGCTTAGGATTGGTAGTCACAATCAAACAAAAATCATTCCTACCCATCCCTTAGCCTACATTACAATCAGAAAAAGTCCTTATGATCTTAATCTCTTGAAATGACTAAGTAGTCTAAGTGTACATAAAGGGCAAGCTTATGGTATGTTGCATATGTATGATACATCTTTTCTGAGTGTTAGTGTTCCTTACTTATTATTTTCCATGCTTTGCATTAATAATTTGAGAGAGGAACATTACTAAAAGTGAGGGACATAAGATGTCTAAGTCGGTATACTATGTATTGCATGTTTTCTATTTAGTCATGTTGGCCCTGTTTTGAAAAATGAATCGATTATAGAAGTTGTATAATCTTGAATGTGAAAACTCTGCATGTTCTTGCTGTGAATTGCTATAAGTTGATGAACCACTTAATCATATTCTCTCTTCTAGTTGTTTGAGTGTGAATTGATATAGGTGACAAGTGGTGAAAAAATATGAGTTTGTGCACGGAGTTTAGGATTGTTCGAGGACTAACAATGGTTTAAGTATGGGGTGGTGAAGTTGGACATATTTTTATGCCCATTTGCCATGTTTTTACCCATATTTAGCCTTCTTTTAAGTTCATAATCCTTATGAAATGTATGAATTCATGTTTTCTTGTGTCTTGTGAGCTAAAAAATATTTTTAGATGTTTTGAGTAAGAAACCAAGGAAAAAGGATCAAATAATTGACTCAAGGTGTGAAGAAAGAAGAGTTCACGAAAGTCAACCTAGGGCTACAACTGGCGTGGCACGCTAACTCCTAAACTTCATAGAAAGATGCATCAATGTTGGTGCTATGGGTGGCATGGGGTGCTAGGTCCCAAACTTCAGAGGAGAATTTGACTAACACTTTGGCGAGATGACAGATGTGGAGCCCCAGAAACATCCCAAACTTAGAAAGTTTTCCTAACATTCTGGTGCTGTGGATAGAGTGGGGCACCAAAGGGGTTCAGAAGTTCAAAATTTGGCTAACACCTTGGTTTTATTGCTAAAGTAGGGCACCTGAAGATAAACTTTAGAGGAAAATTGAAACAAACTTAGGGCTATGTGGGCGCGACGTGCTAGACCCATTTCGGGATGGAATTTTCTGATTTTAAAGCTAAATACTTGAGGCAAAAGCATCATTTAAGGGATTCCCTATAAATATAATATCTAGGTCATTTTTTAGCTATCTTACATCATTTTGTTTGATTGTAGAAAGGTTGTGGTGCAACTTTCGAAGGAGAGACAAGTTCCTACTTAGATTTCTTCTTTTGTTTTGTTTTACTTTGAATGATGATGATTTCTTTGTTTTTCCGATTATCTATGAGTGGCTAAACACCCATTCGAGGGTCTTGACCATAGTTGATGGTTGAAGTTTGATAGACTAATTATTGCTAGTTTTGATTTTCATTAAAGTTTATTTATATTTACTTGCTTATTTGCTAGATTGATCACCTTGTGAATAAATCTGTTAGCTTTTGGTTGAACTTGAGAGAGTAAGGGTTAAAAGTAAATATAAAACAGAAATTCAAAGATCCTTTGGCCCATTGGTTAAAGGTTAGAAGTTGTTGTTGAGGATAGGGATATACCATTCAACCCTGTTTAGTTGATATACAAGTAGGTATAACCGTCGTTTAATGTGTCACGCCCCGAGACTACACTCTGGATGTAACACGGTACTTGAAGCCACAAGTGACTCCAAGTCAACCCCTGGTCTATCATACACTGGTATTTTGAGTAAAACAAAATATATATAGCGGAAGCTTTGAAATAATAGCATAAGAGCATTTGAGAAAATAAACTAGAAGAAAACATTAAAATTTAAAACATTTGAAGTCTGAAATTAACTCTGTGTCTGAGAGCCTTCTAACTGATGAGTTGCTGGGACAAGCCCCCAGCTAACTCTAAGTCTAACTAAAAATAATAACTCAACTAAAAGAAAGTAAAGCAAGACCCTCGAATGATGAGGATTCACACTTTGGCTGCAACGGAGGAGGATCTGAATCGCAACGGCTAACGATGCTGAGTGTGGGAACTTGCAGCTGTATCATAAAATGATACAACATAAAAGTATCTGTCAGTACTTTGAATGTACTGAGTAAGTGGGAGAAAGCATATCTAAATATAAAGTCTGAATGGAAATGACACGCAATGACCAGCAGATAAGCTGAACTGAACTACTGATGTAAACTAAAATGGTCAAGGTGATCCTGTCTGATGGTCAAAGACATGCCCTAAGTCTGAAATACTGAGTTTGAGAGACCACACTGAACTGATCTGAACTGAACTAAATTGTCAAAAACTAAGACTGAACTGAACTAACTAGTGGGAGAGTCTCTAATCGACATATAACCACGTGAGCTACATGTGGAGTCCGATTTATACACCCCAACATTAGGACCCAATATACCTTGCCAGGGTATAAAGGCATGAACTGGGTGATCATTAAGTCTGGGGCCAATCAGGCCAAGTAATACTGTAACCTACGCTAGCAACGTAGTTTTGGGAACCTGGGTGCGCTGGAACCCCGGCCCTCTCGGTGCTAAGGCCTACTCCCACTGGAAAACCTAAATTGAACTACTAGGCTGATAGCTCAAAACTGGGGTCCAAGACTAGTTAGGGGAATATAACTGAAAGTACCCTAAGAGCCTTATCGAACCAGATTCTAAAACTAAGTTCTAGACTGGTCAGAGTTGTTTATCTGGAAGCGTCATAACCGTCTAAGAACACCTATAAACTATACTGGGGTCCTGAGGCTAGTTATATATATATATATATATATATATCTAAAAGTCATGACCGCCTAATGGACCAATAAACTAGATTATTAGTCTGATTTTGATGACTGGGAGGCACCACTGACACCTTTGGAAAAGATTGAATTCAAACTGATCAGTTGATACTTTCTGAATAGTGCTGAAGAGGTTCTACGTTCTAACTGAACTAAACTACTAAGCAGCTAATAGAGAACACAACTCATTCCAATAACACGAGAAATTTCATAATATGACGAAATTTCAAGAATTTAAAGGGATTTCATCCAACAAGGGTAAAATCATTCTCCTCAATGGAATAATTGCTCTCTCTCTCTCTCTCTCTCTCTCTCTCTCTCTCTCTCTCTCTCTCTCTCTCTCTCACACACACACACACACACACACACACGCACACACATATATATAAATAGAATTTCTATGATTCAGCCCAAAACATACTTTGCAAAATAGACGGAATTCAATACGCAATAATCTTTACTAAAAAATTTAGGGCTGTAAATCGTCTTGGTAAGAACAACAACAATTTACTTATGAATTGATGAAGATCATATGAGTAATAAACATGGATGATAACCTAATTTAAATTAATGAAAACCAACATGAAAATCTCTTTATATTTGAAAATCACAAGGCTAAACTGATAGGGAAATTATGGAAGGATATTGAGGGAAACAAGGGAAAGACAATTCCCTTGTTAAATTTCCACATACCTGGATAAGAATTCCCAGAAGAAGAAGACCTGAACTGCAGCAATGAAGGAAGAACCCTAAGCTTGCTTGAAGGATTCTTGAGAGGAGAACTTACGGGATTGAGTGGTAGTCTAGTCATTTAAGGGTCTTATCTCGGGATTATTTATCCCTTTGTTTCCTTGGTATAAAGTAATACACTCTACAGTGTATAAGTAATCCATGTATTAGGTTGAATTGAGTAACCAAATAATATATTGGCTGAACTAAATTTTAAATCAAAGACTATTCTAATTAATAAAGGCTATCAAACGGGTCATTTATATAGAATACACTGGGTAGTACAGAATATTTACGAAGTGAATGCACAAACAGAAAATCAAATGGGATCCAGTCACGGGTGATCCGCTAAAGTGACGATTGGTGCTAAAAATATACTATAAATAATAATATCGGTAATACTTCACAAAATGTAGATTCTAACATTTAATCCTCCCCAAACATAGCATTTAACTTCACTTTAAGCAATTTTGTTTCATAAAATTAGGGGGAAAAAAAGTAATCGTTGTCTCTATTGGAACGACGCTAACGATATCATATTCATCCTATTCTTTTCCTTCATTGTCGGAAGCATCTTCATCCTCATCATTGTTGCCATCCAATTTGAGATTTCCCTCACCATCCGAGAGCATCGTAGTCAAAGCCCCAAAGTTTGAGATTTTCCTCACCCATCATTAGTCTAATTTTTTATCTTATTTTGCACATAGATATGCACCCCCCACAAGTGATCATACATATTGATCCAGCGGTATATGATGTGTTAATATTATAGGCTAAACATCGGTTTGAAGTTATATAGAATGGGATCTTGAGGGGACAGGTAGCATGTATACATCCATGTTGTGTTGATCATTAGTTTTTGGCAGCACGTGAAGCATCGCCCATTGCATCTCCGTATTCTTCAACATTTTAAACTCTGTGAATTTAGGGGACTTGTAGAGGTAGGATTTGTGTCCTGTGACTTTGGACTCATTATTTCATTGGTTGAAAGGTAGAGGCCGGAAACTCATATCTTTCACATGTGCACGGTGAGGCCACCATTACCTTAAAAGATGTTGAGCTTATGTTTGGCATGGTTGTAGATGGAAACCCAGTACCAGAGATTTATCTATTATACTCTAGAAGCAAATGATCAACGACGGAGACGGATTCAGGATTTAAAGACTGCGGTTGCCATTATTTTATATATATAAAGTATATCTATCACTAGCGATAAAGATTAAATAGAGATAATAGATCAGTTGGTTAATTTTTAACTAATTCAATTAAGTCTCTTATTCATAAATAAACAACAAATTTTGATTTTTTTTTTCACTTTAATTAAAATTATATTTTTTAATAAAATTGCAAAAGATAAAAGTAAAATGAAAGAGCACCCCAATTCGAATTGCTTTAAAAGCATATTGATTACTCTAGATTGTTTGTTTGATTATATTATTTTACCTTTACTATTCATTAATTTTTTTTATATTACTTATTGAGTTATATGATAATTATTTTTAAACAAAAGATACAAATTTCAATAAATGAAAGCAATTTAAAATGTTAATGAATGTTAAGTTATTTAATATTTTCAAAATTCAATAGAAGATATTGATTAAATTACACACTTCAATATATCTCATAAAAAAATTTATACTTTCTCCATTTCTCAATTTGTTTGTCTGATTTTGACTTGATATGGAGTTTAAAAAAGTAAAGAAAATTTGTGAATCCTATGGTCTTAAACTAAAGATATGAATGTACCAAAATGCTCTTTGATCCTATTGTCTTAAACATGTCATATGAAAAGTTAGAATTAAAAATTTGCATTAAAAAAAATCTTTTTGAAATTGGCTAAAAAAAATAGGGCAAACAATTTGAATCAAAAAAAATATATAAATTATAATCAATTTAACTTACCTATTGTTGAAATTTTGTATAATTAAAAATAATTTGAAACAGTAACATAAATAAATCTAAAATAGAAGAAGAGGAGGAGAGAGAGAGAAGAGGATAAAAGAGGTTAGGGCATTAGTGCTTAAAGCCCAACTGAAATATTAAAAAAATGCTAGAAAATATGAAACAAGAAATACAGGCAAATGAAAAATAAGAAATATTGTCCCAAAGATTTAAACTTGGGCACGGAGAAAGGAAAAGAACCTTTAGAGACAAGCCAGAACCACAGCACCCACAACTTGTTTATGTCTTCTAGGTGCCATTTTAACTATATAACCAAATTTTCACAGATAAATAACTATCGCAACAAATTTTAACTGAAACTTGCGGGTGCCGTGACACTCCTATCGTATAGGGTAGATCCGCCCCCTGATCAATGAGCTTAGAGGATGGAAATCACCATAGACAACTTTGATGTTGTTAGCAGGATATACACGTCTAAATTAGTTGAGTATGTGAATGAGTTAGATGATATTACAGATGATTCAATAGAGCTTGATGTGCAACAGAGAGTTAGGTTGTATCTATTATAGTTATGTGGTGGGACAGTATTTCCGGATAAGTCTAGATGTAAACTTTGTTTAGATTATATGATCGACATGTGGGACCTAAACACAGTACCCAACAAGCTTGGGGAGAAGCCACTTTGTCGTATCTATACAATGCTTTATGTCATGCTTCAATGTCCAAGTCCAGCGATGTTTGTGGATTCCTTTCTTTAGTGCTGGTATGTGATTTTCAATTTCCGTTTTTATTATCTATTTTACTTAGTTTGATGCATTTTTTAAAATTTTCTTATTTTTCAATAATATAGGAATTAATGGGCTTGGGAGCGTATTATCCCTCTGCAGCCTTCACCTCGCCCTGCAAGGGTCAACTTGTCTATACTTGATCCTCACACCGCACTTGCAACTAAGTAACTTCAACATGGAGTTCACCAAAATGAGGTGCGACATGTGCTTGTCATTATAAAGGATGTTCTTGACAATCTAACTAATGTCCATATAAGTAAAGTTGTCATTTATTTTACAATTACAATTTTTAATATTTGAATTGTGTTACTTGCTTTACTTAATTTCAAATTAATAATGATTACTTTTTTTTTGCTAAAGTTTGTTTGGGAACCTTATTTAGAGGAAGTCATTAATGGACCGCCCGAGCGCTGTTGGTGGGACCAGTCTATTTGCATGTCACGTGTGTCATTTATTTGTAAAATTTATCATGAGTGAAATATGATGGACCACGTTGCTAGACAATTAGGTATTTTTTTACATACAACCAAAAAAATTGTTTGACCCACAAGAAGCTATTGCCTATTAATTTCTCTTTTCTTGAAATTCTTTCCTTCATAAAATTTGCAGATTTAACACACCACCTAGAGCAATACCCTCTTCAATGGTTGGCTTAGAGGCCGTTACAAGAACTCTGGAGGGCTTCGATTTTGAGCATTATCTGAATGTTACCTATTATTATTGACGGTTATTCTAGTTATCTAAATCTTAATTATGTGTTTTCCAAGGAAATTGCATTAGATTGATTTGACGTTATTTAGTTGGCAGTAGCTAATTAGACACTAAAGAAAACTTTGTAATTTTGATCCAACTCAGATCGATAACTAATGAATTCTCTATACTGCCCAATTTTCATTCAAGAAACTTTTCAAGACATGTCTTGTAATGTCAGAAGTATACTTGTATTCTAAAGCTTTGTGTCTTGGTAATTCTAATAGACTGTGTTAGAAAAGACAACTACCTAGCATGAAACCTCTTCCGTGTTGAGTTGTCCACTACTGAAATTTGAATAAGAAATTCTTCAGATTCGTACTAATTGAGAAAGTTACACAAATACTGCTCAAATGGATAAAATATTATGTAATCTATAATTATTATTTAAATTAAATTAAGAAATGTTGCTATAAATAAAATGCTAATAATAAATTAATAAGGAGTTTTCTAAATTAGTAATAATGAAATTAAATACATATCAAAACACACTAATTATTTTTCTGAAAAAAGTTCAAACATATTCAACTAATATTTTAATCTATAAACAAATATATTATTGCTTAAATGGTATACTATATAACTAGTTTTCAGTGCGCGTGCATATCCATGTTAAACAATACAATATAGAGTTGTGATAAGTGTAGACTCAAAATGATTGGACTGACATTTTAGTTACTTTACTTTGCTATCAAGAATCTTATTGTCGATATTATAATATCCCTCTTGAAAGTAAACTATACAGCTATCCATGAAACAAATATAAATAGAAATTAGAACTCCCTACATATTTTTTTCGACAATTAAGTATAAGGCGATTAGGAAGACCACCTGAACAAAATAAAAATAAAATAACTTTTAACCTCTATGTAAAATGGTGCAAAAATTACTTAAAATATAGATCGCAAAGCTAAAACCTGGTGACAAAAAAAAAATGAAAAAAAAATCCAAATATAGTGAGTAAAATAGATTACCTTTTTTGCAAGAACAATGCATAGAAATAAAATTTATTCGTACACCTAATTTTTCCATAGCATGTTATTCTATGTCGCAAGAGCTCTATTTCTTTTTTTATTCTCAACTTTACGCTGATTTTCATCTCCTCTGACTGCTTGGTGATAGACTTCTCTGCTTTTGTAGTTACAAGTACTCTAAATATAATTTTACGCTATTATCAGTAATCTAGTATCTTACTAAAAAGCAAATTGCATACTTACAACTAAATTATCAGTGTCCAATTTTATTGGGAATTCTTGATGAACTATGTGTGTGGTAAAAAAATATTTAATGTACTGAGACAGAATTGCTACTGATTCAACAAATTTTTATGCACTCTAAGAATCAATATAAATGACAAAATTGTAACAACAGACTCTTTATTTGCTTTAGAGTTAACATTATTATGGTTACTACTCTATAATATTTATTATGAATATTATTTTTAATGTTTTTCAACATTAAGGTCGAAAAGATGCATATTTTTTCTCTGATTGGCGTTATTTGAGCTTTTCAATACACTTTATTAGTAATTGGTTTAACTCTGTATTTAAATCTTCAATTAATAAAATAAAGACCGATAAATTATTGCTTTTCAACTAACTATTGGACTAAATAAAAAATAATTATTTGAATTATTAAATAAGTAAAAAAGAGGATATGCAAAAATTCAACAGCCTTATCATAATTGCGAATGACTTTCACAATTTTGTATACATATTATGAACCTCTTCTGGCTTTATTACCCTATTTATTGTATCATTTTTGTATTTTTATATTATTTGAATAATGAGTCTAAAGATATATTTTTTGAGTAAAGAAAAAAAATCGTTTAACTTTTAAAAAGATATTTGATAATTCAACTTTAACATCAGAATTTAGATGAGATAATTTTTGAGCACGTATATTGAGCGTAAATTTTTTATCAATAAATAAGTAAAAATAAATAAAAAGCTCGTATAAATAATATTAAAAAGTGTAATCTTTTAATTATTAAATAAAAATTAACACAAAAAATGCAAATTTATGAAATAATGAATGTTGATCTTTGCTTGCTAACTCAATAAAGTAATAAGAAACGATGGAATTGTATATCAAGACAATTTTAAAAGTCCATGCAACTCAAATTTTTCGGTTCTAAAAAGAGTTTTTACTAATTATACATATGTAGTTGTTTAGTTTCAATTATTATAAATGAAAAAGATATTCACCATGAAAAATTATAGAAAGTTTAAGGCGTCTGTGGTTATAAGGAAATTACAAGCTATAAGGAATATTCAGAAATGTTTCATTGTACACCTATACAGACACAATCAACAAATTTAATCATGCCAAATAATTTATTTAACTGATTGGATAGAGAGTATGACAATAACTACGATACCATCCTCAATAATTATTAAATTAAAATTAAAAGCCTCGAAAAGTAATTCGAGGGGCAGGACAAAAGGATTTTAATAACAGATGATACGGAGAAAGAACAAAAGAGTAAGGGAGGAAACAATAGTTACCTGTGGATTTCTCTGCCTCTTTTCCTACCTTGCGCACAAGCTATTCAAACACCAATCTCAAAATTTGGTCACATGCTTTTTGAATCAATTTCACAATAGCCCATGGGTGGTGTATTAATCTTCCAAAAACAAATCAGTTACTTATAAAGAGCTTGCCTCCATATTCACAATTGGACAACAAAAAACTAAATACGTACTTAAAGAATATTACATATTTTGAATTTCATCCAAGTGTTGTTCAAAATGATATCATCTACCCTTTCTAAGATAACCAAAGAAGGAAGGAAAGCAAATACTTAACTTAAAAGTACAATTTAAAAATGGCAATGATAAAGTCTATGCATATTTTGTTTGGGCAACAATTGCACTTAAACTTTTCCTCGCCGTGCTTCCTGGAGAAATGTTTTTTGGTGCTGGTTAGACTACATGCACAATTCATTGTTAGAGTTAAAAGTTGTGTTCCTATCTTAAAAAATGTAAGATTTAATCTCTTTGGATCCCCTTTCTCACAAATCCAACACACCAATTTTGCTAGAAGCAAGTAGAGTTTTTGGTTATAGATATATCACTTCCACTTCTAAATCTGCGTTGCTAAATCAATAATGGTCACCTGAAAGGACAAATGAACTGGATAGTCTAACCATCACCAAATTGAATAGCTATTAATGCTTTGCTTCTTATTCCTTGTATTCAAAGGGGTAGATAAATGGATTTATCTTTTCATATTCTTCTTAATTCAAATAATTAAATTTTGTTAATTATGTGACTTTTGTAGGAATTAACATGAATTTATAGGATAAGAAAATGATTTAATAATTTATAGGTATTTTAGTAATTCAACTTTCAATTTACAGGTTTCCCACTTATATAAAATATATAATAATATAATTTTTTAAACAAGTATATATATTACGTGCATTGTAATTATATGTTGTATATAATATTATTTATTACTTATATTAACTGTTATATATTATATATATAATATTATCGATTGATTCGAGAGTCTATTGGAGACGGTCACTTTACCTCAGCGATAGAGGTAAGGTATGCGCATACTCTACCCTCTTCAAAGCCAACTTATGGGATTATACTGGATATATTATTGTTATTGTTATTGTTGTATGCTATATTATCACACCCCGCCTTGGGGGGTATGACTGGCACCTGGTGCCCTACTGGGACCTGAACTGCTGGACTGCTAAGCCTGGGCACATCTGGTGCCTGGCTGGCTCTAACTCATATTTCTGGAAACAAAGGGCTATATAATGGCTGTAAACACAGCCCCCGGCCCATTGGCCTATAGCCTCCTATACCTGTACTGACAGCTGACCAGAAACATATCAATTTAGGGAATCCTATGCGGGCCGACAAGGCCACCATGCTGTCTAGTTATCTATAACTCAATCATGAAGTACTAAAAAGCTACGTGACCGGCAAGGTCACCACTACTGGCAACTATGGCCCCACACGGCCAACATAAAAGAAAGAAAGAGTACTAGCAGCTATACAACTGCACGGCCTCACACGACCGGCTCATCTGACCACAGGGAACATACACAGACTGCAAGCCTCTAGGAATAGCAATAGAAATGATCGGGACAGGGCCCTGACCTACCCGTACTATACAACAAAAGAACTGAAATACACCTCTGGAATTCAGTCTCCGGATGACAGGAGCTGAATACTCGATCGCTGACAGGAATCACGTAGTATCGCCTGCTCGTCTATGAGTGCCTGCAGGCAAGTAATGCAGCGCCCCACCGGGCGTCAGTACCACTGGTACTGAGTATGTAAAGCAACAACTGAAAGAAATATCTGAAAACAATAATATAACTGATGAAACTGAAGTAGAAGGAATAGCTTAACTGTCTGATAACGTGAGTCATACCTTCTCTTAATCATACTGGAAGGAGTAGGAGTCATACCTGAGGATTTATCGTTCTACTGTCGATCTACTGTAACACAGTATAACATATCATAACATATATAGCACACACAAACCTTACCCGGCCCCTATAAGTCGGGAGGTACAACCAGCACAGAATCTACACCCCTACCCCTATCATCCCATCTCCTATAACCCTGTAAGCATCCTGCCGGTCCCCTGGGTATGCACTTGGGCTCGCTGAGCCCCTAACTATAACTGTACCTGAGTCCGGAGGACTCCTGAATCAACACCCCGGGCGTATCCGCTCGACGGGGGTGTATAAGGGCCGACCAAGGCACAATATAGGGAAAACTGGCATCCCATCTTCGTCCCCTGTGGGACGGCATGCCACTCCGTAGAGCGACGTATCCTCGTCCTCTGGCGGACGAGTCGATACAGCTATTAACCCTGGGCGGTCATGGATGCTAGGTAATCCAACCCCAAACAACATAACGGTCTCAACTAGTAATACTGTCTGCATATCTCACATGCTGAGGCTAATAAGAGTAAAGTATCATATATATTACATGCTGAACTAGTGATAGTAATCTGTACGTATTTAATACGTGCTGAGGCTGATAAATATGTATATATATGAATATAATCTCCTGCCAGACTGTTCTGGGGCTAATACTGAACAGGATATAGTATTTCTGCTGAAAACCATGTTGTATACTGAGCTTCTATAGTAACATGATTTACTAGTTCTAATATGCTTTCTAGCTTCACTTTAGCTTATCGTTCTATTCCTGAGATATCTTATAGATATTACATTGCTTTATTGGGTTTCAACTGAATACAATGATATCCTAACATTCTGTGTCACATCACATACTGAGCATGCTGTGCAGTTCCTAACACTTATATTGAAATCTATATCGTGCTAGCAAGTCTCGCGCTGATCATAACATAATGTTTCTAGTATCGTACCATCATTCATAGTATGCGTCATACATGGCTTCTGAATATTCTACTGGCCTTTAAATTACTGTACTGTACCAAGATTACTAACTTGCCGAGGAAACTAGCTTTACATACCTTATTCTCGAACTATCCGGCTGTCGGACGAGGCTCGGCCAGCACTTCAACTATTTCCTCCCAACTGCATTCATAAATATGTCAATTAATACCAAATACAGCTTTACATTTAAAGAGTAACGTCACTTTCGATATAGTGTATAGCCTAAACTTAGGCTTATCGAAAGACGGTCGAAAACTCGCTATTTTTCAGAGGTCCAGAAGGGAGAAATATTCACTTCTCAGCTAGGAACACATAGACACTAATTTAGAGCAATTGCACTTACCTTAGCTCGGTGGCTCGACGATTCGTCGGCCGTATTTTACGAAACTGAATCCATAGGAATGCTCTCTGCTGCTAAATACCTCAGTATCTGGAGTTAATTTGAATTTGGACAACGTTTAGCAGCGTAAACGGTCGAAAATTATATTATCTCCTTCGTTCCTTTTCTCCCTCTGCCGCTTTGCTCTGTTCTCTGGAAGTTTAAAATATGTTTTTATCATTTAAAACCAAAGTGGGGCTTTATATACTTGGGCCTGGACAAGGCCAACGTGTCACGGAGCCAACGCGGAGGCCTCTCCTCCGTGACACGCTGCCATCGCGGAGGGGTTCTGCCTCGGCTCCTTCCGTGATGGTTCGACAAGTTTCTCGTCCGATCTTTTCCCGGGCCTTTCTCCAGCACGTATGGCCTTCAAATATGCTTAACCAACGTGCGAATAGGTCATTTAGGTGCCGGGAATTCTACGGGGTATAACATTCTCCCCCCCTTAAGAACATTCGTCCTCGAATGTACACTGTGATCTAGAGGACTACTTACTTACTTTCTAGAAAAATTCCGGCAGAGTTTCCCCTGTAATACGGACTACAGCAAAAACCTGAAATGCAGAAAAGTCCAACACAGGCACTGCACGTAATATTTTAAGATCCACTGGACAACTAAGTATCAATCTTTCTCATTTACACACATACAACTACAAGGTACTGCATAAGTGATAATACGGACATACCTGTCGCCTGACTAGGTCTGAAATAGGTGAGGGTATCTGGCTTTCATATCTTCTTCAGCTTCCCACGTCATTTCCTCACAGTTCCTGTTACGCCACAATATTTTGACAGATGCAACATCTTTAGTCCTCAACCTGCGAATCTGTCTGTCTAAGATAGCTACGGGAACCTCTTCATATGCTAATTCTTCTGTGACCTGGACATCCTGAACTGGAACTACTATAGAAGGGTCCCCTACGAACTTCCTCAACATAGAGACATGGAATACTGGGTGAACAGATGCTAACTCTGGAGGCAAGTTCAATTCGTATGCAACTCGGCCTATTCTTCGCCGAATCTGATATGGCCCAATGAATCTCGGGCTAAGCTTTCCTTTCTTGCCAAACCTCATTACCCCTTTCATCGGAGACACTTTCAGATATACCCAGTCATTTACCGCAAATTCTAGATTTTTGCGTCGCATATCTGCATAAGACTTCTGGCGGCTCTGAGCAGTCAGTAAACGTTCTCGGATAAGCTTTACCTTTTCCTCCGACTGCCGAACAATGTCTGGGCCAACCAATGCTGATTCTCCTATTTCAAACCAACCAATCGGCGATCTACATTTCCCCCCATATAATGCTTCAAAGGGCGCCATCTGAATAGCTGAATGGTAGTTGTTATTATAAGCAAATTCAATTAACGAAAGGTGCTCATCCCAGCTACCCCCAAAATCTAGCACACACGCTCGTAGCATATCTTCGAGCGTCTGAATTGTACGTTCAGCCTGCCCATCTGTCTGAGGATGGAATGATGTGCTCAAGTTAATCTGCGTTCCCAAACCTTTCTGAAACGACTGCCAGAATCTAGCTGTGAATTGTGCTCCCCTATCTGAAATGATGGATACCGGCACTCCATGCAATCTAACTATTTCTCTGATATATAATTCGGCATAATCCTCAGCTGAGAAGGTAGCCCTCACTGGCAGGAAATGAGCTGATTTTGTCAGCCTGTCAACTATTACCCAAATGGAATCATTTCTGCGTCTAGTACGGGGTAACCCTGTTACAAAATCCATGTTTATCGCTTCCCATTTCTACATAGGCACCATTATATCTTGTGTCAAACCGCCCGGCTTCTGGTGCTCCACTTTCACCTGCTGACAGTTAGAACATCTAGATACAAATTCGGCTATCTCAGCCTTCATACCTGGCCACCAGTAGATGTCTCTGATGTCGTGGTACATTTTGGTCACTCCTGGATGGAGGGAATAGCGAGCGTAATATACCTCATGCATGATCCGCCCGCGAAGCTCTGAAACATTCAGGACACAAAGGCGGCCCTTACAGCGTAGCACATCATCCTCAGTTATCTGAAAATCTGACTCCTTACCTCTCTGAATTCTATCTCTGAGTTGGACTAAATCAGGATCCTCGTACTGTCGTTCTTTTACCTCTGTAACTAATGATGACACAGCAGAATTCTGAATTACTGCTCTATTATTTTCTGTTTCCATTACTCAAACGGCTAAACCAGCTAACTGATGAATTTCTTTGGCTAGCTCCCGCTTCTCAGGTCGCAAATACGCCAAACTTCCCATTGACTTACGGCTTAGGGCATCTGCTACGACATTAGCTTTTCCGGGGTGGTATAGAATATTCACATCATAATCTTTTAACAGCTCCAACCAGCGGTGTTGCCGTAGATTCAACTCCCTCTGAGTGAAGATGTACTGTAGGCTCTTATGATCTGTGTAAATATCAACATGGACGCCGTACAGATAATGCCTCCACATTTTTAAGGCGTGGATTACTGCGGCCAATTCCAGGTCGTGAGTAGGGTAATTCTTTTCGTGTTTCCTCAGCTGTCTGGAAGCATATGCAATTACTCTACCATGCTGCATCAACACACAACCTAACCCGACACCTGACGCATCGCAATAGACTGAATAACCTTCTGTGCCTTCCGGCAATGCTAACACTGGAGCGGAGGTTAATCTGTCTTTTAGTTCCTGGAAGCTCTGCTCGCATGCCTCGGTCCATTGAAACTTTGCTGCTTTCTGTGTCAATTTGGTTAGAGGTGCCGCAATGGTCGAGAACCCTTCAACGAACCTTCTATAATATCCTGCCAACCCCAGGAAGCTACGAACTTCAGTCGGAGTGGTAGGCCTAGGCCATGACTTAACTGCTTCTATTTTCTGCTTGTCTACCTGTATACCAGCGTCTGAGACGATATGCCCTAAGAAGGCCACTGAGTTAAGCCAAAATTCACACTTAGAAAATTTAGCATACAGCTGACGGTCCCTGAGAATCTGGAGCACCGTCCGCAAATGAGTCCGGTGATCTGCTTCAGAGCGAGAATACACCAGAATGTCATCAATGAATACTATTACGAACAAGTCCAGGAAAGGTCTGAAAATACTGTTCATCAGGTCCATGAAGACTGCTGGGGCATTCGTTAACCCGAAGGACATAACTAGAAATTCAAAATGTCCATATCGGGTCCTAAACGCTGTCTTAGGAATATCTCTCTCACGTACTCGGACCTGGTGATATCCGGACCGCTAGTCAATCTTAGAGAAGTATCTGGCTCCCTGTAACTGATCAAATAAGTCATCAATTCTGGGGAGCGGGTACTTGTTCTTTACTGTAACTTTGTTTAGTTGCCGGTAATCTATACACATTCGGAGCGAGCCATCTTTCTTCCTCACAAACAAGACTGGCGCACCCCACGGTGAAGTACTCAGCCTGATGAAACCTTTATCCAACAAATCTTTCAACTGCTCCTTTAATTCTCTGAGTTCTGCAGGAGCCATACGATAGGGAGGAATTGATATCGGCTGAGTGCCTGGTAACAAGTCGATAGCAAAGTCTATTTCCCTTTCTGGGGGAATACCAGGTAACTCATCAGGAAACACATCAAGGAATTCATTCACCACTGGAACAGACTGGAGTGTCGGAGATTCTGTTTGGACATCCTGAACTCTGACCAGATGGTAAATACACCCCTTAGATATCAACTTTCTCGCCTGAAGGTAGGAAATAAACCTACCTTTTGGCGTAGCGGTACTGCCCTTCCACTCCCGCACTGCTTCTCCTGAGAAGTGGAATCGGACCGTCTTGGTCCAACATTCAACGTTGGCAAAACACGGTACTAACCAGTCCATACCCATTATGGCATCGAAGTCTATCATTTCTAACTCGACCAGATCTACTGTGGTCTGACGGTCAGCAACCTCTACTGTACACCCGCGGTAAATTCGGCTAGCTGTGATAGAGTCACCGACGGGCGTGGATACTAAAAAGGGTTGCTGCAATAATTCTGGTGTAATACTAAACCTTCGTGCCACAAATGGAGTGATATAGGACAAAGTGGACCCTGGATCAATCAACACATAAGCAGGGTGTGAGCAGATAGTTAGCATACCTGTCACAACATCAGGCGACGCTTCCGACTCTTGCCTCCCTGGTAAAGCATATGTACGGATTGGACCCGCACCTGTACTGGAGGCCCCTGATCTGCCCCAACCTGCTGAAACTGAGGGCCTGCGCCCAATCGAGGATGTTGTGGCTCGTGACCCTGCAGATGCCCTATCTTGTCTATCTCGGTCCTCTCGGCCTCTAGCTGGGCAATCTCTCATCAAATGGCCTTCTTGGCCACAAATATAACATGCGGTGGAACCATACCTGCATGCTCCAGGATGGTGTCGACTGCATATAGGGCAAAGTGGTAGGGTATACCTACTCTGCTCCGCCCTCCTCTGTAATGGTGAATCTGCCATCTGCGAGCCTCTACCAGTCTCTCACTGCCCCCTGCGGTTGAATCTACCCCCCTGCGACTGTGGCAGAGGCGGGGGCCTGGGCGGTCTGTCTGACAATCGTGGCCTGGGTCCTCCCCGGGCCTCCCTCTGTAACTCAACTGGCCTGTCCCGGCGACGTTGTTCCTGATTGACCCTTCTGATCTCCCGATGTCGCTGTCTGATGCCCTCAATATTCTGGGCAAATGCCTGAATTCGAGCAATGTCCATGTCCTCTCGCAGTGTGGCCGTAATACAAGTCTCAACATATTCTGGATTCAACCCCATAATAAAACGGTGCACTCTGGATGCCATGGTATCAACAAAGGCCGGTGCATATCGAGCCAAAGAATCAAACCGCAAGGAATATTCCCGAACACTCATGGCCCCCTGCTCCAGATGTAGGAACTGGTCTACCCGAGCCTGCCGAATCTCCCGCGGCAAATAGTGATCCAGAAAAGCTGCTGAAAAGCTAGACCAGGTGGGAGGGGACACATCTCTCCCTCGGGACCTTTCCCAGTTTTCATACCATAACACAGCGATATCCCGTAACCGGAATGCTGCCAACTCAACTGATTCGGTAGGCGTGGCATTCATAACCCTGAAGATTCTCTGCATTTGATCCAGAAAATCCTGAGGGTCCTCTGTCCGATCTGTACCTGTAAACTGTGGGGGATTCAAGGCTAAGAACTCTCGGACCCTCGAACTACCGGGCCCTCCTGATAATTCTGCAACTGTAGACGGCATTGGCTGACGCTGAGCAGCCATCATTTGTGCTAACATGACTACAACACTCCTAACCTCCTGGTCGAAAGGTGTCGATATAGGGACTACTGAAGGTAATGTCGCCCCAAGTGGCTCCTGACGTGGTGGAGACTGCTGAGGAGGCTGGGACGATGCCTCTGTAGTGCCCTCTGATCGGGCTGTTTCTAAACGAGGGGGAGGCATCCTGCTGGTGCCTTCCCCTGCTGCAATATCTAAGCTCCGGCCTGTGATAGGATGTCGCTGGTCTGACATTATCTGTAATCAAAGAATATGGTAAGCTTTTAGGGACTCAACCCTATACTGTACCGCTCTACAGCACGACTGAATAAGAATAAAAGACAACCATCCTATCATGCCTTGCAGCCTCCTACCCATAGTATGTGGTGCACAACACATCCATGGACAGGACTCTACTTAGCACAGCTAGCAGACTCCCTAGGATATGACCTGCTCTGATACCAAGTTTGTCACACCCCGCCTTGGGGGGTATGACTGGCACCTGCTGCCCTACTGGGACCTGAACTGCTGGACTGCTAAGCCTGGGCACATCTGGTGCCTGGCTGGCTCTAACTCATATTTCTGGAAACAAAGGGCTATATAACGGCTGTAAACACAGTCCCCGGCCCATTGGCCTATAGCCTCCTATACCTGTACTGACAGCTGACCAGAAACATATCAATTTAGGGAATCCTATGCGGGCCGACAAGGCCACCATGCTGTCTAGTTATCTATAACTCAATCATGAAGTACTAAAAAGCTACGTGACCGGCAAGGTCACCACTACTGGCAACTATGGCCCCACACGGCCAACATAAAAGAAAGAAAGAGTACTAGCAGCTATACAACTGCACGGCCTCACACAACCGGCTCATCTGACCACAGGGAACATACACAGACTGCAAGCCTCTAGGAATAGCAATAGAAATGATCGGGACAGGGCCCCGACCTACCCGTACTATACAACAAAAGAACTGAAATACACCTCTGGAATTCAGTCTCCGGATGACAGGAGCTGAATACTCGATCGCTGACAGGAATCACGTAGTATCGCCTGCTCGTCTATGAGTACCTGCAGGCAAGTAATGCAGCGCCCCACCGGGCGTCAGTACCACTGGTACTGAGTATGTAAAGCAACAACTGAAAGAAATATCTGAAAACAATAATATAACTGATGAAACTGAAGTAGAAGGAATAGCTTAACTGTCTGATAACGTGAGTCATACCTTCTCTTAATCATACTGGAAGGAGTAGGAGTCATACCTGAGGATTTATCGTTCTACTGTCGATCTACTGTAACACAGTATAACATATCATAACATATATAGCACACACAAACCTTACCCGGCCCCCATAAGCCGGGAGGTACAACCAGCACAGAATCTACACCCCTACCCCGGTCATCCCATCTTCTATAACCCTGTAAGCATCCTGCCGGTCCCCTGGGTATGCACTTGGGCTCGCTGAGCCCCTGACTATAACTGTACCTGAGTCCTGAGGACTCCTGAATCAACACCCCGGGCGTATCCGCTCGACGGGGGTGTATAAGGGCCGACCAAGGCACAATATAGGGAAAACTGGCATCCCATCTTCGTCCCCTGTGGGACGGCATGCCACTCCGTAGAGCGACGTATCCTCGTCCTCTGGCGGACGAGTCGATACAGCTATTAACCCTGGGCGGTCATGGATGCTAGGTAATCCAACCCCAAACAACATAACGGTCTCAACTAGTAATACTGTCTGCATATCTCACATGCTGAGGCTAATAAGGGTAAAGTATCATATATATTACATGCTGAACTAGTGATAGTAATCTGTACGTATTTAATACGTGCTGAGGCTGATAAATATGTATATATATGAATATAATCTCCTGCCAGACTGTTCTGGGGCTAATACTGAACAGGATATAGTATTTCTGCTGAAAACCATGTTGTATACTGAGCTTCTATAGTAACATGATTTACTAGTTCTAATATGCTTTCTAGCTTCACTTTAGCTTATCGTTCTATTCCTGAGATATCTTATAGATATTACATTGCTTTACTGGGTTTCAACTGAATACAATGATATCCTAACATTCTGTGTCACATCACATACTGAGCATGCTGTGCAGTTCCTAACACTTATATTGAAATCTATATCGTGCTAGCAAGTCTCGCGCTGATCATAACATAATGTTTCTAGTATCGTACCATCATTCATAGTATGCGTCATACATGGCTTCTGAATATTCTACTGGCCTTTAAATTACTGTACTGTACCAAGATTACTAACTTGCCGAGGAAACTAGCTTTACATACCTTATTCTCGAACTATCCAACTGTCGGACGAGGCTCGGCCAGCACTTCAACTATTTCCTCCCAACTGCATTCATAAATATGTCAATTAATACCAAATACAGCTTTACTTTTAAAGAGTAACGTCACTTTCGATATAGTGTATAGCCTAAACTTAGGCTTATCGAAAGACGGTTGAAAACTCGCTATTTTTCAGAGGTCCAGAAGGGAGAAATATTCACTTCTCAGCTAGGAACACATAGACACTAATTTAGAGCAATTCCACTTACCTTAGCTCGGTGGCTCGACGATTCGTCGGCCGTATTTTACGAAACTGAATCCGTAGGAATGCTCTCTGCTGCTAAATACCTCAGTATCTGGAGTTAATTTGAATTTGGACAACGTTTAGCAGCGTAAACGGTCGAAAATTATATTATCTCCTTCGTTCCTTTTCTCCCTCTGCCGGTTTGCTCTGTTCTCTGGAAGTTTAAAATATGTTTTTATCATTTAAAACCGAAGTGGGGCTTTATATACTTGGGCCTGGACAAGGCCAACGTGTCACGGAGCCAACGCGGAGGCCTCTCCTCCGTGACACGCTAGGGGTTCTGCCTCGGCTCCTTCCGCGATGGTTCGACAAGTTTCTCGTCCGATCTTTTCCCGGGCCTTTCTCCAGCACGTATGGCCTTCAAATATGCTTAACCAACGTGCGAATAGGTCATTTAGGTACCGAAAATTCTACGGGGTATAACATATATATAATATTATTTCTTATATATATTACATAAAAAGTGTTATCCGTTATTCATATATATTCATATATGAACATATATCATTGTATTTATATATTGAGTATATTGAAAAAGCTCAATACATTATTCATACATTATATACTACATACTAAATTTAAATTTATATTGAATTAACTTTCTATTTCGTGAAAGAAAAAGAAAATAATTGAAATATAAAAATGTAGATCGGCAAAAAAGAAACCATATTTTATGGAATGGGATGTCAATTATTAATTAAAACTTCTATTTTAGTGAAATTTTCATACTTAATTATGGATTTTTTCATCTTAATGTATTTCACAAAGATATTTTTAAAATATGAAAAGATGTGCATAAAGTAATTAATAAATTAAAATAAATTATATATATGTAATTTTTTGAAAATAATATAGCTTTTTAAAATACCTTTATTAAAAAGTTGTATATGTGTAGTTTCCTGTATCTTTATCTTTATATATGGTGAATGAACCGACAACAAGCATACGTGCCTTTTCAGCCTGGACCAAGTGTTAAGGATCATTTATTAGTAATTTAATTTTTTGGGAAAAGGATCAACAATACTTTTAGAATTATTAAAAATAGGTCAAATTTATCTCTTATTACATTTTTAGATTAAAAATATCTTTATATTTTAGTTTAAAAATATTTTTTTATTATCAAAATAAATTTAAAATACCCTTTTTTTTAATGGTGGTTCTAAAGCCTGGGAAAATGAACCAATTTTTCCCTTCAATTATTTGAAATGAAATAACTTTATCATCCATTTAAAGTTCAGAATAAGTGCTTTTGAATTTAAAGATTTAAATAGAAATTTATTTCAGAGATTATGAGACTAATTTAATTATTTTAAATGATAATTTTTATACAATACCAACTTTATGAAATATAAAATTTAATTATAAATATTAATTTTTCAACTAAACATTTATTGTATTGTTTCTTTCAAACCTATTATACTGGCCCTCAACTGAAATCTAGAACGACTTAAAACTAAAATAAGTAGTAAAGCGTATCAAGGTATAATTGAAATTGATTTCTTCTATCATCTCATTTTAAACGTTAGTAAGAAAAGGTACATGATATCATGTTCATAACTAATAATTCATACCTAATATGTATGGAACCAGAAGAAAAAAAGTTATATGTCATTTTTTTTTATTTTTTAAATTAGAAGTGCTTATAGTGATTTTCTTATTTTATTATATTTTTCAGATTCAACACCCTCCTCCTTCCCTCCTTAAAAAAATTTAAAAGAACAAGGATAAAATTATCCCATTTTAAATAGCGAAAGGTAAAATAGAAAATAGACTTCTTTTCTCTTGTTTTATAATAACCGCTAGAAGAAAGAGAACTTTTAATTCATTTGGATAGTTGAAGATATTTTTGAATCAAAAATAAAACAGTAAAAATATTTTTAATCTGGACATATAACAAAAAATAAATTTAACCTATTTTTAATAATTTAAAAATATTTCTAACCCTTTTTCTTAATTTTTTTTTCTCAAGCATAGGTGAGATTGGACCATGTATGGCCAATATGTAATTTACTTATTTTTTGTAGTACTCATACTTCAGCCTTCGATCACTTATTTTTATTTACTAGTCTTATTGTGTGTATTGCGTGTATTAATAAAAATAAATTTAAAAAATAGTATAAATAATATTTTAAAGATGTATTTGTGTAGCTATATAAGAATTTAAAAGGAAAATTATAAATTTCAAATTGATAATGATCATGTTTAAGAGTTTGATTCAATCTAGTAGTTCTTCCTCAGTTTGTCTTAATACTTGCTTCATTGGAAAAAAACGTCGTAGAAATAATCTTTGATTGAAAGGTAAAAAATTATTTTCTTTTACATGAGCACTTAAATACATGCATATATGTATATTTCATATTAATTATTACAAAAAATTATATTACTACACTATTAGCAGATTAATATTTAACATAAATATTAACATTATGAAAATAAATTGTGATACAAAGTTGTATAGTTGATTAGATTATACAATGTAAGTTTTTCGTTTAAATAATGACACTTACGAAATCATATTATGATTTATTATTAGCTTATTTTGGCACTAATAAATTGTTACTATATCACAAATGCATTATTTATTTGTAATTGATCATTAAGGAATTGTCATGTCACCAAACTAAGAAAGTCTCATCAAAGTTAGTGTAAGCAAACACTAATGCTTGCATTAGAGTAGGTTGTCTACATCACACTCCTTGGGTGCGGCCTTTTCTCAAATCCTATTAACACGAGATGTTTTGTGCACCGATCTGTGATTTTTTTCAATTGTATTTCAAAAGCTCTAAACATAAAGTTGTTTTACATTATAAGTACAATTTTATTCAACATATATTTATTTTATTAAAGGTAAAATCTCAATTGCTTTTAAATTTTTAAATATTAAAACTTTCCATATATTTCAAATAAGGAAGGATTTAATATATAAATTTTAGTTAATTTTTAATTTTTAAATATTAAAAAAATAATTAAATGACTATTTTATCAAGTGTGAATTTTATTTAAAAAGGTAAAAAAAGTGAACGATATTTTTCTATGGGGCTTTGTATTTTAAATACTTAGAAATAATTAATTTCAAACTTTTCAATTTGCCCTTTACGAGATGATTTCAGCTTAATTTTTGTTATTTTTCTCTTAATCTACGCGTCAAGTCAAACACTTTCACATAAATTGAAACAAAAGAAATGATGTAGATTTAACTGAAGAGAGTGAATAACAGAAATACTTGATTGATTGAAATAACTTAAAGTATGTTATGTTTTTATATTTTTTTTCTTTTTCCGATTATATAAATTTTTTTTATAAAAAAAAGGAGGAAGAATTCAATGTATTAATGCAAAATGAAGTTACGCTAATTTAGTTTCTCGTTCCATCATGAGTTGAAAATTTGTGATGAATATTTAGTTAGATTAATAAAGAAAGGATTGATATAAGTTAACAAAATTATAATTGACTATAAAAGCTTAAATATTAGGATTTTTAATATAGTTCAAATAAGAAAAATTTAAGAAGCAAAACTTTAATCAATTTTAAAGTACTAAATATTAGGAGTTTTTACATCTTGCAAATAAGTGAAGATTTAATAACTATAACTTTAATTAATTTTGAAAATTCTAAATATTAGAAAGAAAAAAATAAATAATACTTATTTGAGGAAAATAATACATGATAATTACTTAAAAAATAATAAATAATTTTACCTATTATAATTTTTTTAATAAAATATAAAAAATTTAATTAATATTTTAAAAAAAAATCATATTTTTAATATTATATAGATAAAATCGATAGGAACATTTATAGTCTTCTTTTATTTTGTGAAAGGGTGATACTAAAGGATGGTCAAGTAGAGGAGTGGCTATTATGTTTCTTCCATAAAGTAATTTACAAAGTTTAATTTTTAGGAATCGTGTGTAGGAGTGGGCAAAAAAATCGAAAATCGAAAATCGAAAAATCGAATCGAATCGAATTAATTCAATTTTTCGGTTTTGATTTTTTCGGTTTTTCGGTTCGGTTTTGGTTTTTCTTTATAACATAATTCGTTTTTCGGTTTTTTTTCGGTTACGGTTCACCGATTTTCGGTTAAACCGAATAACCGAATATATATTAAAATTATTTTATTTTAGTTTTATAATAAATAATTAAATTAAATAAAAATTAAAAACGCTAAACTAATCTGCTAACTAAATGCTAATCCTATTCCTTCCTGGCTTCCTCAATTCCTCTTCCTCTGTTCGACAGTCGACTATTCCAATTTTCAATCCTCTTTGCGCTGCCGCTGCGCCGCTGCCTGACTGCCTCAACCCTCGACGCCCCTCAGCCCCTCATTGCCTCGACGCACCGACGCCGACGGTGTCTCCCTACTCACTAGTCGGCAGTCAGCCAGTCACCACTACCATTCTACCAGTCGGCAGTCACCAGTCACCACTACCATTCGGTAACTCAACAGCCGTCGCCCGTCAGCCACGTCTCCTCTCCGTCGACCATCCATCGCCGTCGGCACCCCCATTTCCCCAACTCCCCATCGATCGGCCATCGCTCCCCAGTCTCGTCTTCACTCTTCCGGTCATCGTCGACTCCACCATTCGACTCGAACCTCAAGTCCTCAACAGGTAAGTCCTCAACAAATTAACAATCCCATTAACATTATCCCAATTCCCAACTAGACTCGACGACTTTGGAACTGGAAGTCTCCCCATCGCCACGCCCATCATCAGTCTTCAATCACTGATTCACTATTGGGCAGGAAAACCCTTTTTTTATGGGTTCTTATAAATTTATTTTGGGTATAATTTTTTTGTGTTCATCGATTACCCCCTCACCTTAATTCGTGTTTTCTCTATTGACAAATCTAATAGATGTATCAGATGTGATCATGTGAATGTATCTATTATTATTTCAGTGGTTTTGGTTGAGTTTAACAAATCATTGATAATGTATGCATTATTATATATCGAGTGGTAAAAAGCTATGTATTCCAAGCCCAAAAAAAATGAATAACCGAAATAAATAAACCGAACCGAATTAAAAAAAAATCAAACCGAACCGAATTAAAACGGTTCGGTGTTTGGTGTTCCTTATTCATAACCGAAAACCGAAAAAACCGAACCGAAATTTGAAAAAGTCGAACCTAAACACTGAACGCCCACCCCTAATCGTGCGTTTCCTCTTCTTCTTTCTCTTTTCCTTTTTTTTTTAAAATTAAAATATGAATCTTCCGTATATTACTGAAAGATCTGCATTTTATTTTATTATTATGGGTACATTATGTAATGCTAAATGTAATCTTCATAAACTATTTTTTTTATGCGGCTTAATTTAGGAATAATTATATAAATATATACTTTATAATATTATACAATTATATAGTTAAGTTTTTAAGTTTCAGTCATATAGTCTACTATTTTTTTAAAGCAGTGATTAAAAAATTCAGTATATAATATTATACACCGATATATAATGTTATATAAATTTTTTTTTTCTTTTACAAAAATATCTGAAAACTTGATATACAATATTATACACCCAATATAAAAATATTATACAAATTTTAAGAAGTGTTTATACACTCATATGCACTATTATACACTAATATACAAAAAACTGACATAGTCTTTTTTCTTGATTCCGAGCATTAAATCCATCCAAAATACATCAAAAACTACACCACATCACCCTAAATTTCAGATTTAGGCTCCTCAATATGTATCTGGTCCTTTACAGCAGTACCCACTCGAAACAGAGCTTATTTATGAAAATTCAATTTTCAAACTTTGAAGGTTAGAGTTTCAACAATGGATGCCTATAGAGTTTTTGCTTACAACAATACCAACATAAAAGAAAGGAAAAGAAAAAAAGAGAACGCAGAGGAAGAAAAATAAGAATAAAGGAAGAGATCAGTATTTTCAGTTGTTGGGCTAAGAGATGAAAAGTAAATTTCAATTTATATAGATATTGGGCTTAAATCAGGTAAGAAGTTAAAATATGGGCTAAATTTAATATCATTATTGCCTTACAGATATACAATAGAATTTTTCCCTTAATTTATGTGTCCTTTATTAAATTTTTTTATTTTAACCCTTCACTTGGAGCTTTCACTTTTTTGCTCCTTTGGTGGTTTGAATCTATGATTTTTTTAAGGTTGGAGGTGATTATGAAAGGCTTGACTATCATTGATATAATATATGGTATTTATACATGTATAAATATAGAAGAGAAAGGAATTTGCTAAACGTAGAAGACTTAAAGATAAGAGAATTTAAATACATACAACTCAAATACTGATACTAAAGAATTAGACTGTACTTCCTTATCCTAATTATTGTCCTTATCATGCACCCCTCAACATTGGCTCAATTTTTTTACAGACCAATATTGCTAACAAAGGATCTTCTAGAAAGTGCTTTAGTTAAAGTATCCGCTAGTTGAGCTCCTGCTGGAATGTGATGAATTGAATTTTTTCAACTCTCAACTTGGTCATGGAAAAAATAAAAATCGATTGCTATATATTTTATTCGACTGTGAAAGACTAGACGGCGACATAGGTAAGTGACTCTGATGTTATCGCAAAAAAACTTGGGAGGACAAGGCAACTTGATCCGAAGTTCTTGCAATAGGTTGGTGAGCCAGTCTAGCTAAGCTACAATACTTGCCATAGCCTTGTATTTCGCTCTTGTGGAAGATCTAGAAACAGTGTTCTGCTTGTTGGAGCACCAGCTGATTGAATTATTTCCAAGCAAAATAATACAAGCTAAGGTGGAGTGTCTAGTCAGGAATATCATTCCAATTTGCATCTGAGTAGGGTCGGATATTGTCACACCCCGCCTTGGGGGGTATGACTGGCACCTGGTGCCCTACTAGGACCTGAACTGCTGAACTGCTAAGCCTGGGCACATCTGGTGCCTGGCTGGCTCTAACTCACATTTCTGGAAACAAAGGGCTATATAACGGCTGTAAACACAGCCCCCGACCCATTGACCTATAGCCTCCTGTACCTGTACTAACAGCTGACCAGAAACATGTCAATATAGGGAAACCTATGCGGGCCGACAAGGCCACCATGCTGTCTAGTTATCTATAACTTAACCATGAAGTACTGGATAGCTACATGACCGGCAAGGTCACCACTACTGTCGAATTATGGCCCCACACGGCCAACATAAAGGAAACACAAGTACTAACAGCTATACAACTGCACGGCCTCACACGACCGGCTCATCTGACCACAGGGAAATATATACAGACCGCAAGCCTCTAAGAATAACAATAGAAATGATCGGGACAGGGCCCCGACCTACCCGTACTATACAACAAAAGAAAATGAAATACACCTCTGGAATTCAGTCTCCGGATTACAGGAGTTGAATACTCGATCGCTGACAGGAATCACGCGGTATCGCCTGTTCGTCTATGAGTACCTGCAGGCAAGTAATGCAGCGCCCCACCGGGTGTCAGTACCGCTGGTACTGAGTATGTAAAGCAATAACTGAAAGAAATATCTGAAAATAATAATATAACTAATGAAACTGAAGTAGAGAGAATAGATTAACTGTCTGATAATGTAAGTCATACCTTCTCTCAATTATACTGGAAGGAGTTGGAGTTATACCTGGAGACGCATCGTTCTACTGCTGATCTACTCGTATCTAACATAACATGGCATAACATAACATAACATAACATAGCACACACAAACCTTACCCGGCCCCCATAAGCCGGGAGGTACAACCAGCACAGAATCTATACCCCTACCCCGGTCATCCCATCTCCTATAAACCCTGTAAGCATCCTTCCGGTCCCCTGGGTATGCACTTGGGCTCGCTGAGCCCCTGACTATAACTGCATCTGAGTCCGGAGGACTCCTGAATCAACACCCGGGCGTATCCGCTCGACGGGGGTGTATAAGGGCCGACCAAGGCACAATATGGGGAAAACTGGCATCCCATCTTCGTCCCCTGTGGGACGGCATGCCACTCCATAGAGCGATGTATCCTCGTCCTCTGGCGGACGAGTCGATACAGCTATTAACCCTGGGGCGGTCATGGATGCTAGGTAATCCAACCCCAAGACAATACAGTGGTCTCAACTAGTAATACTATCTGCATATATCACATGCTGAAGCTAATAATTATAATGTATCTGTGTCTACTGTATGCTGAACTAGTAATAGCGATATGTATGTACTTAATTCATGCTGAGACTGATAATAATGTATATGTACAAATATAATCTTCTGTCATACTGTACTGTATACTGAGTTTCTGTAATAACATGATTTACTATCCCTAACATGCTTCCTAAACTTCATTTTTAACCTATCATTCTACTTCTGAAATGCCTTACAGATATTACATTGTTTTACTGGGTTTCAACTGGATCCGATAATATCCTACATTCTGTATTACGTCACATACTGGGCATGCTGTGTAGTTCCTAACACTTGTATTAGAATCTATATCGTGCTAGCAAGTTTCATGCTAATTATAACATAATGCTTCTAATATCGTACCAACATTCGTAATAAACATAACACATGACTTCTGAATATTCTACTGGCCTTTAAATTACTTTACTATACCGAGCTTACTAACTTGCCAGGGAAACTAGCTTTACATACCTTATCCTTGAACTATCCGTCTGTCGGACGAGGCTCGGCCGGTACTTCAACTATTTCCTCCCAACTGCATTCATAAATATGTCAATTAATACTAAATACAGCTTTATTGTAAAGAGCAACGTCACTTTCGATATAGTTTATAGCCTAAACTTAGGCTTATCGAAAGACGGTCGAAAACTCGCTATTTTTCAGTGGTCCAGAAAGGAGAAATATTCACTTCACAGCTAGGAACACATAGACACTAATTTAGAGCAATTCCACTTACCTTAGCTCGGTAGCTCGACGATTCGTCGGCCGTATTTCACGAAACTAAATCCGTAGGAATGCTCTCTGCTGCTAAATACCTCGGTATCTGAGGTTAATTTGAGTTTGGACAACGTTTAGCAGCGTAATCGGATGAAAATTATATTACCCCCTTCGTTCCTTTTCTCCCTCTGATTTCTCTCCCCTGTTTCACTGGAAATATAAGTTTATAAATGATTTAAAACCGAAGTGGGGCTTTATATACTTGGGCTTGGACAAGGCCAACGTGTCACGGAGCCAACGCGGAGGCTCCACCTCCGTGACACGCTGCCATCGCGGAGGGGCTCTGCTTCGGCTCCTTCCGCGATGGTTCGACAGGTTTCTCGTCCGATCTTTTCCCGGGCCTTTCCTTAGCACGTATGGCTTTCAAATATGCTTAACCAACGTGCGAATAGGTCATTTAGGTGCCGGAAATTCTATGGGGTATAACAGATATAGTCGTGAGAGTGTTTACTAGGCTCTGATACCATATAAGAGTTGAATATGATTATAAAAGGCTTGACTATCATTGATATAATATGTGGTATTTATACATGTACAAGTATAAAATAGAAAGAAGTTTGCTAAACATAGAAGACTTAAAGATAAAGGGAACTAAATACGTATACAACTCAAATACTGATACTAAATGATTAGGATTATACATCCTTATCCTTATCAATTACCACTTTCTTTTTACATATATACATTTGGAGTATATTGGGAGCTTGAGAAACTCTATTTCTGTTCAAATCATAAATTGTGTATGCATTACATTTCCTTGATTGAGTCTAACCTTCCTCGAAACTTCTCTAATGATGGCAAATTTTATAGGAGAATGTAGCGTCTTCTTTTTTTCTTAGTCTTGTTTTTATTTATTTATATCATTTGTTATCGTTGTCCAACACTTTTTCTTATGAGTTATATTAATTATTTTTTTTAATTTTTTAAAAAAGAATCATAAACTATATGACTTAAATCAGTTAGGAAAATAAATTTTATATCCTTAGGGTGTCTTCACATATTAAAGGTTCTGCATTTTTTATCCACCTTTGTACATAATTAATGACATTAATTTTAGATGAGAAACATTTCTCAATAAAAAGAAGGCCTTCAATTTGGATTGAGATTCCTATCATTATTTTTTTCTTAAGAATTATTCAATGGCGGATGGCTGATATGACTTAAATCAGTTAGGAAAATAAATTTTATTTCCTTGGAGCATCTTCACATATTAAAGGTGCATTTCTTATCCACCTTTCCTACATAATTAATGACACTAATTTTAGGTGAGACTTTTTTTACATTTCTTAATTAAAAGAAGTCCTTTAATCCGGATTGAGATTCCCATTATTATTTTTCTTTCAAGTATTATTTAATGAATTTTTTAATTATTGATAAGTGTGCAATTAGTATTTCAGAAGTTGGATATGATTTTATTTTATTTGTGTTAAAATACTAAAGTGTCTTTCTTGTTCTGCTCATCTCTATCTTCAATAACATTAAATTTTCGTTGCATATCCATTAACATTTCAAAAATAAATAAATAATAAATTATGACATTTGTCAAACACATAAAGAATCAGATCTATATAACAAAATAGATTTGTGAAGAGAGAGCTGCAAGTGAAAGTAAAATAGCCGAGGAAATCAAATAATCCATTTTCTCACGTCTATGTTGATTTGTAATTATTTTTTTTAGAATTTGTTTTTCTGTGTTTGCTTAATAATGGTGGTTTGAATATAAAAGATAAAATTACAATGTCTACAGGTCAAAGAAAATAAAATCACAAATGTTGAATCTTTCTTCTTTTAATCAAATATTTGCTTCTTTTTATTGGTGTTGAAACGTATTTGTAAGGTCATAGCCAGAAGAGGTGGCATGAGCTATTGGAATGTGGAGAGGTAGAACCACATAACAGAAAGAAATTGCCGTGTGGAACTGAATATTATTAAAAAAAACTAATTCATTCATTATATTATGTGCCACTTATCAATAATCAAAAGGTCCGTTAAACAATACTTAAAAGAAGGATAATGAAGAAGATCTCGGCCCCTTGAATTCACCTTCATTCAACAAAAAGTCTTCATATGAACTTTTTTCGAAATTTAGTTTTTTTTAACAGTCTCAATTTTAAAATTTTTAATTCAAACAAAAGTTACCTACATATGTACCTCTAAAAAAAAATCTATTTATCAACTTTCTTTTACATGTAACAAGTGTTGGGCTTGTGGAGGCCTGATTAATTAGGCCCGTTAGAAACCCTAATAACCCTAATCTATTTCTATAAATAGATAGCTTGTACTTGTAATCTAAACACCACAAGAGAGAGAGTAATAAAATTCCTCCTAGTTGTAGTTGTGGATTAGGTCGTGAGACCGAACCACGTAAATTCTTGTGTGTCGTTTGTGTTCCGTTTTTCTCTATTTTCTCGCAGTTAATTTGTGTGTGTGTGTTTATTGTTGTTATTCCGTTGTCCCAACAATTGGTATCAGAGCGAGGTTATACACATGAAAAAAATTAGCGAGAAGACCCAAAAAAAAAAATTTGGAGAAAGGGAGAGAGCAGCAGCAGCGCAACCCAGATCAAGCAGTCGTCGCTGCTGCCAGTTGCGAACCAGTCCGACCGAAAGAAAAAAAAACAGTTTTTTTCAGATCGAGCAAGAAAAAAAAAATAGAAACCAGTCGTGCAGGTCTCCGTTCAGCCGTTCAGTCGCACCGTCGCCGTCACGAGCAGCAGATCTGAACAGCCTCGAGCGCGCAGCACCGGAGAAAGAGAAACTCGCAGTCGCCGGCAGGTACTGTTCACCGGCAGAAAGTTTTTCAATTGGTTTTTTTTTTGTTGTTGTTGGTCCGAGTTGCTTTGTTGGTGCGTATTGGTTTTGTCATTGAATTTCTGACGAAGTTACCAAGATCTGAGATCAGTTGTACCGGGTACCTCATCTAGTCATTTGAGATGGCAGAAGATGGGAAGTATCGAGTTGAAAAGTTTGATGGTGCAGATTTCAGTTGGTGGAAAATGCAAATTGAGGATTTGCTGGTTCAGAAGGAGTTAGACATGGTATTGGGTGACAAGCGAGAAAAGATGTCTGATGCAGAGTGGGCAGGTTTGGATCGGAAAGCCATGGCAGTTATCCGACTCTCGTTGACCAAGAATGTTGCGTTTAACATTCTGAAGGAGAAGACAGCGAAAGGTGTCATGGAAGCGCTGTCTAACATGTACGAGAAGCCATCTGCAGCAAACAAGGTCTTTCTGATTAGAGAATTGGTGAACACAAAAATAAAGGAAGGCAGTTTAGTTACCGAGCACATAAATATAATGAATTCAATCTTAGCCAGACTTACGTCAGTGGGCATTAAGTTTGATGATGAAGTTCAAGCCTTACTACTGCTATCGTCATTACCTGACAGTTGGTCCGGAACGGTTACAGCAGTTACCAGTTCAGCTGGACCCGATGGATTCACTTTTGAGAAGATTCGTGATCTCATTCTAGGCGAGGATGTCAGAAGAAGGAGTTTTGGGGAATCATCGAGTGAATTGCTAAATGTCAGCAGAGGAAGAAGAAATAGCAGAGGTAGTGGGAGCAGGAACAGAAGAAGGAGTCAGTCGAAGACTCAGGATCGCTCAGATGTAACGTGTTGGACGTGCAAGGAGGTGGGGCATTTCAAGAATCAATGCCCGAATAATAAACAAGTTAACATTGCAGGAGACTATGCTCATAATGATCTCTTGATATGTAGCGTGGAGAGCAGTGTGGATTCCTGGGTCATGGATTCTGGTGCTTCATTTCATGCTACCCACAGCAGTGAAGCATTGCAGAATCTGAAAGAAGGGGATTTTGGAAAGGTAAGACTAGCAAACAATAAAGTTCTTGATGTAACGGGCATGGGTGACATGATTCTGAAAACTTCAGTCGGTTCGTGGACTTTAAAGGATGTCCGAGTGATTCCAAGCTTGAAGAAACGGTTAATTTTTGTTGGGCAGTTGGATGATGAGGGACACGATGTTAAGTTCGGAAATGGGCAGTGGAAGGTGATGAAGGGGAACTTGGTCATAGCTCGAGGAAAGAAACGGAGTTCGCTGTATATGGTCTATTTACAATCTGAGGGAGTGACTGTCCCAGATCAGAAGAGAAATAAAATCTGGTTCACAGAGTCTCGTGGGCATAAGAAGGTTCGTTTTGCAGGAGATAAACCCAGAGCCACAGGTCAGATTCAGGTTGAACGTGCTTGGAAAGGTTCAGGTAAACCAGTCAGGGGTTCTCGTGGCAGTGGGAGCATCGGCAGTCAGCCAGTTAAAACTTCAGCCAGAGTTACCAGACAGTGGGTTAAGAGAACCAGTGTTCCAGCTGTCAAAGTCTCTCCGGATGATTACCTGCTAACTATGGAGAGTGTTGTTTGTTCTCAGAGTATCCCAGGATTCGGCAGTTCGTGCAAGTGGGAGTCGGTAGGGACAGAGGACGAGTCAGGGGCAGTTTTAGCCGTGACTGATGTTGGAGCTTGGGGAAGCTTCAACGGGCCTTCAGGTTAACTGATGAAAAGGCCGCTGCAACCAGGAAGATGAGGAGGAGATTACTAGACGTACAAGTGCTCACAGTGGATGGCAGTTGAAGATTATCATGCCTCCAAGTGGGAGATTGTTGGGCTTGTGGAGGCCTGATTAATTAGGCCCGTTAGAAACCCTAATAACCCTAATCTATTTCTATAAATAGATAGCTTGTACTTGTAATCTAAACACCACAAGAGAGAGAGTAATAAAATTCCTCCTAGTTGCAGTTGTGGATTAGGTCGTGAGACCGAACCACGTAAATTCTTGTGTGTCGTTTGTGTTCCGTTTTTCTCTATTTTCTCGCAGTTAATTTGTGTGTGTGTGTTTATTGTTATTATTCCGTTGTCCCAACAACAAGCAAGTTCTGGAACCAACTAAAGAATTTTATTACTCTTTTTTTTAAAGTAAAATAATTTTATTTATTTCTTTCTCCTATCCTATTAATAAGTGAAAGCCCTTGGTACGACCAAGGGCATTCTGGTAAATTGTCCAACTAAATTCTGGTAAATTGTTCAACTAAATGATGTGTCAAACATGCACCACATACTACTATTCCAGCTCATGATGCATCTGTGCATAATAGACAGACCCACGTATCAATTTGCTCTCTTTGCTTTATTGTTAGCAGCTGATTCTTTCTTTGTTTCCTCTCTTGCTCTCTCTCTCTCTCTCAGGTGAGTTCGGGTTTTTCATTCATTTAAAGTTTACTTCTTTGAATTTGGCGTGGACTGTCCAACCGAAGAACCACTTTGAATCAGTTTTGCTTGTAGTTTTGGGGGTTTTAAATTTCTCAATTTCAGTTTGAAAAATCTCAGTTGTGGCCTTTATTTCATCCTGTCATGTGAAGTTTTCCTCTCTGATTGCTTTTCTCCTTGCACCTAATTTTTGCTAGAAAAATTTTATTACTGGGTATGTGGAATCCAATTTTCGTATTCATGCATTGCAGGTGTTTGATAATATGCAAAAGCAAAATTTATAGGAAGACCCAGCTCATGATACAAGCAAACTGATGCTATCAATCAAATCCTATTAACATAATATTACTCCAAAGGTGTTAAGGTAAGTGGTGCCATGTATTAATAAGCTAACTAACATTTTTTTAGACAATTTGATTGGATAGATTCCTTTCTTTATACTTCATCTACTCTGTATGATTTAATTATATGGATATCATACAATATTGAAACTCCGGTAGAATTGAATTTTCTTTTCTGATCTTCATGGGTGTATCGACAAATATATCACATGCATGCTCCTGTAGTTTTGAGGGTTTTAAATTTCTCAATTTAAGTCTGAAAAATCTCAGTTGTGGCCTTTATTTCATCCTGTCATGTGAAGTTTTATTAAAATTAATTAAGTTTTCACCAGACCTAATAATATTGAAAAATCATTATTGCCTCTTTAAATTCATCTTTAGCTTTATCTTTTAAATCTTTAGAAGAAAAGATTTGAGAAAGCAGAGGAAAAATGAAAGAACAGGTCAATATGAGAGGAAATTACTTTACCAAATCTGAGAGGAAGACGAGAGGTCAATCAGTTTCTTCGCTGTTCCAAAAATGTAAGAACAGAAATCTGAAATTTTGTCCTCTTCATTTGTTTGCAACTGTCTCGTTTTGCTGATTTCACACTCCTCTGCCAATATGTTTATTTCTTCTTCTATGTCCTCGGTAGAATCTCTTATTCTTTTTTGCTTTGTTTGTTTAGGATGTGGTGAATTTAATTTAATTATTTTCTAAGTTAATTCATGTTTTCAAATTTTTATATTAAGTTAACGAATAGAACATATTATTTTAGAGTTTTCAACTCTTTGATTCTCCAATATATTTCTGATACTGCTTTTGAGATTAGACGCTACAACAGTTCAGCATATTTTTGGTACTGCTTCTCCTTAAGCTATAAACTTTGAAAATTGTTCAGCATTGATCATCACCTAAATTCGGTTTAAAATATTAAAAGTTGTTATGGATAGAGTCGATGATACTGTTACTGTTCACTTTATAGAATAACATCAATATATGTGGTACATTGCTTTTGCTCAGTTGTGCGACTAAGAAATATAGCAAAGCGGATGTTTGTGAAAATGCTTCCCTCAGGCTTACCCTTTGAATTTGCAGCTTTTCAATTTTTATTTTGCTTGAACTGACTTATCTTTCTTAATTTATGTTCTTTGTTCCTGTAATTTTTTCGGCTTAGTTGATTAGTCAATAATGTAGCAAAGAAAAAAATGTAATACTCATTTCTGCTTTGTACCTGTCTGTGAAAATGCTTCTATGAAGTATCTGGTATAAAATTTTTTGCATCTTCATTTGAGTTTCTCTAATTAGATTAAAGGTTTCTCTAAGTAGTCATTCTGTTTGTTCTTGTGTAAATTTATATGGTGATGAAAGGAGGAGCGGAAATAACAAGTACATGTACCTTACCCAACTACATGCTAACTAAATCTTCAAAAGCCGCACTATATATAAAATACTAAAATAGAACTGTAGTAATATTAAAATTTATTAGAAAATTATATATTAGTTTCTTTATCTTCTTATATGTTTTTCGCCTTGTTTTTTTTTGTGGCTCTGGCTTTTTGTTGATCTATTTTCTGCTTCTTTCTCTTTATTTTATCTGTTGATTTCTCCCTCGAAGACATCTACTGGATATCCACTGGAAAAAAATTTTTTAAGTATTAGAATTAAAATTCTGTCATGTGTAGAGTAAGCACAAGCTAGAAAAGACTACAGATTAACAATTTCCTTCTAACTTGTGCTTCTTATGGTAGGAATAAACAACAATTTCCTCTTAAACCTAAAGCTGCTCTTCAAATATGGGTTGGTGAGTCTGAATTAGATTGTCTTTGTCTTTTATGTCTATAGTGTTTACATCCAACACGATTCAATTGCAAAAAGAGTGAAGGGTCAAAAACATACATAAAGTATTCAGATTTTTTGAGTATCCTACCTGAACTATTGGGTGTTACTTTTCCTACCCGAACGATCACCAAATGTTTGTCGAAGCATACCTCAAAAATCGTGATATTTTAGATGTGTTTTTCACCCCTCACTCTTACAAAAATGGTAATATCTGGGCCAATTTGCTTGCGCTTCGACTAATCCACCACGTACCAGCACATGTAACATTTCATAGTACTCGTAAACGTTTAATATATTCAACATCAATGTCAAAAACAAGATTACAATCTTCTGTTTCAACATATTTGTATATACTTCTTCTTTTCCTCGGTATTTTTCAAATTTAGGATAAAAAGAATTCACATGTTCTTTTCATGTACAGACCTGTAGTCACATTTCTGGAGAAAGATCAAGCTGCCTTCTCAATTGCTTCTATGCATTCAACAACTGATGCCTTGTTTGTCATTGTCGTTATTAGGGATTCATGAAGTGTGCTATTGTTTTTCAGTAGTGAAGCAGCAAACAGAACCTGCAAAATTTTAATCAGACAATATAATGGTCATGCTTGAATCAACTTGCAAACACTATAAATCGATATGTTCGGGTAATTTAGAAGTGGCAAAGCCAACAATCTCTAATTTTGTGTGTGTGTGTTGAAATTTTTATATGTTTTGAGTGTGTTAACCACAATATGTGACCAGTTTTAGACTCACCGCCCATCTTCTAAGGTTCTATTGCTGGTCTTTGCTAAGCGACGGCTTGCTCCTGTTTAGAAATCTCTGTAGAAGATGAGCAGTTGTTTCTTTTTATTTTAATGGTTCCGGAAAAGCGCCAAGTTAAGTCCCAGATAGTATTTTACTAAACCTGAAGAGTGAAAGGGTCAGCTGATTGGCCTACAACTTTATCATACTTTAGCCCTTCTGCTGCCAACCCAGCTATTGCTACCACTGCCAACCTGAGAAATGCAACTACTTGTGGATAGTTTCTTTTTCTGGCGAAAATTTCAGAAGCAATGTTACTTTGTGTGATATATTACTAGCAAGCAGCACAGACTTAGGAGTTGAACATTATGGTTCAAGCTCGAAATTCTACCATATATTAATTGTTGTACTTTGTCTTTTATGTCTATAGTGCTTTAGATGCATTATGATGGGATTACTCGATAGTCATGAATAATCTATTATTATATGTATCTCTGCAGGAACAGTAAAAAACTTTTTTACTTGCCCTTAACTGAGACGTTCAATATAGCTGTATCGGAAAAATAATAGTTGTTTTTCCTTTCCCTTAATAGAGATGTTACTTTTCCTTTTTTCCCTTGATCTTTGTGGTAGCATGGGGTTGATTTCTTGTTACTTCTTAGAATGATGTGCTATGATAATGTATCTTTATTTATTAATAAACTTATATCGCATCTAAAATTTCTTCAACATAACTGGTGCAATTTTTTTTCTTTTTCTTATATTATTAAAACCTCTTATAATCTGTTAACTGAAATGGAGAACTTACAATGCCAAAATTGCTTATCTGTACTGCAGAAGGTTCTATAGACACCATCTAAAGTCATTGCTTGCCTGGGTAAAGAAATTAATGATGAGACCTCATACTTATATTGGGCTTATAAGGTACATGTATAATCTACTTTGCTTTCATTACATATTTGATGAAATTATATTAGTGAAGTCAGAATGCTACATGATATGCTCCCACATGTATAATAATTATAAATGAGAAAAAATTAGAAAGAATAAGAGATATTACCCGAGAGAAAATGGATTCACCTGCATTGTGGTAGCATTTTCATTGTTATTGAGTATGAAGCTTTTTTTGGGAGTATGAAAGTGAATTATTCTTTTAATTAACTTCTTCCCTAAGTCCTTATAAAGTTGATTGGGTTAATTATTGAATTTATCTGCAAGCAAAGAAGGGGAGCATCTATGAGATGAGATGTTACCTGATATAATCTTCCCATACTAAAACTCTGTCATAATCTGTTTGCAGTATTTGAGAGAGTTCTTCAAGCTGTTGATCGGGAGGCACATAAAGCAATTATAAATTCACACTAATGTATACTGGTTTTGTTATTGGGCTCTACAGTTTGCCGTCTAGAATACCTAAAGAAAGGATTGCCCTCTTGAACAAAATTACAGTGGTACTAAGTTAAAAGTATCAGATTTGCTTTTCTGTTTTTCTTTTTGAAGTCTGCGTTCATGAGTGCCAGACTTTCATGGTCATGCTTCAGTTTTTTCGTCTTTCTTATTGTTTTTCTCTCTCTCTCTCTCTCTCTCTCTCTCTTTCAGGTTCATCGTTTTCCTCTAATACCGTATGACATATATAACTTCTAAGATTTGAAACATGCTTTTGGAGGTAGTTGAATTTTTCTTTAAAAAGAAAATTTCAAGGTTTCTATCTATAATAAGATGATTGAATTCTTCAAAACAGTAAAATTTGATCCATAATAATCTTTCATATAATGTTATTGAATTGGTGTTTCTCTCCAGTTATATTACTTATCGATTTACAAGCAATTGACATTCAAGTTTTACAAGAAGAAATTTGTATTGCTCCCTATTTCTCTTTGTATATTTTGATCTTTTTTATTAGCAATTACACTGCTTCTAGAGTATTTATATGATAAATTATGGGTGGACATGGTGTTTATTATGTTAATTTGACACATGAATATATTAGTGGTAGTGACAATAATTTTTTAAAACAGTGATTACAAATTTAGTTCTATACCGAAAATATTTCATTAAAGTTCAAAATTCTGATAGATAAATATTTTTAAAAGAATGTTTAATAGTGTCTTCTAACATATATGAGTGTTTGCTAAATTGGAATAGAGAAAGTACTATCTTTCTTCTTTGTTTTTGTCCCGACTGTAAAACAGAACTTGTCACTAGACGATGTATCAATTCATGGGCATCTATACATTTGCTATTCAAATATAATTTTGCTTTCTCTCTCCCTTTTGTCCAATAGATGTATTTCTGCATTCTCAATTTCATCGGATTGATTATAAATAAAATAAATAGCACAAAACGAAAACTTTATTATTTTTGATTCTTTTATGTTCATTGGGCTCAATGAAAACAAATAGACTGACCAAGGATTTCTTTTTCTTTTGGTTCCTGTTTTCATGGGGAGACTAGCTTAACAGCTACAAATGAAAGCTAGGCATGTAAAGAAAATCCCCTCTCTTTTTTCTACATCTCTAATCTCTACACTTACTATCAATATATGAAGTCCAAGTAAATCAAATCGTAAATATTTATTTACATGCGATATTTATATCAAACTAAGTTATTTAATTTTAATTATTTTAAACTAAAGTGAAAATATATATTCAATTTCTATGTTCATTTTCAGTGTTTTTAAAAACTAACTTACCTTTACTTATTCTATATCTAATTTTTTCCTTCTTTTTACCAAATCAGACACTAACACACGTGCCACTTTTTGGAGGAAACATTAATACATGTCTGAACAAAATTATGTCGATGCATAGTAGTGATTTCTTTCCTTCTTATTCTTAAATTTTGCCGCTAAATTCAGCGATTGTTCATTGTTGTCTTTATTAATGTCTATTTTGCTTTCCAGCTGTTGCTTTGCATGTCTGTTTTGCTTCTCATTTCTGTTTCTTTCAGGTAAGTTGTTGCTTTTCTTTTCCAACTTCTTCCCCTTTTTCTTTTGATGTTTTCCTCTGCTTTTCCAATTATGATTTTGTTATGAAAGTAATGGATTAACAAACATGAGTAAAATGCCACTTCCCTTGGTATTGCAAAGGAGGATATTCTCTTGAACACACAGGATGGTTAACACAGAATGTCAAAAAGAATATCACACGGCCAACAATTAGATATGAGTTTTCATAAAGAGTACCAAACAGTCCCTTAGAATATTTCATTGAAAAGGGAAGTTCTTTAGGTAGGAACACTTCCCTCCACCCACATGACTCCCTTTCCTTTTGGAGCAGAGTGCGTCTTTTTATTTGTTCTATCAATATGGCACCAACTATTGGATTACTCCTTACTAATCTTGTTGATTTGTTCTTCAACCGTTATATGAGTTAATGGATTAATTTGAAATTATTTAATATTTATAGGGTTAAAGAAAATTTTAAAGACTAATACAGGTGCAATCACAAGATGGACATGAAACCTGAAATAAGGAAAAACAGGTGCATCTGTCTGAAGCAAACCATATTAGGATAAAAGAAGACACATGAAATTAAATACAAACCACCAACTAATGTTGACCGGGAACTTAAAATGAAACCGATAAAAGTAAAATGGAAAAACATAGCAATTGTAGGCCATCTCAAATAATAGGAGTTCTTATATTCCTAAGCTCTTAGGTTGTGCTTCCAAATCATCAAGCTTGAAAAAGGTACACTTGGAGAACCAATTCACTTATTTTCTTCTCCTTTTCATTTTCATTGAACTTGTGGACCTAAAGGAATTAATATCAAGTGTCTACTTGGAACACAGTGTTACCTATATAGACACTAGAAAAAAATATAATGCTAAAGTAATCATTCTATTATGATTGCCTTCTTAGGTCAAACAACAGAGATATTATTCTTTTTAAAAATTAATGGACGAAAATAAAAATAGCTTTCAACTTAGCTTTAATCCCATCAAAATCAATAGGGTAATGATTTAAAATATTAAATTACTATCAAAGAGAGTCAACTAGCACATAAAAGACTATCAACTAATTTAATCGATTCATAACACTATCTCCTCCTAAAGTTAAAATAGAAAAATAAGTCGCTTTGAATAAAATTGAAACAGAATCACAAACCACCAAAAAGGACATGTAAAATAAAGAACAAATTAGACATACAGCTGGAAAAGTTAGAAAGAAAAGCTAAATAGAAATTAAATAAGAAATTGAAAAAAAAATTCAAAGAAGAATAAACAGTGGAAGAAGAACAGGAGAAGGAGAGAAAAATGAAAATTAAATAGATTGTTTAGGCCATTACAAAGAAGGAGCCAAATGTCGCCTTGTTCTGATAGAATGGATAGCGGAAAAGCTAAAAGAGTTAACAGCTAGAGTAAAAAAATATCGTATTACTCTCCCTATATGTTATTACATTATTTTCCTTCAAATATATCGGGAAAATTTTTTTTTTCACTTTTTACCTTTTGAGTTATCAAATTTTCTATAGGGTAATGCTTTAAAATATTAAAATTACTGTCACAAGGAGTCAACTAGCACTTAAACAGTATTAATTAATTTAATCGACTCATAACACTATCTCCTCCTAAAGTTAAAAATAAAAAAATAAGTCGCTTTGAATGAAATTGAAATAGAATCACAAACCAAAAAAAAGGACATGTAAAATAAAGAACAAATTAGACATACAGCCGGAAAACTTAGAAAGAGAAGTAGTCAAAGTTCTTTATTATCAGCTCATTTCGATCAGAGTATATATATTTTATCAGCTATTTCTGGTGGTGTTTCCAGAGATCAGACAAATCAGCTCTTGGAATTCATTCTTCTCATGTACTTCATCCCTGTCTTTCTTTGATTCTTTTAGACATAATTTAGTTTTCTTGCTACATTAAAGTAGCACTTCTTCTTATAAGGTAATGATATATCGTAAATGATGATCCTCTGCAGCAAAGAAAAAGCATTTTAATAAACAATTCCAACCAAATAAAAAGAAAGAAAAGCTTTAAATTTTCTACATTTAAAAATTTAATTATTTTTTAAAAAAAAGAAATAAACATTTTCTTGGAACATGTATCTTTCGAAACTCATAAATATGAAATTAACACAAATTATTTAATAAACCTACTGGGTCACACTAGAAATTACACCGTATTAGTACTTACCTTGTAGAATCGAAAGCTACATGAATTTTTCCCAATAAACTCATTAAAATATTTGTATGTAAATTTATATTCGAATCTTCCATACATCTTTTACAATATTATTTTAAAAGAAATAAATATTTTAAAATATTATTTTAAATATTATTCAATCTTTATTAAAGAAACTTTTCGGCACAAATTCAAATTTAGTTATGCGTTAATACAGATAGCAAATTCTTTTAAAAAACTTACATGTATAAATTGCTAGGATTAAGTGCAGATAGCATGCCTTTTAGGAAATAAAATAGCATTTACTTGTCAATATATTCCCTAATTATTGACAAGTTCATGAATTTATCCAACAAACATTAAAGTCTATAATCGGTAAATTGCTTCCTCTTATTAATGTTTAATTTGCTTTTCAGCTGTTGCTTTGCATGTCATTACACTTTTTCCTCTGCTTTTCCTGTTATTTGCTGACAGGTATTTGACAAATGTTTATCACTTTCGCAGTTGATTTTACTTTCTAATTTTCCGCTCTTTGTTCGTTTGGCTTCTCCTCTCTGTTTCTTCCAAGTAAGTTGTTGCTCCTCCTTTCCAGCTTTTCTCTCCTCTTTCGTTTGATGTTTTCCCCTGCTTTTTGAATTATGCAGACACTGTTTTTTCTCTTCTTTTATTTTTATGTGTTAATATTTTCATTTACTATTATGTGTATATTTTTATTTTTCTCCTGTTTCACATCCTCTTGTGAAAATAAATGTTGTAGAAATGAACTAAATTTTGCCAACTTACCAGAAATAATTTAACATAAAACAATTAAAATAGATGTATGACAGAAAAACACAGATGATTGATGGTCAAATTGAGAAAAATCTTAAACGTCGTATTGCCTATAAGGAAATGCCTCCTGAACAAAAGGAAGAACTTTTACAAGACCGCAGACAACAATATGCTGCCAGAAAGCATGCTATCTCTAAAAAATTTCATGCTAGCACATCCAATCAACCACATGCTTCTTCTAAGCCTCAAATCGTTATTCCTGAGCAAACTACTTCTTCTATTCAGGACAATCCTTCTACTTCCCGAAATGGTTAGTTAAATCAAATTTTATTCCTATTCCTCATATTCTTTTACATTTAGCTCTTACATGTCTAAAATGTTGCAGGTTGTAAACCAACACAAACAGGTTGTTGGAATATCAAGCAACTACCTTCTTGTCCAACTACTTTAAAAAAAGTTCCTAACTGTAAATATTGCAAAGCCATAATATTTCAATACGAAACTCCAAGTTTTTGCTGTAATAATGGTTCCATAAGATTAGTTTCACACCAACTACCTACTGAATTAAAAAAACTTTATTCCGGCAACTGTGAAGAATCCAAACATTTCCGTACATACGTTAGAACATAAAATAACATGATTGCATTTACTTCGCTCGGAGTAAAGTACGATAAGAACTTAGCAACTAGAACTAAAGGTATTTACACATTCAAAGTTCAAGGACAAATATATCATTTTTTGCCCAATCTCGCCACTTCAGATGACAAAATAAAAATTTACAGCTTTATTTTTATGACAATGAGACTAATATGATTAATAAAGTTGCTTTTTCTGAAAAACTGAACAAATCTATTATTGCAAAGTTAATAGACATATTAAAAATTAATCCATACTCTCTATTTCTAAAATCTCTCAAACATATTCCAGACTTATCCAATTTTTATATCGCGCTTAAATGTGATTCAACCTTGGACAAACGCACGTACAACTTACTTGATGTTTCCAAAGTTGCAGCTATATAGACCAACGAAGAATTAGAAAATCCTTCCTCTACACCGCATATTCGTATTTATACCCATGACAACTGTAACCAAATGGTTCACTATTACTATGGTTGTTACGATCCACTGCAGTATCCTTTGTTGTTTCCATTTGCTGAAAACGGATGGCATTGTGGCATTTAAAAAATTCCACCAAAAATAAACTTATCGAGAAATCGTTCTACTTGCAAAAATGATCAACTTCCAAGTGTGGCCAACATATCTGCAATTGATGGACTTCTGCATATTGAAGAAGAAATTTTGCAAAATAACAAACATAAAAGGAACACTGTATCTTGTCGTGAATATTATTGTTACAAACTTCAAATTAGAGATGATGAAGAAAATAAAATTTTACATTCGGGAAGATTATTCCAACAATATTTTGTAGATCAATATATAAAGCTTGAAACACAAAGATTAGACTTCTTGTTATTCAATCAAGATTTGTTTCGCACTGAAGTATTAGCAGGATTAATTGATCTTCTAAGACTAGGAGAAAGAGAGGCTTCAAATATTGGACGAAAAACATTCCTCCCTGCTAGCTTTACAGGAGGTCCAAGAGATATGCGTCGTTGATATATGGATGCCATTGCTTTAGTTCAACACTTTGAAAAATCCGACATCTTCCTCACAATGACTTGTAACCCTTCATGGCCAGAAATACAACATCTATTACTACCAAACGATGAAGTACAAAATAGACCTGATCTCCTAGGTAGAGTATTCAGGGCAAAAGTTGAAGCGCTAAAATCTGATATACTTAAAAAAAATATATTTGAAAAATTGTCTGCTTATATGTATACTATAGAATTTCAAAAAAGAGGTCTTCCACATGCTCATTTTCTTATTATACTTGATGATGCTTATAAATTATTAACACCTGAGGCTTACGATAGAGTTGTCTGTGCTGAACTACCTGATTGTGACACAAATAAATATTTATATTCTTTGGTAATTAAGCATATGATGTACGGTCCTTGCGGAAGCTTAAATCCTACAAATTCCTGCATGAAAAAAAAGGGCCATTGTAAATTTAGGTATCCTAAAAATTACTCCACAAAAACATCAAAAGGCGAAAATTCGTACCCAATTTATAGGAGGCGATATATTGGTAAATTTGCAAAAGTTAGAACTCAATATCTTGACAACTCATGGGTTGTTCCATATAATCCATATCTACTTAGAAAATTTAACTATCACATGAATGTTGAAATTTGCGCAGATATTAAAGTTGTTAAATATATCTATAAATATATTTGTAAAGGCCATGATAAAATTGCTTTCGACCTACAAAATAATGATCCTAATTTAAAAATCGATGAAATCATGAAATATCAATTAGGCAGATGGGTATCACCTCCAGAAGTTATGTGGCGTTTGTTTTGCGTTCCCTATTAGTGAAATGAATCCCAATGTTTACAATCTTCAGTTACATCTTGAAAATCAACAATTTGTTTCCTTTAAAATAACTACAAATCTAAATTCAATCTTAAAAAATTCATCTAATGGCAGAACGATGTTGACAGAATTTTTTTCTATGAACAAAACAAATAAACATACCATAGAACTTAACTTATTATACAAAGAATTTTCGGAGTACTTTATCTGGTCAGTCAGTGATAAAATGTGGACACATAAACAAGGTTATGTTATTGGACGTTTTGTTAGTTATCATCCAACTGAAGGAGAAAGATATTACCTTCAGTTGTTATTGATGAACATACGTGGGCCAAAGTCATACAAAGATCTTATGACTGTAAACGGAAAGTATTACGCCACATTTAGAGAATCTGCAGAAAAAAGAGGCTTTCTAGCTTCTGATAACAACTTCATTGAATGCATGTCAGAAGCTTCTAATACCAGATGTCATATAGTCTTCGACGTTTATTTGCTATGCTATTAGCATACTGTAACCCTGCTAATCCAAAAGAATTATGGCAAAAATTTGAAAGTCCCATGTTTGAAGATTTTACAAATATACCAAACATACAATCAAATAATATTTGCTTGCTGGTTTTAGATCATATAAATAATATATTACTTTCAATGGGACGAAATATAAACGAATTTAAACTCATATCAGAAAATATTACACCTTCTACGACTCTTCGTTTTAGAATAATGCAAGAGACTAGAGACATTCAATTAGAAAGAAATATAATTGTAGTGGAAGAAGATTTGCAGTTATATAAAAAATTGAATCAAGAACAACAAAAAGCATATATGACCATTATGAATAGAATATTCTCAAACGAATCAGCAGCCTTTTTTATCGATGGACCTGGAGGAACTGGTAAAACATTCTTATGTCGTGCATTATTAGCTACAGTACGATCAAAAGGATTTATAGACTTAGCAACAACAACTTCGGGTGTTGCAGCTTCGGTGCTCCCTGGAGGACGAACTGCTCATTCTCGCTTTAAACTTCCTATTCATACAAGCGAAAACTACAGTTGTAATATAAGTAAAAAAGTTCCCTTGCATCTCTAATTCAAGATGCGGAATTAATAGTATGGGATGGGGTCTCAATGGAAAATAAAAAGCTTGTCGAGATTTTTGATTTAGTCTTGAGAGACCTTACAGGAGTAAATACACTTTTTGAAGGAAAAGTTATTATTTTCGGAGGCGATTTTAGACAGACTTTGCCTGTAGTAAAAGGCGGTACAAAGGAAGATTTTATTCGTGAATGCTTATTGAACTCAAACATTTGGAATCATCTTGAAAAATTTTATTTGACAGAAAATATGCGAGCGCGAGAAGATTCTACATTCTCTGAGTACTTACTTAGAATTGGAGATGGAAAAGAACATCTTAATGAACACAATAAAATTGAGATTCCATAATCTTTTCTCATTCCTTTTACAACTGAAAAAGAATCATTAAATATTTTATTTAAAACTATTTACCCCGATCTAGGCCTACTCACACATAACATATCCAATGTAATATCACATGTTATCTTAACAACAAAAAATGAGTTTGTAAATGAAATTAATCAAATTTTATAAACCAGTTTCCCGCAATTGCTATGACATTCATTGGCATTGACGAAACTATAGAGCCAAATGATCAAACCCAATTTGAGGACTTTTTGCATTCTCTAAATCCGGTGGGTTTGCCTCCTTATAAGTTGGTATTAAAGAAAAATTGTCCAGTTATCCTATTGCGAAATTTGAATCCTTCTAAAGGTTTATGCAATGGCACGCGCTTAATCTGTTCTGACTTCAAAACTATGTTATTAGTGCTAAAATTGCAACTGGTGACTTTAAGGACAAACATGTTTTTATTCCACGAATACCATTATTATGTTCACAAGACGAAAAATTGCCAATCCAATTCAAAAGAATACCATTTCCTATTCAATTATGTTTTGCTATGACTATAAATAAAGCTCAAGGTCAAACACTAGATTTTGTTGGAATTTATTTACGCGAACCTGTTTTTTCCCATGGTCAACTTTATGTTGCTTTGTCAAGAGCAAAAAAAAGAATTGTGTAAAAATGCTAATTCGCCCACCAACAGCAGACGACCCTGATGATCATTCAACATACAACATAGTATATGATGAAATAATTAAAAAAATCTCTTCTTAAATATATCATATCATCCCATAAATGATTCCTTATATTTACGTCCTAATATTATGTTATATAAGTTTCTTGTTGATTAATTCTCAGGCTACGAAAACATGGCACAGACACTTGATATACAGGCCATCACTCCTGAGTTACCAGACTGGACATGTAAAATACAAGTTGTGGATATTTGCAAGCCAGGAGAAAGCAAAGAACGAAAGATAAAGTATCTAAATATGATCTTCCAAGATGAACAAGTACTTTGTTGTTTTGAAAAAATAAAATTACTTACATATATCTCTTCTGCTATTTATAGTTACAAATTGTTTTCAGGAACACCAAATAAAAGCGATTGTATATGGTGACGATATACCCGTTTATCAAGATATATTCAAACTATTTCATACATACTTGATAACGGGTGCACGTATACAACAATCAAATTTGAGATTCGAAAAACCCCTGCATACATTTGACTGGATCATCGACAAAAAAACCATAATTAATTTAGTCGACAAAGATGACCCAGATGAACATCAGCTGCCACCATCCACAAAGCTTAACCTTACATCATTTCTCGATATCAACAATCAAGCTTCCAGAGGCACCAAGGAACAACTTAGCAATGCAGAATACAGTATGACTGTTCCGCTAAATTTATCAATAAACATGTTCTTCAACACAAGTTATTAGTTTTTCTTTTCACCTATCCATCTATTGCTTACAAATTATTTTTCTCACAGATGTGCTTGCAATTTTTGTCAACTGCTTTCCAGCCAGATATGTTACAACTTTGCAGAAAGGATTACAAGAGATCATTCTCATTGATACTGAGTAAAAGCATTTGCACTATCTCCTTAGCCTTGTTGTTTTACAACTTAAAGTTTTACACTATACTAACCATTTCAATTAAAATAGGAAGCAAACTTTCATATTCACATTATGGGAAGAGTCTATTATTGAAGACGAAGGAAAAAAATTGCTTGCACAATTTCAGCAACGTCCAATTATCCTTGCTAGGCGTATTGGAGTATCCAAATACAACAGTAACCTATGAATAACAATCTGCATAAATAAAATATTACGTAATTCTGTTTTTTTTTATGGATGTTAAGAAAAATTAGTTAATTTTTTGAAGCAAAATGCTATTATAATAAACATATTTCTCCACATTGTATCAATGCAATTTGCATATATGAGTTCCAGTGAATTTTATTTCTTCACACAGTTACTTTTTTAGCCTATTTTCTTGTTAGATTACCGTTACTCTGGATGAGTCGGTAAAGGTCGTCATTTACCATCATCAGTCTCATTTATTAGCTAACTCCAACTGATATTCAGTTAAATTGGAGGCTTCACGATTGAGTAAGACAAGTCATATATAATTGAATAAACTATAGGATAAATAATTAAAGTATGTCCCTGAAACATCTAAAGATATACATTTTGAAACCTTCATAGAATTTTACAGATTGAACCTGTTGTCATTTTATTTTTATTGTCTTTCTATCCATTGTTGTTCATCAAGTTTCTCATACTTTTGCATAAATTTTTGAAATCAGTAGTTGCTCATGACGGAAAAAGACATTCACTTTTTGAATTATTATAATCTAATGCTAATCGTATTTTCGCTTGGTCTTATTGATATTTCCTTTCTATTCTTATACTTGCTTACTTTATTGCTAAAACAAAATAATCATTTTTGTAATAAATATAAGCACATCATTGACTACAAAGTTTAATACCACGATCCAAATCAATCCACCTTACACACAATGCCTCCAACTGTGTTTATGGTATAACATTACCGTTACATATATTGTATTTATTTCTTTCTATTAATTATAAATATTCTAAAGATTTTACCTTTTTTCTCCACAAACAGGGCTGAAAAAAATACAGAAATGCTCAAGTCTTTTACAGCAAGAAGTACATCTCACTCTGGTTGTCTCATCTCTGTTCCAGTGGATGAAGAGATAGTCTCAATTGCAAATGCTCAATCGCAACAAGACGTAAGACCAAATTATATTAATATTATTCATAATTTATACCGCTATTTATTATTGTAATTAACATAATTACTAATCTAACTTTTTCTTTAAAAAGGGACATTCCTTTTGCATCGAAGCAAAAATATCGCTCTCAAATAGACTCAAAAGTTGCTATGTTTTAATATGTCCAAACTGTGGGCAAGAAGTGAGAAGTCCAAGGAAAAGAAAAATTCGATGTATGAATTGCAATCAGGAAAATGTGTTAGTTCCAAGGTATTTAGAGTCTAATTTTATGAGCATATTCAGATGCAATATGTATAAAAAATTATCTTATAATATTACCGCAGGTGCCGATTTGACGTAAATCTGAAAGATGCTTCCGGCTCAACAACTGGAGTAATCATGGACAAAGAAGCCGAAAAACTATTATCTCTTACTGCTGCGGAGATTTATGATCTAGTTTCAGCCGAGGTAAATATCCTAACTAAATGATTTTCATTATATTTACTTTACAATTGCACTAACAAATATTTTAAAATATATTCCCCTCTAGAATGACTTGCTGCCAATGGAAAATATTCAAATCAGGCTGAACCAAAACCTGCTCAGAATTCAAGTAAAAAAATCCTTCTCTCGCATTGTTGGATCAACATTTTCAAAACTGTTTATTATGTCCTGCATTGAAAAAGAGAATAACAAAAGATCAAAAAAGGACTTCACTTCTTTTGATGAAGAACAACATAACTTGTTAAAGCTCAAACAAAAGCTGGAGCCACCAACTCCAGCGAAGAAAAAATAAAGGTCATCAAAAAATTTACTTTTGCACTTCAATTTAGTAACAATTGTTTTCCTTTTGGTCTTCAAATATGTTGTCCTCTTTCATACTTTAAGTTACATACATGTGCAGGTTAACCAACTTCCTTTTGCAATCACTTTTGGCTTTTTTGGTGGAACAAAGGTAATTCATATAAAAGCTTTTTACCTTTTTCAAAGTTCTACAAGTTCCTAAAATAAATTTATCACATATAAACTAATACTACTCTTCATATATATAAATAGTTCTTTTGTAGAATGATAAACTCCTTGATAAAGCTTACTATACCTTTTGGCCTTGCACCGGGATGTTCGGATGACAATACTATCATGAAACAAGGTAACAAAAATAAAAATTTCAATTCTGATACTGCTTTTGAGATTAAATGCTACAATAGTCCAACATATTTTTGGTATTGCATCTTCTTAAGCTATAAACTTTAAAAATTGTTCAGCATTAATAGTCACCTAAATTCAGTTTAAAATATTGAAATTTGTTATGGATGGAGCCGCTGATACTGTTACTGTTCACTTTATAGAATAACATAAATATATGTGGTACATTGCTATAGAGACAAAGTCCTGAGATAAGTTAATATTTCTTCACTAACTTAAAAATTAAATTAAAATGTACACACAAGTACATATGTTTGAATATTGTAATAAACATATGACTTTTTTTTTCCTCAAATTTTTAGCCTTTCACGTTGGTACAGATTATATAAGATCAATTGCATTTTTTAAGCTTTCATACATGTATTATGTTTTGCTAAGATCAATTCATGAAACTTTGTCCTTTCGAAATGCCTTTCACATATAGTCAATTTTTTCAATCTCTTCCACTCACAGAAAATATACTAATTTTAGATTTCATAAATGTATTACAGCTTTTCGTATCAGATGAAGCTTTTGATCGATCTGATTCTTTCTCTGCCACATGAGGGATGAGTTTAATTTTCAATTTTGTTTCAATTTCTCACTTCTCAATTTCTTCTTGGTGAGTTGTTATTCTTCCTCTTTCTTTTTTCCCAGTTTTTTAATTTTAATTTTCTTATTTATCACTCTCTAATATATACTGCTTTTTCCTCCTTCTGTATTTTCTTTTTAAGAATACTCTCGCAATAATATTACTTTTTATGGATATTTTGGTATTTCGCTTATCCCCAAGAGACTTGCTTTGATTGAGGTATATCAGTATTATGAGGAGATTGATGTAGTACAGTAGAACAACAAATTGAGTATAATTCTTTTCATTTGGAATGGCTGTCATGTTTGAACTTAAATTGAAAACTAAATGTTTTAGACCACATAAGATCAAAAATATTACTTTGGTTATAGATGTTCCATGCTTGATTTATCTGTTCAGCTCGTTATACTTAAGGTAATGAATATGTCAATTTGTAGCAAAAAAAGAAAGAATTTTGTACTTTATATGCTAAGGTTGGCTACTACCCGTTCTTGGTACTTGAAGATTTGCTTGCCTACTTTGGTTGAATGACTGAAACTGTTAATCATTTAATTGTTAAATATTTCTTGACTGAACACTGTTGTTGAGACTTGAGCATATTTGTTGAAGTGAACAAGTGCTACCTAACCATTTTGTAAACTGAGTTGCATATGTATAAGCTAAACGTATCTTTGTATAAATCTACTATGAAATATGATGTTGAATATTAGCCTAGAAACTGAGTCTATACTGCGCATCTCTTAGATTTTCTCTTTTTAAAACTCCTAAAAGAGATGAGAATCATGTACTTCTCTAGGATAACTACTAATGAGCTTCTTACTTTATATAACATTTGAAAATTGTTGTCAGAGATGTATAGATATGAGAAATAGAACTCCCACAAATTCTATTTACGTCATAACGTCTCTTATGAAACACAGATTTGTGCAATTTGACTTTTTTTACATTGTTTGATGGAAACCCATTTGATTTTTTCAGAACTCAGCGTATAGAAAGGCATCAATAGGAAATGGAATTACTTATTTGTATCAGTTTTGTTTCTGAAAGCATCATTATCTTGCAGAATCTGGTAAATTCTGCAAACTACTGTTTCCTATGCTATATTTGATGTATGTACATTTTCTATTTTAAAAAAAAAATATTTTAAAAAAACCCCTAATATAGAAATTTTTAGTATTAATATAATTTCAAACATTTAACAACACACATATTAAAATGTAGAGGCTCCACTGAGAAAGAATTATTTTTTTAAAAAAAAAAAACCATCTAGGCAGTCAAGTTGGCAGTATAGCAGTATGTATCTAAGTGCTCGATTAACAAATTCAACCATCTGCTCAATCAAATAAATTGAATTATCCAGAGTACATTCCTTTGTTTTCACTTTATCATGCTTTTCATACACTTGATATTAATAATTTCTTGTTTCCTTTTCTAATTTCTCTTTTTTAACGAATCATATATTATCTAATATATTATTGTTCTTTCGTTTTGTCAGTTAACACTCATATTCAGACACAACGTGTACTACACGCTTCACCTGTTCCGCTCGACAACTCTTGTAATAATTTGATACCTTTTGGTCTGTATCTTATCAATGTAATACTTTCACTTTGTTCCACACAATAAAAAACATGTATATTCATATCTTGTTGCTTAAAACTTTAATTGTTTTAATCCAACAATATTTGCACGGACACCGACCATCTAGTCATATATGTAGTACAAACTTCAAAACACAACTACTGGACATCAAATTAAAATAAAAAAATTAAAAATCATTAAATTGGGTAGGAGTTCAACTTGGTCACATTAAGACTTGCTCGAAGATAGACTTATTGAATGATCAATCTGAGTATAGCATCTTCAGTTCTTCAGTTTCTCTCTTGCTAATACACAATTATTGTCAAGGTGATCTTCTACTGTTGCTCCATTACTTCTTTCTTTGTATGATTGCTCTAACTCATCTTGCCACACCATATTGGGATTTTACTCCTTAGCAATTGAGTTAAGTAGGATAGGAATGCAAAATCTCAGACAAATATTTTTTTTGTTTGATTTTAACTTGACACAAAATTTAAATGGAATAAAAAATATTTTTGAATTTTATTATCTTAAATTAAAAATATATGAAATATATCAATTTTTTTTTTATATTGTAATCTTAAAAAATATTTTTTATAAAATGAACTAAAAAAAAGAAATAACACAATTAAATTAAAACGGAGAAGGTACGAAAAAGTGAAATTTGTGTTGAAGTATTTTTTTTTTTACCTTTCTTGAAATCCCCCATCTTTTTTGCTTTTTTAATATCTCAAACCCACAGGAGGTGAATAATATTTACCATTACCATTCGATCCAACTCTCTTGTCAGAACTTTCTATTAAAAAATGTATGAAGCTCACATGTGTGACGAATTTTTATTTCCTTTTTAAGTTAGAAATGGATAATGTGCAGACAGGCAAAATACATGGCTCAGGAGAACCCCACTCCGCCTCTTTCCAAAGCTTCCTAGAACCAACCTGTTGACATCGTGGAATTACAATGCAGCATATTCCCCCTCCATAAATGCCCCTGGATCCTTCCCTATTTACACATTCGCCCTTCCCTCCCCTTTAACTTCCTTTTAAGGGCATTTTCGACAATTGTGAAAACAAAAGTCACTTTTCATCCGAAAGGCGGCTCCCCAAATTCCCAAAAAACCCTAGCCTAACGGATATAATTACCGAAAGAACAAGGTCAAAATTGTAACTTTACATAAAAGAATGGCTGCTGGACTTCAAACAGTAAATAAATCAAAATTAAACAAACCAAACTGATAAGTGGGTTTGCGATAAAGAGAAGAGCGTAGGTGGGGGGGTGGTTCAAGAACTCCGGCGAGGGTTTTCAAATTCCGATTCCTTCCTTAATCAATACTATATATTAAAATAAAAAATAATAATAATTCTGCTTTCTTTATTCCTTATCGTGAAACCCACTAAAGTTTCCTTCTTTATTTTTTCATCAAGTTCAAATCTTTGATCTGTAATTTTTGCAATTCAGGAAGGTCCCATTTAGGGAATATTCGTAATGTCTACACCGCCGAGAAAGGTGTTCTCCGGCTGGACGTTGACACCCAGAACCGATCCGGCTAACAAGACACTTTCCAAAGGAAAAGATGCTACTTTTATAGGTTCTGCACAAAAGGGTTTGTCAATCCAAGATTGTGATACTGTCGACAAAGTAGTGCTACTTGACAAGGTGTCAAAGCTTGAAAATGAGGTTAGTTTACTAACACACTTGTGTTTTTAGTTTCTTTCTTTATAGAATATGTTGTTTTGCTCTTTGGTACTTTTAGTTTTCTTGGGTTTAGACCATGTAGGAAGAAAGAGGTAGTTATTTGTTTAGTTCCTCGTGGAGAAACAGTTGTAATTTTCCTGGATTTATAAAGTTATGAAGAAATTATTTTATATTTTGTACATGGATCTTGCAAGAATACGGGTTCCGTTTGTTTTATATGCTGGGGGTAGAAAGTAGTCTGTGCTATTCAGCAACAAATTTGGAGCTGCTATTGTATGAGCATGGGAGAAGTTGCTTTTTGAGTCTTAGCTTTTTCCAGTATGTTGTCTCTAAAAACTTTGTAAGACAAAGTAGTAGGATTTCTTCCAAATAAACTTTTAATGCATCGAAAAGGAGAATCCCAGGTTTGAATCCTTGCTAAAACCCTCAGTTGTGAGCCAGTCTGGCAGCTAAGACAACAGAATACTGGATTAGTGGAGGTTCTTTTTCAAGGGGGAAAAGCCTTTAATTCATGGAAAAAAAAAGAAACTAGATTCTGAACTGTGAACTCAGACATCCTTTGATTTTCATCCAGCAACTAGGATGCGGTTTCTAGCAATTATCAAAGCTAGAAGTTATTATGCGATGTCCCTTCATTACATGGGATGACTGTAACCATTCATTAAATTTAGAGTTTTCCCTCACCTATTACGGTTTAGTTTAAGATGACATAATCATATAGCCAAGTGTGACCCAGCAGGCAATGAAGTTGAAATGGACCATTCCTGTCAATTAAGTGTCGGTGGACAGAGTTACCCGTTATATGTGACGGTGGGAGGTAGAAGTTATCAATGGGTTAATTGATGTGTGCGCAAGTTGGTTCTGACAACCAGTATTGTCAAAGGAGAAAATCTTTAAAAGCGTTCCAGGTCTATTGGGGCTTTAAACACTACACACAGTTTAAATGTGGGGTTTAGTGAAAAAAGGCACAATGAAGAAAAAAAATAGAAATATATTTGTAATGCAAGAAAGTACTAATTCATTCATAGTGTTCTCTTTAAAGATTAATATATCTCTTTGCCAATTATGTCTATTGTTTAGTATCATTTGATTCAAGTTGGAACTCATGGGCAATAAAGGCGCACGCGTTAGTGTCTTAAGCTACACTTCGGCAAACAGCCCTCCCCTGAGTTTTTCTGAACTTCAGGGCTTAAGCACGACGTAGATGAGCCTTTGACAACACTGTCAATGCCATTATTATTAACATAATAATACTCTTAACTCTCTTTTCGTTTTTTCCATTCCAATAGATCTACCCCTTTCTTTAGTTGCCTTTATCTCAAAAAAAAAATAAAAATAGATCTACCCCTTTCTATTTGAAAACAGTTTATCAATAACATTCTCATTTTAGCCTTGATGACATTCTCATATTGGAATGACTTGACATTTTAAAGACAAAAATATTTTAAGGGTACTTTTGCTATGCTATATGTACATAGCTTATTTAAAAAACAGTGTTTTAAAAGGAAGGGGTACGATACAAAGCGTTTTACACAGCACGGGGCGAGACGTAAGCCCCAGAAAGTGAGACGTAAGTCCCATGGATCTATGGGGCATATACTGGGTGGATATCTCATGTATCTTCAATTTTATAATTTTGTTACTAAGAAAATACGCAAAAGTAATATTTTCAATAATTTTGCAGATAAATTCAATTAAATCACCAATATTATAGGAAAAAAATATTATAATTATTATTTAAGAAAGGTGATTAACAAAAAATGATAATAGTTGAGATAATCTTTAAAATGAAATCATCATCCGCTTCATCATCATTCTCCACATCTATTAGTCCTTCTCTCCCTCAACTAATATTTGCACTGATTATTATTTATATATTTCAAAGAAGGATAAGGATAAGGATAAATAGTGTAAGAGTAATGACAAACTATAGAGCCTAGTTTGGATTGGCTTATGTTAAGTGCTTTTAAGTCAAAATGACTTTTAAGCACTTTTACTGTGCTTGGGAAAGTTTAGGAAGTGCTTTTAAGCACTTCTTTTTAAGTCAAAATAATAAAAATAAGACAAAAGCCATAAGTTAGAAATCCTAACTTATGGCTTTTGACTTATAAGCCATAAGCCATAAGCCATAACAAACAGGCCTATAGATAAAGTTGTCTTAGGAACATACTGTTGTGGAATTTTTATCTTATCAATTTCAGGTATAACATCTAAAAAAACTATTTATGACAATGCCATTTCTGCAAGAGTTTCTTTATTTATATATTTTAGAAAAAATCACTACGACATGAAAACATGATAGGATAAAGTATAAATATCATTACGTTAATAATAAAAAAATATGATTTATAGCAAAAATACTTTTTAAAAGAATTAAAATCAAATTTAACTCTCGGGGTTTACACAGAAGAGATAAGGCATCAGGCAATCTTTTCTGTCATGGATTGACTCTTATTCCCACTTCTTGGGAGTGAAAACACTTGACTTTTACGCCCGACACCTACACTTTTTCGCTTGGGAGTTACGCTTTTCTTCCTGCGGCTTACGCCCAAATTCTACGCGCTATGGATTTACACCTTTCATTTGCGCCTCGGAGCGTTTTTTGTATGCTCAACCGTAGGACTCACCCAAAAAATGCCTTTGAAAATACTGGTAAAGAGTACTACTATCTTTTGCGAACTTGGTGCCAGTCGTCAAAACCATCAGAAGAAATGAAATAGAGGGAATTATAATACCAAGGGAGCAGTATAAGAGTTGGTCAAAGAGTGTATAAATTTTGATACAGATTTCCGAAGCCATTTTCTTGGTGCTAAAATGATTTCTTTGGGGTTGAGAGATTGAGTTACTTATATGTATACATTGTCAAATAGTGATTGTAATGTTACTTGGTACGTGTTTATGCGGACAAACCCAACCTAAGATTACTAGTGAAATAGATTGCTAGACCAACACTTGGTTGGACTTGGAACTTTTGACGTGTTGAGCTAGGCTTCATTGTTAAGCCGCAAACATTTTAGTTGAAGATCAGATTTTATTAATAAGCTACAAGAGCAGTCCTGTGTTTTGGTCCCTACTAAGCAGAATTCGTAAACAATGCAAAGGCTCCTTGAATACTTTTGAAAAAGTATTTTGCAGAAGTGTGTGTGACCTTAATCCTAACGCAAACACATTTTCTAACTTCCATTTCATGTGACGGAAAGTACATGATTTAAATCCTTCTTATGTTTCCTGCGGAAGGGAATGAGAGTTGACTTCCCGAAAGATGCCAAAATTTATATTTTGAAACGACAGTCTACTGACTGTTGTCACTGAACAAAATATTGGTTTCTCTATTGCAAAGTCTTCCGTAGTTCAAAAACTGACTGTTGCCACAGGGACAAGACTTAAGTTTCTTAAACATGATTTCTCCCCGAGTTCAGAAGCTCTTCTACTAGTTCCTGAATTACCAAAACAGCATGCTAAATTTTGTTGAACTCTTGATTGTTATAGTTACCTATTTTTCCATTCTCCCGATTTAAGTCCAATTAAAATAGAATGATTTATGCTAATACTGTTTATTGGTGACAGAGCAGAGTTGGGACTCAAATTTGCTTTTCCACAGGCAATCCTTTTTCCTTTATATGCTTTGGGTCTTTGGTTCACTGCTAAGGACAAAAGCACATGATATTGGGCACACGTCATGGGCTTTAACTCTGATGTGAACAAAACCTGGTATTTAAGGCGGGCCCATATTCCCCAGGGTTTTGAACATGTGTGCCAACTCGAGTTGGGCTAGAAGCCCACAAGGGATTCTTCTATATAAAGAAGTTCTTTTTAAATTATTGCTTAAATTGATGACAATTTCAAACTCGTTTCTTGCAAGTGGAGCTGATGTTATGAAATCCAACTTGTGGTGTAGTAATGTAGTAATAATATAATCTTCATTTCGCTTTTACTGATTGTACTGTTTTGACATCTCAATTTAGGTAACAGTAAAGACATTTCATGTTGTCCATGAGTTCATCAATCTATTACATTGCCGTGGGATTTTCTTTGTATATCTGCTGTCATGCTTTTGCATATAGAAAAATTCCTGTAAGTTGTATTTGCAATATATGTTGCAACCTAAATTTTAGTCCACCGCCCTTGCTGCTTCTTTATTTGGAGTATATGTTAGTGTTTCTCAGTATATAGATGCTTTTCTCAGTATATAGATGCTGTGCTATAGGTGTTACTCTTGCGTTTCAACCAAGTTAATAGGATATTGTATGACTGCTCTGTTTTTTCTGTAGCTTGTTGACTATCAATACAATATGGGCCTTCTCTTGATTGAGAAAAAGGAGTGGTCTGCTAAGCTTGAAGAACTTAAGCAAGCCTTAAATGACGCAAATGATGCCTATAGAAGAGAACATACAGCTCACGCAATTGCTCTATCTGAAGTGGAGAAACGGGAGGAGAATTTGAGGAAGGCATTGGGTGTTGAGAACCAATGTGTGCTTGAGGTACATTTCTTCTACTTTATTAGGTGACCATGTGTTTTAGGATAGGACTGTTTTTTTGGGAAATGTGTGATGAGTAAAACATATTAAAAGAACATGAGTAATATGTGTCAGTTATGATCATACAGTATACTACTCTCCTATACATTCCATTTTATGTGCTTTAGAACATCACCAGTATTTGTTGCCAAGGATTTGTAATATAATGTGTCAATAATGACCATACAGTATGGTAAACCATGTAACTAATGAGCCGACAAATTATGCATTTGTGCTAGAGTTACGTATGTTTATCTGGAATACTTCCACGTGGCGCAAACCTGTCATATGAACATTTACCTTGACTTATGGGGATGATACAATTTATTTCTAGTTGTGTAATGATCAAAGAGGTTCCAAAACATCTAAAATTCCGACTTAGAGAAGGCACTTGGGAGGTAATTTTTGTTGATCTCAATGTCTTTTATGTGGTGAACTTGCTCGATTCTCCTAAATGATTATTGAACGTCCTGGATCCCCTCTAGCGATGTGTCCGGTAAATTTTGACTTCTTAACGAAGTATCTAATGAGGTTTTCTTATGTGCTTCTTAAACCGAAGGTTCTTTGCACACTACAGTGTTCAGGTTTATGATGACACTAGCCTCTATAGAAAAAGCATCTATTCTACCAGCTTGCCTTTGAATAACTTCAATTGTTGGTTGGTGCAGTTAGAGAAGGAATTGCGTGAGATGCGCTCTCAGTATGCAGAGACTAAATATGTAGCTGATTCAAAATTAGGCGAGGCAAAGGCATTGGCTACTAGTGTTGAAGAGAATTCACTACAAGTAGAGTTGAAATTGCGCGCAGCTGATGCCAAGATTGCTGAGGTGAGTAGAAAAAGTTCAGATGTTGAGAGGAAACTACATGATATTGAGGCTCAAGAAAATGCACTTAGAAGAGAACGGTCCTCTTTCAATACTGAGTATGTTCCTTTGAACGTTGTTATTTTTCTTATTTCCCTCCGTCACTTGTTCATTTTAGGTTCATGGTCTTGAATGATGAAACTGATGTCATGGTATCCACTGACAGTAACAGTTTTTTCCCCTTGTTATGTCAGGCGTGAAGCTCATGAGAGTGCTCTATCTAAACACAGAGAAGAGTTGCGAGAGTGGGAAAGAAAACTAAAGGAAGGAGAGGAGAGGCTGGCTGATGCCCGAACATTGCTTAACCAAAGAGAGCAGCGAGCAAATGAGAATGACAGCATTTTGAGGCAGAAGCAGAATGACCTTGAAGATGAGCAGAAGAAAATTGACATAGCTAACTCAGTTTTGAGGAAGAAAGAAGTTGATATTAGCAGCCGACTAACTAGCCTTGCTTCTAAGGAGAAGGCAAGTTTCCCTTGAATTCTTCAATGGAGTAGGTCATGTGTGTTTTTATCTTTATTAATTTTCCATTTTGATACAGGAACTTGAGGATGTGAGAAAGAGCCTGGAGATAAAAAAGGAAGAATTAGATGAACTACAGGAAAAGCTTAATGCAAAAGAAAGAGTGAGTACCTGCATTTTATACTGATTTGTTATTCTGTATTCATGATTGATACTTATGAGGACAGCCCCTTCTTTTATTCAATTTCGCTACAGTTATTTTTCCACAGGATTACGACACATTATCTCCCCTTGCTCTTAGTTAAAAAATTTCTCGCTGCTTCCAATATTTGGATTACTCTTCTAAAAGTTCTCTGTTTTACATGCTTTCTGTTGGTTGGTTCTCTGTGTTGCTCCCTTTTTCTCGCTTTAAAGTATTTTGTTTCAAAGGAAGAAAGAAACTTGAAAAAGAGCTGTCAAGTATTTCACTATCATATTTATTATGTACTTGTCCTTGTGATAAAAAATGAACAGGAGGAGATTCAAAAGCTAATGGATGAACACAGAGCTATCCTGCAATCTAAGGAAGAGGAGTTTGAATTGGAAATGAGGCAGAGGCGTACATCGCTAGATGAGGAACTGAAAAACAAGGTGATTGAACTGGAGAAGAAGGAAGCTGAAGTTAATCACATTGAAGAAAAGCTCAAAAAACGAGAACAGGCACTTGAAAAGAAAAATGACAAAATGAAAGAGAAGGAGAAGGATCTTGAATTGAAGCTGAAAGCATTAAAGGAAAGGGAGAAGTCTCTGAAAACTGATGAGAAAGAATTGGAAACTGAAAAGAAGCAGATATTTACTGATAAGGATAGTTTACTGGCTTTAAGGGTTGAACTTGAGAATGAAAGAGCTGAACTTGAAAAACAACAGCTCAAGATTAATGAGGAAATCAAGCAGCTTAAAATAACCGAAGATGAGAAAATGGAACATGCTCGCCTTCAATCAGAACTGAAGCAGGAGATAGACAAGTGCAGACGTTTACGAGACACTGTTCTGAAGGAAGCTGAGGATTTAAAGCAGGAAAAAGAGAGATTTGAGAAAGAATGGGAAGAGCTGGATGAAAAAAGATCTGAGATCAAGAAGGAGTTGCAGGAAGTTAATGAAATGAAAAAGAAATTTGAAAAACTGCGGCACACTGAGGAGGAAAGGTTGAACAAGGAGAAGCTGGAAACAGAAAATTATGTTCAGAGAGAGTTGGAAGCCCTTAAAGTGGCACAAGAGACATTTGCAGCGACAATGGATCATGAGAGGTCAGTATTAGCTGAGAAAACTCAAAGTGAGAAAATCCAAATGCTTCATGATTTCGAGAGACAGAAACGAGATCTTGAGAGCGAAATGCAGCGGAAGCGGGAGGAGATGGAGTCTGCGCTGCATGAGAAGGAGAAACTCTTTGAGGAAGAGAGGCAGAGGGAACTCAGCAATGTTAACTATTTAAGGGAAGTTGCCCATAAGGAAATGGAAGAGATGAAGTCAGAAAGAGTTAGGCTGGCGAAAGAAAAACAGGAAATTTCTGGAAACAAGATGCATCTTGCGAAACAACAGTTAGAGATGAAAAAAGATATCGATGTGCTTGATGGTTTAAGCAGGAAGTTGAAGGATCAAAGGGAAGCTTTTGCAAAGGAAAGGGAGAGGTTCATTACTTTTGTCAAGAAGCAGGAGAGCTGCAGCTCATGTGGAGAGGGACTTCGTATATTTGAGCTTTCTGACCTTCAAGCTCTCAATGATGTGGAGGATTTTGAGGCCCATCCCCTGCTAAGTGCTGCACAGGAACATTTAACAGATTGCCTCGGGGACACTAACAACGAATTGTCCCCTGGTGCTCTTAATTCAGGATCTATGTCTTCTGCTGGAACCATGTCCTGGCTTCGAAAATGTACATCAAAGCTTCTGAAATTCTCACCAGGTAAGAAAATTGAGCATCCTGCATCTCAAGATCTCATTGGTGGATCTTCTCTGGAAGAGAAATTTGTTGGTGAGTTACCTGATGCTATGTTGAAAAAAGATCAACTAGATCTGGCTGACACCATCAATGACACGTTTGATGACCAGAATCTTCAAAGGGATAACAGTGTAAGGGAGGTGGAAGCTGGCCAAGATATTCCTGAAGACTCTCAGCATTCCAGCATGAAATCTGGCCAGCGCAGACCCGTCAGGAAAGGGCGTGGTAAAAATAGCAAGACAGGTCCGGCTAATTCAAAAGCTGCAGGTGCAAAAATTATCATTGGAGAAAATCTTAAGGAGTCTGAGAATACACAAGTCAATGGAGGTTTGGAGACCTCAATTAATGTGAATGAGGAAAGCCAGAAAGAATCTAGTCTCTTGGGTGAAGTGCGAAGTAAGACCAGAAAGCGTACTCGCATCCATGCATCACATGCAACCACAAGTGAATTTGATGGAAGTCATAGTGATGGACAGTCAGATAGTGTGACAGCCACCAGTAGGAGGAAGAGGAGACAAAAGGCACCTGTGCAGATTCTTGGTGAAAGAAGATACAATCTCCGCCGTCCCAGAAGGTACATACCTTTATGGTTGTTGGTTTCTGAATTTTGTCATAATGGATAGATAAAATGAAACTTCTATAAACGAGATCTTTCTTTAAATGTTAAGAATTACCCACCAACCACCCCCCCACCCCAAAAAAATAAAAAAGGTGAAATGACATGAAAAATAAATTTAAGCAAACACTTAAAAGGGCTTTTTCCTGGAAAAAGGAAATGAACACACCTTCCCCAGCCCTCCCCTCCACTGCCACAACCAATTGGTAAAAGCTGAGATGGAGAAAACTGGAAGGTTTTAGGTCTCATGAAACTCTTAACTTTGGAAGGAGATGGCCAACTCTCTAATTGCTTCTCTTTTTCGTGGTAGATTTATAGTCTCTGGTGCTCTTTCCCCACATTTCTCACTCTCTATGGGAGCTGGGAGCAGGTGTTGTTTTGACAGCTAATGGTGTTTTGACTTTACATGTTTACCATCAGTGCTGCTGTAGCAACGGCTAATGGATCCTTGCCAGAGCTGGTCTCAAAATCTCAGGAAGAAAATGGAGACTCCAAAGCCGTGCCAGCAACTCCTGTAGTGGTCAGTGGTGGAGAACTCGGAAACTCTGATGCTGCTCCTCCCACTGTAGCCAATAGCCCTGTAACTGTAAGTATACTCTCTATGCTCCTGCCCTGTCTGATGCACAAATGTGCATTACTCCACACCTCATATGATATACTTCGATCTGTTTTAGTTACTGTTACATCTGCATGTATGCTACGTACGTATGTCGTATTTTCTTTTGTTCCCTAGAAACTCCTTCCCCTGGATATTAACCCACAAGGACTCAGGTGCATGAAATTATTAAGCAGGCATCTTTTACTCAAATGAAATATTCAAATATATTTTTCTGGCGACAATTGTTTCATTAAGGGGTCGTTTGGATGGTGTGGCAAGGAGATTTATATCTCCACATAAAATCTAGCATTATTCTACACAATGTTCGCTTGCTACTTTTGTTGTTCTCATAAATGATACCTATGTAAGTTATGCAAAAACTATGTATTTATTGTGTGTACTATAGATGTGGAATAAGAATGAGCATTAGTAATATATTAATTAAAAGTAAACATATTTTAAATTGTACATCAATTTGTAGTTATATCAAACCAAACATCCAACAAAGAATAATCCCTGTTCTTTTTGATCTTTTTACATTGCAATTGCAACATTACTAGCGGCTCCTGCCTAACTTGTCTCTAAATCAAACGATCTATGAAGTTTGCTGTCATTTCTCTGGCAGTTGAAAGACGATCAGGGATGCAGTGCTGATATAGCTAATGAATTGGTAGATGATACGGGGTTAAGTGAAGAAGTGAATGGAACACCAGAAGGACCCTCAGCTTACAGTGTGTACGACGGGGAACACAGAGGTGACTCCATTGTGCGAGAAGATGGAGAACAGGATGAGGATGATGATGACAACGATGAAGATGAAGACGGCAATGAAGAAGAGATTCCACATCCTGGTGAAGTCTCAATAGGGAAGAAGATTTGGACTTTCATCACCACATAGTGGAAGGTGGAAATGACAGTGCACGTTGCTGCATGTCTGAGGGTAGTTTTCTAGGCACTTTGACAAGTATTCCATTTATTTTGCTACTTTTAGAGCAGTTTCATGCTTTTAGAGTTTGTGTAGTGGTGGTGTGTAATTTCTTGAAATGAAGTGAAAACAGAAGTCAGTTCAGGTCGGGAATATGGTTGTAGCATTTCGATGTTTGTGATTAGGGTGTCGGGTGCTTGCATATTGTTTAACAATCTTAGTGTCCATAATCTTGGTAGCACGATTTAACTAGTGAAATTGTACCACTAGATTTCCGTTTTACTTAAATGTCGTTGAAACGATGTTACAAGAAACTTAGTCGTTTGGTGTTCAACTTTATTTGGCACTTAAAATAACTTGATTTATAATAATGAGTTCAATTCCTTACTGTTACATTATGCGATGTCTTCTTATTTCTTGGTGCAATTGCTAAATACGTCCAATTTCTCCTGTCATGTCGTCACCTAATGCCTACTCTTATTCTGCTCTTATACATGCAACTGCTCTACTGGGGATTTTTCTTGTAACTTGACTTGTTCCTTTTTTCACTTATATTTTATCTCAGTTAAAGCATCAACTTTAGGGGCTACTTTAGCTCTTGATCAAAAGGCATTAGCCATTAAGATAAGTTTTAGTTTGTTTTGAAATGCCTGAATTGGACCACGTCGTGTTTAGCTCTAGGTAAAACACATTTCCCGTGGATACTTTGCTGACAACTCTAACCTTTCATTGAGCAATTAGTCAAGAACTCGGCAGCACTTCCATATTGCCATGGCTAATCAGAGTCGGTTACAGCTACATAGAAGTTGACCAGCACGCTGCAATGCCACAACTGGATCAACAGGTTTTTCAACTTGAAAGAAAATCATGCTGCTGCTATTTTACAAAACATCAACAGATCAGGAGTTCCAGTTTAGTAAACTCCTAAAAGAACTAACTCGCATATTCACTAAATCTCGTTCCAGATCTAATAGCTTATGTACAACATTTCAGTAACTTGCAGAGGAATACGGAGATAACAGGTACATTTTCAGACATGCCATTAGACTTAATGGAATGGTGGCAAAGAGAATGCTGTCATTGTATAGATCCTTCACTCAATCGGATTGTCTAGAGAGTTTATCTAGGGGAACCATAGAAACTGTGGTGATAGGAACCACCATTGACAAGTGGGCTTCTCCTATCTCTATCTGACACGGATCTTCCAAAACTAGGGCTTCTGGGCATTGAAGCACTGTCCCTCGGGCTGTGAGATGAATAATGTGAGTCATAAGCCCCATATCTATAAGGATAGCCTGACAACGATGGGCTAGTTCCAGGATCACAACCAGGAGGTCCGTCATCTTCAAAATCCCTAGACCTTCGCTGTTCACGATAATGCCCTCTGTTGACAGTGTCTTGTGCATGGTTATAACGGTTGTATGAATGACCTCTTAAATAACGCGAACTCGAAGGCGGAGCTTCCCAACGTCTTTCATCAGCATGTTCAGGTATTGGGGCATTTACACCTGGAAAATCAACACTCATCTTCCTAGGAGGTTTTGGAAAGCTTTTATCAAGAATTTCCCCTTCTTCTGTTTCTTCCGTATTTTTCTCATCAGCAAATATTGTGATTCCAGAGGGCAGATCCTCGTCTTCTTCTGAAAAGGTCAAGTAAATTGCAGAACATGAGTAGATTCAACAATAGCTGTTGAGAAAATTGAAAACAGCATGCTACTCTCTGGAAGCAAAACAAAATAAGTTGGTATGTCCAAAAAATGGAGGAAAAAGATGAATACAAGTACGGGAAGAGAGAGTTGGGTGCCGACTAGTTTGGGCTAGCCTACTAATTTGGTTAAAAGGCTCATGTTTAACCAAGGTCAGATACTACACCTTGACCAAGAACTATAAAATATAATTAGAATATTAACAACATATAAACAGGCATGCACTTAACAAATGAGGGGGATATGATTATTTACCCAAATATCCTGGTGGATATCCCAGTTCCCTCATTCTATTAATCCAGGGAGGAGGATCAAGCTCCTGAAAAATGAAAAAGAAAAGTATTGATGATAAAAATCAAGATATCATGCTACTGCCCACCAGCTGTCTTGCCACTTTCATTACTAGAATGAATTGCACTGAATCAAAAACTTTAAACAGTTAAGAACATGTAAAACCATCCATCACATGAGAAAGCAAATTCAGAACATAAATCTCACCCCAAGCCCCAAAAGTTTCCGCGTTTCAGAATCCAGGGCACCTGGTCTTAAACCATCATACTTTCCCCTTGGAGAATCTTGATAATATCGAGTTGTATTGCGAGAACTGGCACTTTGGTTCCTTCTGGACTTATGATGTTTACGGGCATTATTAACAGCTGCATTATCACGAGGCTTAGGGCATTCTTTCAATGTGTGGCCATAGGAACCACAATTGAAACATCGCGAACTATCAACCATTTCCATTCCTCTGCAATACAAAAGACATCATAAGATATTATGCCTGAAAAAGTCATGCATACAAAATTCTTGTCACCGAGTAAACATCAAATATCAGCTTCAAGGATCTCCTCACAGTACCCTACATGCTTCCTTCATTCGCAGTGACTTTTCCTTGACAACTAAGAATATAAGAAGAGCACACAGATCATTAAAGGGGACAACTGTGTCATCAAAACAATGAACAAGGATATATGTAGGCATAATCTCGATACTGTCGAGGAAAACGACTGCCATGAACACAATCTAAAAGAAGTGGTTCAATGTAACACCTGGTCAAATGATTGTTTTGAAGTAGAAAGACTACCATTACATAATATCATATAATTATCTCAACATGAGAAGAATAACATGACCCTAAACTGAGAAGCATTCTAAAGTTGACACGGGCAACTATAGATATTGGCTTTTATCTTATGCAGGAGCCTGCAACACATGCCACTACCTGACATTGAGGAGTAATCAAACGGCACCCAATAGATGTCATCATGTAGGAGTTTAACAAGATGGCAGGACGAGGAAGATACTCTGATTCACAAGAGGTACACTTCCAGATTATTACAACAGGAAGAGAGATGGAAGGAAAAGCTAAAAGATGAGGAGACAATTAAGAGATGGAAGGAAAAGCTAAAAGATGGAGGCAATTAAGAGATGGAAGGAAAAGAAAAAGAGATCTCATCGAATGGGACAAAGTCAAACAACCAAAGAACAAGGGAGGTTTGGGCATTAGAGACTTAGCTTCTCACAACTAAAGCATGCTCATGAAATGGTTATGGAGGTTTAGTAAAAATGACTCTAATCTATGGAAAGTAGTTGCTGCAAAACATGAAAGAAGGGATAAATGAAGCACAAAAACTTCCAATTCACACCATGGAATTGGTCCCTGGATATACATTAGCAAGCTGTGGAGTGAATTTTTTATAAAGGTCTGGTTCAAAACAGGGGATGGTTCACATATTAAATTCTGGGTGCCAGATGGCTAAGTAACGCTCCACTCATGGTAGTTCACCAAGCCTGTCCCAGATTGCTCAAGAATAAACTCCACAATTGCACAGAATAGATGTTGTAACAGCTGGAATGTAATGCTCAGGAGAAATGTGCAGGATTGGGAAATGGGAAGTCTTCCTGAACTACTTGCTAGTGTGGAAAAATTTAATATGACTGAGAACCAGACTGACAGACTGATATGGGGAAGAAACAACACCTTCATGGTAAAAGATTGTTATCATCAAAATGTGTTGTTAGAACTGCATCACTGATCTTTGGCCCTGGAAACTTATAACCAAGATCATCTGCTTTTGTTGGATTGCTCTACATGAAGCTTGTTTAACACAAGATAATCTTAACAAAAGAGGCTCCAACTTGATAATAGATGCTATATGTGTCAGAATAGCACAGGAACTGTCAATCACCTGCTCCTTCACTGTGCAGTGGCCAAGGACCTATGGAATATGTTCTGCTGCATTTTTGGCTTACAATGAATCATGCCACAAAATGTGAACCTATGCAACCTGGATTACGTGGAGAGTTGATAAGTCCATAAAGAAAGTCTCGGTGATGATTCCTGGGGTCAATTTTTCGGTGTTTATGGACTGAAAGAAACTGTAGATATTTTAGTGGGATCTCAACTCCAAACCACTCTCTTAAAGCTAGATTTCTACTTATGTTGTTCAGATGGAACTTAACACATGTATTTAGTACTGAACAATTTTTTGACTTTGTTAACCCTCTGGTCTTAGTTTGAACATTGTAAAGGAGCTAACGACTTTTGCTTATGCTCTCTGTGAGCCCTTTTGTTTATTTTGCAACTCTGCATGTGCTGATGCATTTCAATGAAATACCTTACTTCATCAAATTAAAAAAAAAAAAAGAAAAAAAGAGGAAGAGGCGATTAAGAGATGGAAAGAAAAGAAAAAGAGGAAAGGGAAAGTATAAGGTTGTACAGGTAGAGATCAACTGTATAAGTGTTCTTTAAGCAGAACTACATCAACATTTGGTTATCACATCAGCCTAGGAAAATATTTGAATTTTACCAGTTACAGTCAACAAACTGTGTGTGTATAAGTCTTTAATATCCATATTTTTAAATAACTGGGGGACCCTGACTGCAGTGTCACTCACCCATACAGTACTCCAAACTAACAATTGAAAGATCATAGGACACATGTTCTAGGAATGAACTAACTCCCTAAGAAGACTGAAACTGTAACTTACCTTTCCACATTGCTTGAACTATCTGTTGCAGTCAAAGCAAATGAATATCCACGATCATAAAGAGGAATAGAGTTGCCATCCAATGGAATAAACTCGCTCTCGTTGTTCCTTGCTTGTTTGTCCACCCAATATGTCTAGGATTGGAGAGTTCAGCCCACATGTCAGATAAGAATTCAATAGTATTGCATAATCAACAAAAAGTTTTTGCAAAGAAAATTTGTTTCACTATAATTTAAAGCCACTATCAAGAGCATTAATTTTAGGATTGAGCGTTTGAACATGCCCACATTTTTATGAAGATAATTCTCACTAACGGATGGCGATATGATCTGTACACCTAAAAACGTATAGAATCTTAAGATAAACCCAGTGTTGATAAATACCCGCTTAAGTAATGTAAAGTGCTCAGCCTGTTTTGCCCTTGGCCTCAGCGACTAAGCGAGCCTTTAACAATAATGGCAGTTATTTGTAAGAAACAAAGTGAATTATGTGAGACAAATTAAAAGGTCGTTTTACATGGTAATCTATAAAGTCATAACACTTTCCTGCCACAGATAATTATGGTTATAGACTCATCATATTCCAGATAATACTGCAACGTTTTTTATACTTTTAAATACAGATGCTAGCCAAAATACTGAATGATTCCAATTTAACCCGGAGATTAATTGATCCTAATCAAGCCAATTCTAGATCTTCTAGGATACAATTAATTGAAAGGTTTCTAATATATTGTGTCTTTTTTTTTAATTTAAAGAATCCATGGTGGCTGATGAAATAAATGTCAACTTTTACGCGTTAAGAAAAATATAGCGTGCAAATTAGTGGAGGCAAACGTCTTTGGTTTACTTTTAACTAAAAATATCCTCAAATACAACGGTAATAATAGCTCAATAGAAAATTTAAATTTGTAGATGCAGCAGGGATAGAAATATACCACTGCAGAAGATTTCTCCAAACCAACATGAAGAGCAGGGAAGTACGTCTCTTCACCAGATTCTAACACTTCTCTTGAATCCTGAAATCAAAGAAACAAGGCTCAGCACTCTCAAGACAAGACCTACAGAGACACAGACGATAACTGGAAAAAACCTCGATATCATGAGTTCATAACACAAAAGGTTAGACTCACCGTCAGATGTTCCAGTAACATAATATAGTAAACAGTATTAGGATTAGTAAAGAAAGTAAAATGATGCCAGAGTAGCAAACACCAATGTTTGACCATTTTTAACTTACGCATTAAACATGCCAACTAACTTCCACCTTCGTGCAAAATCTGGAAAGTGGATCACGTTCTCTAAACGTTGGCTATCCCCAGATAATAACTTAGTAGTTTTTATTCAATGGAAAAGAAGCAAAGACATCCAGCCAGATATCTGCTTAATCCAACTAGATTAACGTATTGTTATCTCTTACACTTGAAAACAGATATATAAAGCTCTTATCTATATTGAACAGCCCTTACTCTCAGCTTTTTGAGTTCAAAAAACTTCTATAATGATTTCCACTAACAGCAAAAAAATTGGAACATGAGTTGCAATGAGGTACAAATTTAAATAATACAAATTCTTAATGCAAGTGAAAGGCCTCATTTTTCTTCGACCAATTTTTCATTCCAAAGTAATATTCCCTTTCAGCTCTACAATTAGCAATCAAAGATGAAAAGCTTATATGAGCACCCAAGGGTGTGACCTAGTAGTCAATGAAGTGGTGAAAACTTTAGAGACTAGGTCCTTCTCCAAAGGTTCAAATCTCAGCAGAGAAAGGGAATAGTCAAGGTGAACGTACGATGTTTTAGTGGAAAATAGCACGTATCCAGTGAATAGTCGAGGTACACGCTAGCTGCCCCGACACCACTGTTATCAAAAATAATAATAAGAAGATGCTGAAAGGCTTACATGTGCTGAAGAGCAATGTTTGGCATGCCACTCTGACCATTGTTGCAACAGCCCCTCAATCATCTTTCTGCTCTCTCTGGAAACATAAGTGAACCCGCTAGGATCAAGAAATACAAAGATGACATTTTAACTAGCAATATATGTTAATGATAGAAATGGATCATGACTTCTACATTTGGTTCGACAAAGGGGAAAGAGAAGTGCTGAAGAGGGTGATCGATTTACTTCCCTATGTGATGTATTAACCTCCCTTCATAACAGGAAGAGAATTATATGAGATGTACTTACTCTTATACCATTTTAAACAGGTGAAAGAAGTTGACATCTAGGGGCACAAAATCCCTTCCAATCCTCGTTCAGTTAGTACTAAACATGAGAAATGATCCTTAGCCCTCCTCATGCACTTTCCTTTGTCACCCCAAATAAACATAATCTTAATGTGGCTATGAATGAATGTAATAGAACATGAGAACTTTTGTCAAACCTTGTTAAAGAATTATAAACAACATGCACTGACGGTTGCTCAACATCAAGAGTTGCTCGAGGTCTCTTAACTCCAGATAAACCTGCTAGATAAGGTCGATATTTAGAGAAATTTATCTCAACCAATATGGATTAAGTGAAAAAAAAACTACTAAAAAGATGCAAACTTGATACTAAAATAAATGGAACTATAGGCATAAAGATACATTGCTTGCAAGTCAGGACCTATTATAACGCAATTACAAGACATAAAATACAGTATGCATAGGGCAAAAATAGACCAGAAAATATCAAACAAACAACATACATTTTACACCGACAATCTCCTGAGTGCTGACATGATCTTGGTCTTCTTTTTGATTGCCACTATTGTTTCCGTCTTGCAAACTTACAAGTCCGTTCTCAGCTTTTATTACAGAGTTGACAGTAGTTACTTCTTCTGTTACGTTAACTGTTTCAGTCAACTCAATGCCAACTTGTGACGGTGTTCCAGTCAACTCCGCACCAAGTTGTGAGCCAGGGTCACTCTCCAAATCCATGTCACTGTCACTTTCCTGTAAAGGTTCCTTGCTTTCATTGACAATGTAATTAGTGGTTTTGGAAGTCTCTCCAATTGCACCATCTTCACTATTTTCAGTTCCTTTTTCAAGATTATCAGATGCAGGAAGGTTGTTTGAATCCTCAGTCCCCATGAAAGTGAAATTACTATAAGCTGCAAAACAGTCTACAAATAAACACCATGGTTTACGAGTCTTTTGCTCAACAAATCTCTTCAAATAAAATGAGAGAACAATAATATAATTGGTGTTGCTCACTAAATTTAATTAAAAATCTAAACGTGCATAGTTGTCAAATTGGGATATTACTACATTGTGATCATCTACCCTATTGCATAAGATAGAACTGAATCATAAATGCATCAAAAAGTAACATGTTTACAAGCTCTTCCTCTGAAATATTATATCCTCTCTCAGAAAATAAATACATGTTGGTGAACTAACCGACTGTTTTTCAAACTAAGCTGGAAATCTTGTTTTAACAAGATAAAAAATACTATAGCAAAAGAAAAGGTAGCACAACAATGAAACAAGCGCTAACAGAAAGTAAAACTAAAAGGCCTTCTCGAAAAATTCATACACATCTTTAAGATCAAGATCACAAATATCCTCAAGAACTTTTAGAACCCTTCTTCGTGTCAAGGCTCATGTAGCACCTAAACAATGTTTCAGCCTAGTAAATATACGGGTCTCCTGTTGTGAGCTATCATCTGCCCATCCAAGTTGTAGACTAAAAGAAGTGGAAGAGGGATTAGCTTTTTATGATCAAGGTCCAAAGTAACTCGAGCGACATTGCCTCATGTTATCTTCAATAAGTGTGACTTGCACCTTCTAGCATATGTGATAAGATTAAAAAGAAATGCAAGTAGCACACATCGAGGATAAATAACAGAGGTCACTTCTGATGGCATGGTCATGTCTTTTGTTGACCTACAAATGCACAGGCCCGTAGGTGTGAAATTATGGTAAGTGAAGGACCTACAATTTCTTGGAATCAATGCACGATTAGAGCCTATTTAGCCAAGCTGCAAAAGAATTTCTTATTTTGAGAAGCACTTTTATCAAATCAACTTTTCAGAAAAGTACTTCAGAAGAAAAGTAGTCTGTGTATAGTGAATTCATTTGAGTATTTGATAAGCAAATTATGTTCGTCCAATCTTTTCAGAAAGTGCTTTTAAGTGTCACATTACAAAAAAGGACAAGTATCAAGGAGCATTTTATTATTAAGATTATTAAAAGAGTGAAATTATTTCAAATACTCACTATGAAATCCTTAAAATTTATGTTAAGGAAAATATTAACTCATATTTTATTCCAAAGAGGAAGAGGAGAGATAGAGGAAAAAGACTGTAGAAAAAAGGGAGAAGTAATTTGTATTTATAGTTGACGGACTATTCCAAAGAGGAAGGGGAGAATAGAGATAGAAGAAAGAGGAAAGAAAAAGACATGGTGGAAACCAAAATTGTATTTTTAGATAGATGTGTTGAATTGAGGACTATTCCCAGACCCCAGTCTTTTGGGAATACATTGGGTAATTTGTTGTTGTAGTTTAGTAAATATAAATTTACTAAGTTGCTCGGACTCTTCACATTCGATGCCGCACCCGTGTCCACACGACGTGGGGGTGGGTGTGGGATCCGTACCCGATCTGGTCAATCAATCTGGATACTTTGACCAAAATCGACCAAGGAATTCCGAACAGATTCAATGATTTTTGTAATCAAAACAAAAGTTAAGGTGAAATTGAAGAAAATGGAATACCTTGTATATAGAAATTTCTATGTCACTCCTTTTTCTTTTATCTTCTTCCCAGATTTCTTCTCTTGCTTAATATTTTCTCCTCAAGTTTTTCATATAATATCTCATAATCTAGGTTTTATAACTCTATTTTTAGATATTTGAATTACTTTTAGCCGAATACCCGCACCTATATCCATACTTGGATCCACATCCCCGAATCTTAAAATTTAGACCATAAAGAATCCGACCTGTAGATCCGCACCCGTATCGGACACCCGCACCGGAGTCCAAGCAACTTAGTAAATTTATGGCAAGGATACTTTTGTCTTGGAAAAAATAATTTCTGATTTAGAAATTTGTAGCTTCTTCCCAACATGGAAAAATTGGTTGCCCTGCAGCTTACTAGCACTTCTTTTGTCGGCCAAACACCTTAGATCTAAAAAAAGTGCTTTTTCTGAGAAAACAGTTCTTTTAGTTTTTAAGAACCTTGGCCAAACACGCTATTGGCTAAAGTTTGGCCACAATGAAAGAGAAAGATCTATATAGGTGCTATTCACTGCCTTGTAAGTAAGTTGACTATAAACCTACAACATTTCTGGAGTATACCTTGTCGTGGATTCATATGCCCGTACAAATATTGAGAACTTTTAAAATAATTATTGTTACTACTACTTATATATATTTAACCTATTACTTACTGTTACTTTTGGTATGATGACGACATAAATTGATCTTAAATAAGAAACATGGGTAGGGAGGATTCCTGTGGTTGACCCTAACTTGTTTCAAATGGAGGCATAATTGTTGTCGTTGTCTTAAAGCGACTGCACATTTTCTTGATAAAATTACCAAATCATACAAATAATATGTATCATACAAGAATTCTAGGGCCTAAACATGAACTGAAGGACGGGATCTACTTCATAACTAAGAAGATAGGCCATAATATATGCATCTTTGGAGGCTCATATAAAACTGCAAGGAAATGAATCACATACAGTTTGGCAATTACGCCACTGGGTGTAATACGAGTTTGGTAGAACAGAAGAGAAGTGAATCCAATGCTAAGGTAGCATAAAAAATACTTAGCTGATGAAATATAAGATCATTATTTAGGTAAAATGGATCAAAACATTCTAACACAATGGAACATGACAAAAGTCAGCAATATAACTCGTTGAAATATCTCACCCCCTCCTATTGTGATAAGAACAAGAAAACGAAACCAAAATGAAGTTTATGCCATTTGAGGCATTAGTATCTTTATTTCATCCGGTGGAATGAAGAAGTCACACTAATTGTAGAAGGCTAAATTTTCTGGGTTGTCAACTTTGATATTTAAGAAGGATGGAGGAGAAAAGTGTCCAAAGCTCAGGTCAATCCCCGAATTTGAATTACCAGGTGCAGCATATCATTCCAACAACTACTCTGTAATAATTGGTGTGGATTTTGTATTAGTATATAATTATAAAAGCTTAATGCAGTACATTTTTTTTTTTTTGACAGGCATATTTCTGCAATATATATATATATACACACACACACATATATCGACTGCATGTGCTCGCACCATTGCAGTAAAAATGCATCTGCCCCTACATAAAAATAAGATACTCTTAATATTTTTCCACAAAATTCTACTCATCTCTTAAAATGGTTTCATAAAACAATGACCAAATGAATTGAATATAGTTACTTGAGTGCCAGGCGGGTTCCCTGGCGACTTTTGGTTTCCGAATAAACCATACAATTTAATTGGAAACAAAAATGGTAGCAAATCAGACTTAAAAGAACACAATTTACCATTTCTTTGCATATAAAAGGGAATGGTATGTTAAGCCAAAGGCGAACAACTGACTAATGGAGAGAAGTAATAAAGATTCAAAAGCGGAAGACATGCAGCATTGGCAAAGTAGATCTCCAAGAACCCCAAATCCAACACTGGCAGAACTATTTTACTTTTTCTTTCTTCTTTTTCCTTTATTTTTATAGCCAAGATTTTATAATAAGAAGAAATTAGATGTACTTCGGTAAACAATATAGTCAGACATAAATCAACTTTTCTAACATATTAACATTAACTCAAAACACTTGGGTGGATATACTAATCTGATACGGAGCAGTTAAAGGCAATGATATCAAAAGCTTAGAGTTCGGATTGCTAAATATTAAAATCGCTTGTTTGAGTAAAATGCAATGATCTATTCCCGATCAGAAAGTAAATGCAAGGATTTGAAATTCATGAAAATTCTTAGAATTATTACAGCATAATCTTAGGAGAAAAATGAAAAAGGGATTAGGGTTTTCGACGCACCAGAGACAGAGAAAGGGAATCTAGGAGGTGTAGAGAGAGATTATGGGGAAGAAGAGAACTTACGACTTGATTCACCGGAGAAAGAAATCGCCGAGTTTGCGGAGAAAGAGATCGAGTTTGCAGATGAGGAAGAGTAATGTCAAATTGCGAAGACCAAATTTGAACTGGGTCCAAATGGATTAATTGGGTCCGAAATTAGGACACTTTGGAAGAGGGGCTGTACTATGGGCGGTAAATTTTTTCCTTTTTCCAAGGTCCATACAATGGATGGAACTGTTTACGCAAGACTCTAACCTATATATATATATATATATATATATATATACATATACATATATATATATATATGTATATATCTATATATACATATATATATATGTATATGTATATATATGTATATATGTATATGTATGTATATATGTATGTATATATGTATATATATATATGTATGTATGTATGTATGTATATATGTATGTATATATGTATATATATGTATATATATATATATATATGTATATATGTATATATATCAAAATTAATAATTTTACGGGATGAGTATAATAAAAAAGAGAATTTTGCTGAGTATCCTTGCTATTGATGGTATGAAACTCATCTAAGTAGCTAGATTCTGTATACAAATTTCTAATCATCAAAAAAGTTTCATAGCAGTCAGCTAAGAATCTATATTATAACTTGTTCTTTTTGAATATGAAATTTGAGGATCCATCGAATTCAATCTTTAGTAAAACTCTAACCTTTGGAGAAAAAAAATACCTTTAGTGAAGATAGAACAAGTTTTAGATTCTTCTCTCATTTTAGCAAGAAGGTTAGTAGAAGAGTTGACTTCTCTAAATATACGTTTAAAATAAAATTTTCAGTACCAAAGACATGAAGTATCTGCTCAATAATCTACTTGAGTTGTCAGGGTGGTTCAAATTTCCTATTGATAATAAAAAAGCAATCGAATTCAACGTTAACATTAGCAACACCCCAGCCTCCAAAGAATCATCACCCTTTTTAACAGAGGGCTATATTGTTAGTGCAATGCCCATAATAATAAGCAAAGGCCTAGATCATAGCACCTGTGTGATCCCTGATTATGTCACCTCCATCTGTTGATCTGAGATTGTCCTTACTATAACTATCCATATTAAGTTTTACCCAAAGCTAAGCAGGCTTAATTCAGAAAACAGCCTGAGAATGGATGATTAGTTACAACTTATTTATCATATCACATTTTTCAAGTCAAGAATTAGGCAGATGAAGTTCAACAAATTAGGCTTTAAGGATCAAAGAGATAGATTTTTAACTTGCTGAATGATATACCAGGTAGACATCCTTTTCTCTTCAAATCTGCCCTTAGATCTATCTTTTTAGATTTCCCAATATATAGCGATCGGAAGACACTGTAATATGCATTTGTAGACATCATTTTTACCTTTTGCATTCCACCAGTTCATAATAGACATTCTAAGTTGTCCACAAACTTGTTTAATGCTACAAGAGTTACATAAGAAATTTCATACCTGAGAGGAAATTTGGCCTTCAGTAAGGAGGTGCTCCGTGGTTTCAACTTTGTGGATGTTACAACAGTTACAAATAGAGGAGAGATAGATCCCATATATCTTCATTGCATCATCAATCGCAATTATGTTTAGAAGAGATCTCAATATAAAGAAGGAGATCCTAAAAGGGACTTTCTTATGCCAAGTCTTGGACCAGTCAAGGTAACGACCTTTTTTTTTAATCAATTGCCAAGCAGACTTGCTAGTGTATTTCCAAAAGTTTCAAGAGTCCAAACAGGCTGATTCTACTATTTAGACAAAAATCTATACCAAGAATAACATTGATAACATTTGGAGGCAAGATCCTTCTAAGTTTGTTTTGCTTTCAACTATTGCCAATATAGAATTCTTTAACAAGAGTTTTCTTGGGTTCTATGATTATGAACAAGTTTGACTATAGGGCCAAGGCCTATCCAGTTGTACAACCAAAATGATAAATCACCTTTCTAAATCTCCATAATATATAAAGTTCAACCACCTTTTTGCTATCCATAAGCCTTTATCATATAAGAGATTGTCCTAAGTATTATTTCTTGGCCACTGAGTGAAAGTTTTTGCAATACTTGACCCCCAGAAAAGATTTGATAAGGGACTTATGTGTTTTAAACTTCCACTGAAGTTTAGCTGAGAAGGTGTAACAGATGTCATAGAGAGATCTGAAACTAGCACCATCTTCATTTGTTGGGAAACAAAGATCACTTCAGGCACACCAATGTTCTTCTTTATGTCACCATCTAGACCCCAAAAGAAATCAACAATTAGCTTCTCAATTTGCTCTAGTGCAGTCTTTGGATGGTGAACAACTGATAATAAATGCAAAGGCAAAGCTTGAAGAACTGATTTTATGAGAACAGAGTTTCTTCATAGGACAAAAGTTTTTCTTGCAAACCTTATAATCTTTTGTATACCTTAACCACCATGTTATTAAAGTAAATAGTTTTCTTTCCTTCCAACATAAATGGGACATCTTAAATATTGCATAGGAAATTAAGAGAGTTTGAAACTAGTGATATATTTGATATTAGTGATCCTAAGATAATCTTCCTTAAAGGTAACACAGAAATTAGTTTTTCTCTTATTGGCGAGTTTCCCTGAAATATCTTCATACATTCCCAACTTATCCACCAGAAGTCCAAGGAATTAAGGTTCACATTAAAAGAATAGGATAGTATCATACGCATAACATAAATAAGATATATTAGGCCCATTCTTATCCACTGTAAAAGGAATGAAGTTAGTTTGTACAAGAGAGTCCATTTTGGTAAGAAACTCAGCTCCTATAACAAATAAGGAAGGAAAGAGAGTGTCTCCCTATTTGATTTCCCTGGTGGAGTTGAAGAAACCATGTCTGACTCCATTAATGTTGAAATAATACCAGACATTAGTAATCAGTCTCCATACACAGTCAATTCACTTTTCATTGAATCCAAATTGTTTGAGAACTTTGCATAGATACTCCCATGAGACTCTATCATACACTTTAGCCATATCCAATTTAATTACCATATTTCCATCAACAGTTGGTCTTGTATTATTATTGACCATGTCTTATGTAAGCATTAATCTTCCTTTGATGAAGCCTATTTGGTTAGAATAAATCATCTTGTGCATGAGATGACTTAGTCTTTGGTTAATCAGTTTAGAAATAATTTTAGTTGAGAAGTTAATCAAGTTAGTTAGGTCTTAATTCATTGAAGGCCTGAGGGCATTCCACTTTGGGAATCAATGCCAAATTAGTATGAGTAATGGCCTTAGGAATCTCATTACCTGCAAAATAGTCAAGAACCATTAGAAGTAAGTCATCTTTGAAGATATCCCAACAACTATGATAGAATTTTTCAGAGATCCCATCAGGGCCATGTCACGACCTAATTTCTGATCAAGCCATGACCAACACTTTATGTCTTAACTTTACTGAGTAAACCATTTTGGCTTTCTAATATGCTCTTATTCAAATAAACATGTGCAATTCGATGCAATTCCTTGAAAAGTAAATATAATATTTGGATCACAAGTTTAAATAAGCATTCTAAAAGTTTATATAAATGTGTTTATGCACATTCTTATCATTGTATAATATATGCATGATGTGAATACATAATCCAAATTTTAAGACCGTCTATGAAGTCTTTAAACTAAAGATAATGACTACATAAAAGGAATAACTAAATAAGAATATATGTGTTCCCACCAAAAGCAAGAAGTGGAGCTACCAAAAGTATGAGAAGTGAAGAATCTCTAGCCCATAGTCTGCTCGTCTGCAAAACTGGCCCCTATGTTGTACCGCGGACCAATGAGGCTCCTAAAAGAGAACATCAGTATAATCCACTGTACTCCGTGAGTATTAACATACTCCTCACTAAAGTTAGAACGAAGTTTATATATATATATATATAAAATAACATAAATTCTGAAATAGAAACAGTTCATGAAAACTCATATAAATAATATCACATTCAAGCAATTACCACTAAATATTTCTTAGTTAATCATATTTTCTTCTTTAGCTTTTGGATAGTTGCAGTTGACTGAACTTTTCTTAATTATGCATTTTTGTGGCAATTAGTAACCCTTTATACGATTACTCGTAGCCCTTTATATAGCTATCGAATCTTTTATGTCTCTTACGAAAATATTAACAACCCTTTGTACGGCTACTCGTAACCCTTTATACGATTACCATTCATATTGTGTCTCATTATGACAAAATTAGTAATCCTTCATAAGGTTACTCGTGACCCTTTATAGAGTTACCATTCTTTACCTTTGATTTTAAATCTTTAAGCTTTTCATCTTTAACTTGGTTATGATATTTAAAGCACCTCATAGTGTTCTTCACTTTAGATCATGAAACTCAAATCTTTATATATTTTATAAATAAAAATTAATAAACTTCAAATTTACATAACTTCATCAACAAATATGAACATAAAGCTATCGTTTTGAAGGCTTAAAAGAATACTTCTTTTCTAAATTGATAATATGTAAAGCTTGACTCAAATAGTCATGGATATTATGAGCTCACTTGCTCTAATTAAATTCACATTATCATTTATGAACATATAATTAAACACTTCATGGTAAGGAATTTGTGAGAAAAAAACTTTAGTAAAGACAAATCTTTACTCACATCAAGATTCTTCCTTTCAAGCAAGGTTAACTTCTATACTTGCCAACAACAATCAACAATCAATCTACATCAAGTAGTGTTATGAGTACTTATCTTAATCTCAAGAAAACCCAACTCCACCCATTCAACTTTTTGCTAAAAATTTCAATGAGCTTATGCCCATTTCTAACTCTAATCATTGATTCAGAAAAAGATAAAGTATATCCTTGTTTTCTTCAAGTTGCCGCTGAAATAATATAGAACTTCTAGTATTTCTAACATGTTGGTTGTCTACTGATTAAAGCAGTTAGTTTGACTTTTTTTTAAAAGTCAAAGTCCTCCTTCATGTTGCTAACCAATTAATGTAAAACTCTTAACACCCTCCGTCTTCTTCATTGCCTATTGTTTTATATAAAATTTTTTAAAGTTTCTAACTTTGAAATCCATTGGCGATTTGCTGTGGTAATCCAACTTTAGATTTTCAACTCTTCATCTTTCTATCTAATTAGAAACTCTATTCATCATTCAAGCCCTAGCTTTGTTTGTAACTAAAATTAACTGTCTCCACAATAGAATAAATAATTTAATAAAAAGATTTGAAGTGAAACTAAAGAGAACAAAAATTTCCTTACATGCTTTAATGGTGAGAACTGTGAAGTCAAAAGGAAAGGTTGCACTAAAGTTGTAGCAACTGGGTGTAAAATAATTAAATTCTATTTGTATCTCAATTCTGTTAATATATTACTGATTGTTCTCTTTTTCACGTGCAAATAGAAAAGCCACATCTGGCATTTATGGGTTTGGCCCACCTTATTCTTTTCGTTAGTTCTTTTGCATTTTATTTTAATTCTTTTAATTTTTCAAAACAAATACACGCGCACACACATATATATGTATGTATGTATCATTATTTAAACTCTTTCTCGCTCGTACCATTTAATATTGACATATTCTCGAAGTACTTGATTTAGATCGTGTGAGACTTTATACTCCTCGGACACATTTATTAATCATTAATCCCATAATTATCAAAATTGTAAGCCTAAAAATATATGGGACTTTATAGGCCAGGTGTAATGTGGGAGCTCATAGAGAACACAACTTCTTTCAGTTCCTCCATAGAAGGGTTAGTTGTGAGAAATTCATTATCTAAGTTAGTGGTGACCGTAGGGATACATTTGAGAATCGAATAATCTTTACTAGAATCAGTTTTAGAGAACTGTTGTTACGACCTAAGTTTGTACCCTGGACAAGACATGGTACTTGGAGTCACAAGTAACCCCAAGCCAACTCATGGTCTATTATAGGACTGGTAAACTAAGTAAACATAAGCGGAAACTTTAAATAAATAAAATCATTTAAGAAAACTGATTTGGCAAGAGTCAATACATCTGAAATATAATACTAAAAATCTATGTCTATGTCTGAAAGCCATCTACTAAATGATGAGTTGCTGGGACAAGCACCCAACTAACTCTAAAATCTAACTGAAAGTAACTAATTAAAAATAAATATCGTCCTCGAAAGATGAGGACTCACCAAATGCTGTTACTAATATCGCCTGAGAGAAACTACTGACGATGCTGGGACTGAGAACCTACACCTGTATCATGATACGATACAACATAGAAGGTATGCCTCAGTACTTTGAATGTACTGAGTAAGTGAGAGATATAATAAGCATGAAAGAATAAGTAACTAAACTAAAATGACATGAAATGAGCAACTAAAATACTGAAAACTGATACAACTGAAATATAACTGCTATGGTCAATAATGACCCTGACTGATGGTCATTGACATGTTCTGGATCTAAGATATTGAGCTAAGCTAAACTAAACTGAATTGAGATTGTACTGACTAGTTGGAGAGTCTATAATCGACATATAACCACATGAGTTAAACGTGGAGTTCGATGTATACGCCCCATAGATAGGACCCAATATACCTTGCCAGGGTATAAAGACATGAACTGGATGATCATAAATCTGGGCCCATTAGGGCAAAAATTACCTACGGTGGCAATATAGTTCTGGGAACCTAGGTGCGCTGAACCCCAGTTTGCTCGGTGCGAAGTACTACTCCCACCGGACAAACCTAATTTGTCTACTAATCTGATAGCTTGAAGCTGGAGCCCGAGACTAAGTTAGGGACACTTATCTGGAAGTACCCTGAGAGTCTTATCAGACCGAATACTATAATTGGTATTTTAAGACTGGTCAGAGCTGCTTATCTGGAAGTGTCATAACCTATGTAGAACTAACTAATAACTGATACTGATTGTGATAACTGATATCTGGGAGGCATTACTGACACCTCAAGGAAAGACTATAGTCAAACTGATCAGCTGACATTTTTGAAAATATTGAAAATATTAACATCATGACTGAAACTGAGCTACCATGCAATTGATTGAGCATTTAACTGATAATAATAATATGGGAATCCTAACACTAAAAGAATCAGGCAACATGAATAACTAATAAATTGTGTAAGACTCTGATTACTGTACTAAGAGCTAGGGCTAAAACCCATTTATAGGAAGTAGGTATCAACATGATTTCTAAGTAATGGAAAATATAGTATCTAACAATATGAACAACATTCCATATGAATTTAATCGAATTATGACTGAAAAATTACTAAATTTTGAAACCCTAAGGGCTAGGACTAATAAGAAAATTTAAATGGGTTTTAGGGTACAAGGGAAGGACAATTCCCTTGCTAAATTCTTACATACCTGGTGATGAAAACTCCAGAGAAAACCCTTGAGAAAATCTTAGAAGAAAGTCGAACCCTTGCTCCTACTCTGTGCTTTCTGACTAAGTTCTACGTTATGATCTTTGAGGGAATAAGAGGAATGAAGAGTGAACGCCAATTACCCCTCTAAAACCTCTGAATATAACCCAAACTACGTAGTGTAGGTATTTAAAAGGTGGAAAGTTATAAAAATAACCCTGGAAGAAAAATCTAAAAACTGCCCGACAGGGGACCAACGGGTCGCACAACGAGTCGTTGGTTGACACAAAGACTCATTGGGACCAGTCGTTGGTTTTGGGCCTAGAAACAAGGCTCACTGGATTGAGAAATAGAAGGAGACCAAGACTCGTTGGACAAACCAATTGGTCGTTGACACCTCTAGTTGTCACTGAAAGGAAAAAACTTAACCCCTCTGCTACATACGACACAACGACTCATTGGTAGAACCAACGGGTTATTGTGACCGCTCGTTGTCAACACTAGATAAAGTAAGGGATTTCTGGACTGATGCCACGGATGGAAATAACTACTCGTTGTGTGTTACAACGGGTCGTAATTGCCTTTCATTGCTATTGGAAGGAAATTTTCAATATCCTCTGGACTTCAACCAACGAGTCACCTCACGAGTCATTACTCCAAATGACAATTCGTCGTACAACTTGTGGGTTCCTGGAAAGGGCATAATTGATATCTTAACTGGGAAGGCAACAAGTGACAGGACGACTCGTTGCTCCTCAAAATGGGTCGTTCGATGTCCCATTAGTTCCCGAAGGACCATTGGCAGGGCTGACCACGGCCAAGACAACGAGTCATTATAGTTTGACAACGACTCGTTGTCTCGGTTGTTCTGAGGAAAAATTTTCTAATTTAATCTGCTGAATCTGTGTTTGGTCTAGGAGAGTTTCTGGGTGTTATAATATCTCCCCCTTGGGATCATTCATCCTCGAATAAATGCTAAAACTATTGGAAAACTGGAAAAAGAGCTGAAATTCCCAGACTGAGATTATGAACTGATTTATAAATGAATGATTGACTCAGAACTGATTTGAACACATTAACTGAGTTAACACAACTAGAATGCACATTGAAAATCTGAATAGAGCTGATGAGTACTGAGCTGAATAGAGTATTAAGGAGGAATTTAATACCTTATGCTGGAACTGAACTGGAAGAAAATAAATGAGGGTATTTGGCTATCATGTCATCTTCTGCCTCCCATGTGGCTCCCTCAATTAGCTGGTTCCTCCACAAGACTTTCACTGAAGTGACTTTCTTGTTTCTCAACTTACGAACTTGACGGTCTAAGATTTGAACTGGGACTTCTTCGTAAGAGAGACTATCTTTCACTTCCACACTGTCTAATGGTATAACTGAGGTCGGATCACCTATACACTTCTTCAACAGGGATACATGGAAGACTGGGTGCACAAATGCTAACTCCAAGGGGAATTCTAACTCGTAGGACACATTGCCGGTTCGCCTCAGAATCTTGTAGGGTCCTACATACCCGGACTGAGTTTCCCTTTCTTTCCAAACCTCATCACCCCCTTCATGGGTGAAATTTTCAGGTAAACACAATTATCTACCGCAAATTCTAACTCTCTTCTCCTCAAATTAGCATAAAATTTCCGTTGGCTTTGAGCTGTTCTCGACCTTTCTCTGATCAGTTGCACTTTCTGCATGGCTTCATTAATCAGGTCTGGTCCTATCAAGGTGCTTCACCAACCTCAAATCACCCTATAGGAGAACTACACCTCCTACCATATAATGCCTCAAACGGGGCCATCTGAATACTGGAGTGGTAGCTGTTGTTGTATGCAAACTCGATGAGAGGTAAATGATCATCCCACCTACTCTTGAAGTCAATGAAACAAGCTCTTAGCATATATTCTAAGGTCTGAATAGTCCACTCAGCTTGTCCATCGGTCTGAGTGTGAAAAGCTGTGCTGAGCTTGACCTGAGTATCAAGTCCTTTCTGAAACAACTTTCAAAAATGCGAGGTGAATAGGGTACCTCTATCTGAAATAATGGACAAAGACACCCATGCAGTCTGACTAACTGTCGGATGTACAACCTAGAATAATCCTCAGCTGAGTCTATAGTTTTAACTGGAAGGAAATGTGTTGACTTGGTCATTAGATCCACTATCACCCAAATTGAGTCATGCTGCCGGCGAGTACGAGGTAGACCTGTAATAAAGTCCATATTCACTTCTTCCAGCTTTCATGTAGGTATGCTGATATCTTGAGTCATACCTCCAGGTCTCTGATGTTCCACCTTAACCAGCTGGCAGTTCGGGCACTTGGCCACAAATTTTGCAATGTCTCTTTTCATGCCGTTCCACCAGTAGAAATCCCGTAGGTCACGGTACATTTTAGTGGCACCTAGGTGGATAGAGTATCTAGAGCTGTGTGCTTCCGCCAGTATTTTCTATCTTAAGTCACCTACATCCGGTACAAAAAGTCTGCCCTGGTAACAAAGCACACCATCTCCCCTTTTGGAGAAAGCCTCCACTTCTTTTCTGAGAACTGCTTCTTTCAGCTTAAGCAGTATGTGATCTTTATCCTTCTTTGACTTAACTTCAACAACTAACGATGAATCTGACCCACTCTGCAATACTACTCCGCCCTCAGCTGAATCGACCAATTGAACTCCCAACTGAGCTAACCTGTGAATATCCTTTGCTAGTTCCTTTCTTCCCTCTTCAGCATAAGCAATGCTCCCCATGGACATCCTGCTTAGGGCATCAACCACCACATTGGCCTTGCCCCGATGGTATAACACACTCATGTCATAATCCTTTAGTAACTCCAACCACCTCCTCTGATGAAGGTTCAAATCCTTCTGACTGAACACGTACTTAAGGCTCTTGTGATCGGTGAAAACATCCACGTGAACCCCATAAAGATAATGCCTCCATATCTTCAAAGCAAACACCATCGCTGCTAATTTAAGGTCATGAGTTGGGTAGTTCTTTTCATGAACCTTGAGCTGTCTGGAGATGTAAGTTATCACCTTAACCTGTTACATCAGAATGCAACCGAGTCCAACTCTAGAAGCGTCACAATATACTACGAACCCATCTGTTCCTTCTGGTAAGGTTAAAACTGGAGCGATAGTGAGTTGAGTCTTCAACTCCTAGAAGCTCTTCTCACATGCATCTAACCACTGAAACTTTACCTTTTTCTGATTTAGCTTAGTTAGAGGAGATGCAATAGAGGAAAATCCTTCTACAAATCATTGGTAATAATCGGCTAGACCCAGAAAACTTCTGATATCGGTTGGGGAAGTACGTCTTAGCCAGTCTTTCACCGCTGCTATATTTTGAGGATCTACCTAAATACCCTCACCTGAGACCACGTGACCAAGAAAAGTCATAGACTTCAACCAGAATTCATATTTGATGAATTTAGCGAACAATTAGTGGTCTTTGAGCATCTGTAACACTATCCTCAGATGGTTAACATGTTCTTCCTCGTTTCTGTTATACCAGAATGTCATCAATGAATACAATGATGAACCTGTCTAGATACTTCTTGAAAACCCTGTTCATCATGTCCATGAAAGCTTCAGGGGTATTAGTTAGTCTAAAGGACATAACCACAAATTTATAGTGACCATACCGAGTTCTGATGGCTATTTTCGGTTTGTCACATTCTTTGACTCTAAGTTGATAATACCCTGATCTGAGATCTACCATGGAGAAACAACTAGCTCCTTGAAGCTGATCGAATAGGTCGTTAATCTTGGGTAGGGGATACCTATTCTTAACTTTAACTTTATTTAGTTGACGGTAGTTGATACACATTCTGAGAGTACCGTCTTTCTTTCACACAAACAACACTGGAGCACCCCATGGAGAGATGCTAGGCCTGATGAAACCCTTATCAAGTAGGTCTTTTAGCTGCTCCTTCAATTCCTTAAGCTCAACTGGAGTCATTCTGTAAGGAGGAACGGAGATGGGCTGAGTGTTAGGAAGAAGGTCTATGCCAAAGTCTATTTTCCGCTCGGGAGGGACTCTGGGAAGATCTTCGAGAAACACGTCAGGGAACTCGCTGACAACTAGAACTGACTGAATAATTGGGTTCTCGGAGCTGGAATCTTTGACCTGAACTAGGTGATAGATTTAGCTTCCTTGCCTTGAGGTAGGAAATAAACCAACCCTTAGTCGCTGAAACACTACCCATCCATTGTAAGACAGGCACATTTGGAAACTAAAATCTGATGACTCTAGTTATGCAGTCGACTGAGGCATATCTGGAGTGTAGCCAATCCATGCCAAGAATGAGGTCGAAATCGGCCATGTCTAACTCTACTAGATTAGCTGGAATGGCTTTACTCAATACTAAGACTGGGCAGTTTCTATACACCCGGCTGGCTCTAACTGACTCACCAACTGGGGCAGAGACTGAAAATGATTCTAAGAGGACTTCTAGTCTGATTTCAAACTGGACAGCTACATAGGGACTCATGAATGATAGTGTGGCTCCTAGATCTAGCAGTATATACACATCTAGATAGAAGAGACGTAAACTACCCATATAGATAGAAGAGACGTAACATACCCGTGACCACGTCAGGTGAGCTCTCCTAATCCAGACGAGAGGAAAAAGCATAAAAGCGATTTTGACACTGACCACCATTCGTACCTGAAGTGTTACCCTGCTAAGCTGGATGGCTGTTGGGGCTGCTGAAGTGGTAGACTTTGATCTCCCCCGTCCTGCTAACGGACATTCCTTTAGCATGTGACTTAGTTGTCTGCTCCAAAGCAACCTCTTTGCCCGGAAGGTATTCACTTGGATGGTTCTTGCCACACTTAGGACAAGTTGGGTAGTGGTTGCTGACGCTGTGACTCTAGGACTGAGAGCCAGATGCTCCACCCTTCCGGTCCTTACAGGATCGTAAAGAAGGGGCACTAGCTGATGTGGGTGCTGGAGTCCTCTACTGCTGCCACTGTGGGTGGCTACTATCACCGGGCCTCTGGTGGCCATAATCTGATTGACCAATTCTAGCCCGCCTGTTTTCCCGCTCCATATCTTTCAACTTTTCTGCCTCAATCTGCTGGGCATGAACAATGAGGCTAGAGAGGTCAATATCCTTTATGAGAATCGCGGTCCTACACTCACTCCTTAAGTACCAGGTTTGATACCCCGTTGACGAATTTAAGCATGCGAGCCCTTGGCTCGGCTACCATCTCTAGAGCATACCTTGACAACCGCATGGACTCCAATGCATATTCCTCCACGGTCCTGTTACCCTGTTTTAAGTTCATGAACTCTGCGACCTTAGCCTCCCTCAACTCCCAGGGGAAGAATCTATCTAGGAACGCTGTGGTGAACTCTTCCTACTCTACCGATTCTGCTCCTGCTGGTATCCCTTCCTTCCACTGATCGTACCAAATCTGAGCCACCCTTTCAACTGGTAGTAAGCCAGATCGACACTCTCAGTGGAACTAACACCCATAATTCGGGAGATCTTCCGCATCTTGTCTACAAAATCCTATGGGTTCTCTCCCACCTTGGATTCATGAAAAGCTGGAGGGTTCATTCGAGTGAAGTTCCGAACCCTAGCAACTTCTGTGGACCCATTTGTGTTCACCAAAATCACCTACTGGTTCACTTGATTAGTCACTATCTGAGCCAGTAGCTGGATTGCCACTTTGGATTCTGCTGAGGACACTTGATCGTCCTGAGGGGTTGCCGGAGTTGGTGGGGCAGGTCGGTTAGCATTGCCAGCCCTTTTTCCATTTCCTCTTCTTAGAGGTATAGTTTCACTGAAACGAAATAAAGCACGAGTTAGGAGGATGTTTCTGGAATTGAACTTCAATGAACGATAAGTAGTATGAATAAAAAAGAGTTTTCCTAGTAACGTCTCGTAGCCTCCCCATCATAAGTGTGGCGCGCTTCATACCCATGAAAAGGACTCTACTTGACGCGACTTTTTAGACATCCTAGGACACTCTAAACTTAGTGCTCTGATACCAAGTTTGTCACGACCCGAATCTGTACCCTGGACAAGACACGATACTTGGAGTCACAAGTAACTCCAAGCCAATCCGTGGTCTATCATAATACTGGTAAACTGAGTAATATAAGTGGAAGCTTTAAATAAATAAAATCATTTAAGAAAACTGATTTGTAGGAGTCAACTGAAAATCTATGTCTACGTCTGAAAGCTATCTACTAAATGATAAGTTGCTGGGACAAGTCCCCAGCTAACTCTAAAATCTAACTGAAAGTAACTAACTGAAAATAAATATCATTCTCAAAAGATGAGGACTCACCAAATGCTTCCGCTAATACCGTCTGATGGAAACTACTGACGATGCTGGGACTGAGGATCTGCACCTGTATCATGATACGATATAACATAGAAGGTATGCATCAGTACTTTGAATGTATTAAGTAAGTGAGAGATATAATAAGCATAAAAGAATAAGTAACTGAACTGAAATAACATGAAATGATCAACTGAAATACTAAAAACTAATACAACTGAAATATAACTACTGTGGTCAATAATGATCCCGACTGATGGTCATAAACATGTTCTGGATCTGATATACTGAGTGTTGCACCCCAGCGCACGCTCAAGGGTACGCGGTCGTACAAGTAATAGAGTGGCCCTTTTTAAGAGCTGGATGTCGAACCCACAGGGACTGGACTATTTCAGCAAATTATCAAGTTCGAGTTCTTAATTTAACCTTCACAAGTGTTAATTATAGAAATTTCGAGAAATTCTAATTAAGTCTAAGGGTGATCACAAAATACTCGAGAAACAATACAAGAAGCAATTAGAGTTAAGGCCTAATAATCATGCAATGCTATAATTCACAATGGTTCGAGTATGAAAATTTCAGTTGTTGTCTCAAATATTTGAAATGTGATGTTCATGGTCTTTTGAGCCTCTAAACACGATAAACTAGTCTCACACCTACATCGTTGAGCAAGGATGTGATGTCCTAATTCATGAGCAATTTAACTACGTGGATGTGGTTTACGGAGTTTGTGCCCTTGATTATGGACTTTCATACATCTAATCATTTAACCTGACTTAGCTTCACAACTACTTTTACGAGCGGTGATGTGACAATTCTAAGTTGATGTCTACTCATCAAGTTTTAGTAACCAAGCAAGGCAAATTAGGTATAATTTCTATCCTAACCGTGAATCTATCGTAAAGACAAGAACTTTGCTTCCTACATTCTTGTGTTCTAGCCTAGGGTTACTCTTTCAAGATTTTACCTAAGCTTAACGAGTTTGTTTTCATGGTGATCAAGCATAAAAACATTAATAATAAAGAATGTAAGACAAAACAACAACTAAAAACTCAAACTACGAAGAATTCATGCATTTACAATTACATCATGTAGCCTCAACCCTAGAGGAAGGGTTTTAGCCACTCATGTTCGTACAAATACTCAAAGCATAATAAGAGTACGATACTTACAAGAGTAGTTAAAAGAGAATGAAAAATAATGAACCCTATGTAGAGTTCTTCACTTCCCCCTTCGTTCCTTTCCGGTGTTCTCAAAATATTTTGTGATAAAATGATTTTAGAAGCTAAGTGTTCTATTTATACTTAGTGGGAAATTTACGAAAATTGGCCTATAGTGAAACAACTCTGTGCCATGCTGCCCATCGCGGCAAGGCTGTGGTGTGACGCGGAGCCATCACGGCATGTCACTGGAATGGCATCTCAGTAGGTCATGGCATGCGATGGTGTGCGTCGCCCAGCGTGGCACAGACCATCTCGCGCGCGACGCACGACGTGACACGGACACTGGTGCGCAGCACTGCCTGGCGTAACACGGCGCCAAATGCGCTTGTGCGCACTCCTGCCTGCGTGACAAGGTGCTCATCGCGACAATATCTTGTCGTGGCGTGCTGCAGAGTGTGATCAAGGCACTTCCATGTTTTTTTCGTGCCATCTTCCTTGCACTTAATCCCAAACTTCCTTTATCTTCATGTATCATCATATTAAGCTCATCCTTTTCATTTTTCACCTACAAAATAAAGAGTTAATCACATTAGTTAGTTTATGCACGAATTTATACAAAATCACATGAGAATATACTCACTTAAGTTAACAAACATGACTGAACTAAGTTATAAAATAACACTTGGGCACGTAATTTTGCCCAAGATCACTGAGCTGAGATAAACTGAACTGGACTGAGACTGTACTGATTAATGAGAGAGTCTATAACCGACATATAACCACATGAGCTAAACGCGGAGTTCGAAATATACGGCCCATTGATAGGACCCAATATACCTTGCTAGGGTATAAAGACATAAACTGGGTGATCATAAATCTAGGCCCATCAGGGCAAAAATAACCTATGGTGGCAACGTAGATCTGGGAACTTGGGTGCGCTCAATCCGGTCCACTCGATGCTAAGTACTACTCCCACTGGATAAACCTAATTTATCTACTAAGCTAATAGCTCGAAGATGGGGCCCAAGACTAAGTCAAGGACACTTATTTGGAAGTACCTTGAGAGTCTTATTAGACCGAATACTGTAACTGGTGTTCTAAAACTGGTCAGAGCTTCTTATATAGAAGTGTGTAATCGTCTATAGGGACTAACTAATAACTGATACTAATTTTGATAACTGATATCTAGGAGGCATTATTGACACCTCAAGAAAAGACTATAGTCAAACTGATCAACTAACATTTATGAAAATACTGAAAATATTAACATCATGAATGAAACTGAGCTACCATGCAACTGACTGAGCATTTAAATGATAATAATAATATGGGAACTCTAACACTGATAGAATCAGGCAACATGAATAACTAATGAATTGTGCAAGACTCTGATTACTGTATTCAAGAGCTAGGGCTAAAACCCATTTATAGAAAGAAGGTATCAACATGATTTCTAAGTAACGGAAAAATATAGCAGCTAACAATATGGACAATATTCCACATGAATTTAATCGAATTCTGACTGAAAAATTACTAAACTTCGAAACCCTAAGGGCTAGGACTGATAAGAAAATTTAAATGGATTTTAGGGTAAAAGGGAAGGACAATTCCCTTGCTAAATTCTCACATACCCGGTGATGAAAACCCTGGAAAAAACCCTTGAGAAGATCTGAGAAGAAAGTTGAAACCTTGCTCCTGCTTTGTGCTTTCTAACTAAGTTTTACATTCTGACCTTTGGGGAATGAGAGGAATGAAGAGTGAATGTCGATTACCCCTATAAAACCCCAGGTGATATAACCCAAATGATGTAGTGTAGGGATTTAAAAGGTGGGAAGTTACAAAAATAACCTTAAAAGAAAAATCTGGAAACTGCCCGACAAGGGACCAACGGATCGCACAACAAGTTGTTGGTTGAAACCACGACTCGTTGGGACCACTCATTGGTTCTGAGGCTAGAAACAGGGCTCACTGGATTGGGCAATGAATGGACCATGACTCGTTGGACAAACCAATGGGTCGTTGGTACCTCCCGTTGTCACTGGAAGGAAAAAAACTTAACCACTCTGCTACGGACGACACAACGACTCATTGGTATAACCAATGGGTCGTTGTGACCTCTCGTCGTCAACACTAGATAAATAAGGGATTTCTGGACTGATGCCACGGATGGGAACAACAACTCTTTGTGCGTTACAATGGGTCGTCGTTGCCTCTCATTGCTACTGGAAGGAAATTCTCAATATCCTCTAGATTCCAACCAACGAGTCACCTCATGAGTCGTTACTCCAAACGATCATTTGTCGTAGGGCTCGTAGGTTCCTAGAAAGGGCATAACTGATCTTTGAACTGGAAAGGCAACGAGTGACAGGATGACTCATTGTTCCTCAAAACGGGTCATTCCATGTCCCGTTGGTTCCCGAAGGACCATTGGCAGGGCTGACCACAACCCAGACAACGGGTCATTCAGCTGACAACGACTCATTGTCTCGGTCATTTTGAGGTAAATTTTTTTGATTTAATCTGCTGAGTCTTAGTTTGGTCTACGAGAGTTTCGGCGTGTTACAACTATTTATGAAAAGAGAATACTTCTTTATTGGCAATGTATTTATCTCCTTCTATCCAGCTTCCATCATTCTTCCTCATTTTCTTTACGTTAAGTCTCTTCTTTCTAGCCTTGACAATAGAGTGAAAGGATTTAGAATTGACCTCCCCCTTAATAAACCACTATATCTCAGATTTTTGCTTCCACTAGGCTTCTTCCTTTTTGTATGCTTTGATAAGAAGAGCATTAGCTTGATTAAGTAACTCTCTACTATTATCAAAATTATCATTGAAAATAGTATTTTCCATATCAAAAACTTTCTTTTTCAACTTAGTAACATTATCAAAGGCTCTACCAATTGAGTTCCTATACCACTCAGATAGCTTTTTGCAAGTATTTTTGAGTTTCAAGTGGAATCTCCACATATGGGATCCCTGAACTTCCAGTTTCCATACTTGATCGATCATTTCTCTAAAATCCTCCTCCTTAGTCCATAAGTCAAGGAATATGAAATATTTTATATGATTTATTTGAGTAGATTTGGCCATAGTCGAGATAAGGGAATAATTAGGTCCCATCTTGATTAAGTGGTTAACATTGGTAGAGACAAAGAGGTTCATCTATTCATGATTGACTAGCACTTTGTCAAGCCTTAGACAAACTTTTTTATCAATTGACCATCCATTGCACTAAGTAAAAGTTGATTCTGAGTATCCAGGATCAATTAGGTCGCAATCCATGATACACTGAATAACAGGTAGACTCTTAAATATTCTATGAGGAATACCTCTCTATTTTTCCTTAGGATCATTAATACAAGTGAAATCACAAGCAATATACTAGCGGGATAGAACTTCGCAGAGATGTATTTAAGATTCTCCCATAGTGCTTCCCTTAGAAAAGCATCAAATTTGGCATAAACATTAGCTAAGAATAGCGTTACCCATCTAGTTGACCTTGCAAGTAGCCTATTGATCGGTATGTCAATTATATTGCATTCAAAAAGCTTATCCCAGAATAACCATATTTGGCTATTGTAAGTAAAGTAAGCATTTGTAAATCCCAGTAGCCTCTTATATTTGTCAATTCGATCATCACTTTGAAAAGTTTCATTAATAGCTAAGGAAGGAAGTTTTTGAAGTATGATAATTTGTGTCAAACTTTCAAAAAAACCATTAGAGATGATGCTTATGATATTCCAAAATAATAATTTAAATGTCATCGGAAATTTGAGTTAGCTCATTTCTCTTTTGAATGGTGTGCCTTCCACCCCTTCCTCTTATGTTGTGTCTCCCCCTCTATTATTATTTTTGCCTCTCCCTCTTCTCCTAGAGATAAGTGATTGGTTTTAATTGTTTTGTCCAATTTTGAAGTCACATCAACCTCTACTAGAGTATGTGAGCAAAATGTTTCTACCATAACCTCAACATGATCATCACTAAATAGATTGCCACTGTCCTGATTGGCAGCAAGGTCTTCACCATTAAGGCTTTTGCTTTCAACACTAGCATTTTGATCACTGTGTTCAGAACTCATTTTCTCGTCATAGTCGAGGTCTTCAGAGTTGTTATCCTCTTCATCTTCCTCGTTAGTAGAATTATTTTGGCCTCCTTTATTGAAATTTCTCCCTCACTATCTTGGTCTTCATCAAGACTTGTGCCACTGATGAGCTGAAGGCAATTTATTTGCAATTCTCCAGGATCAATGGGGTAAGCATCTTCATTGTCATGAATATGTATATGCTCATGTTTGTCAGTTTTTATTTTCACTTCCTTATTTTGAGCATTGCTCTCCTTGTGACCAATAACTTCCTCAAGGCTTGTGACTTATTGTTGGTTGTATTGGTTGTTTTTCTTTTGTCTTGAGATTTGGTTTTTATTATTCTTACTCCCACTAACTCGGCATTTTTCATAGGCACTATTTTTATTCTCTATTACCAAAGTTACCTTCTCATGGTTGATATCTCTATCTCTCTTCTTTTATTGTTTCCTTTTTCAAGGTTTTGACCAGCTTGTCGATCATGTTAGTAACAAGGTTTTCATTGTCAATATTTTGATTGCCTTTCTCCTATACCTTAGGAACTTTCACAGTTTAGGATTAGCCTCTGGTTCTTTAATAGAGATGCCCTTGTACTTATTGTGGTGTCTGTTATCATCATCTTTAGTAGTTTGTTTCTACTCATCTGTGATTAGTTGATTCTCAGTACAATTTGTGCCAAGAATGTTACATTCTTTCTGTTTGTCACTGTTGACTTGAGTTTCATTGTTTTTTTGTCTAAATTTAGAACCTATCCTCTTGGACACTGTTTGGAAGTTGTCCTCCTTTATAGCAACAACTTCTTTCTTGGATTGTTCCTCTTTTTGTTTTTTGAATCTATCATCTCTTGCCTTAGTTTTGCATTGGCTCTTTACTCTCAAAATGTTCCTACATCTTGCCATAGAGGCAATAGCTTGGGACTTTATCATACTCGATATCAAGCCATTTTCCACCATCTGAACCATCCATTCTCGTGTAGCCCAACCAGATTTGATCTAATTAAGGTTTTCAGAAGGTTAATTTATACTTTAACTTTTGCTATATTTCCTCTAGATTGGGAATATGTGGCTTGTTCAGGGGCCACTACTACTCCAATTCCACTAATTAATCTAGCAATAATATGCCAATTGAAAAAATGCCATGGAACCTGGTGCATTAGGATCCAAATAGGAACAATGATAGTCTCTTCATTAGGTTTGAAATCAAGGGTCCTATCATGACCCAGGTGGGTGTGATTGGCGCCCACACTACCCCCCGATGGGTAAACCAACGAATCCCGATACTAACCATCGAAATGAGACGTTCAGAAAGAGATGAAGTTTATAAATAATAAAAGGCTTCACCAGCAGTAGTAAACAACCTCTTACAACCACAATAAATTATATCAAAACTAATAAAACAAATTCCCAGAAACTGATTGTCATTGCACCAGACGTCTGTTCTATAAAACTAAGGAAACTAACACTCAAAAATGAAACAAAGTTTTCAAATGTCCGAAAGAAAGTCATTTGCAACGGTGGAGTGAACTGTGTCCTCATTTGCTCACCTTCTCAATCTCCGAAAACTGTTGCTCTATAGGTGAGGGCATGAAGAACTGTCTGGCTCGAACTCTACACTTAGAAAAGAATGTAGGGGTAGGGTCAGTACATAACACAGTATTGGTAGGAAGCTTTGGCCGACCCTAATTAATAACACGTATACCAAGTAATAATAATATAAGACCAGTCTACAACATTTAAGGAAGTACAACACAATTCAGACACACTAGTTCTACATAAGGGACAACTGGCCTGCTCACTAGATTGGGCCATTTTTGCTGCAGTGATCGCTTGACCGTTAAATGGTTCTGCTACAGCAGCACTACTTAGGCAGTAGCTCGACATGCTGCACTCTTCTCAGTTCATCCATCCCACAGTTCAACAGATAAACAGTTTAGCATTTCACATATTCCATGAATCCATCAGAAATGGTACAATTAAACCACAATCAAATCAGCTATTAAGATCTATAAGTCCACAGTTAATCATAGAAACAATTACTCAATAATTACACACAGTGACAAAGTCACTCTTAGCACTAAAAACATGTTCTTCGTTATCAACTCACATCATATCAACGATACTTTGCACATTCTCTTAGCATGTTCCTCATCCACTTCATGAATATAAATGAAATCACAAAACAACACGCAAACAACAAAACCAAGGGTAACATGATCGGCACACGCCTTTGCCATCTCCCCTTAACACTCAACCACACGAATCGTGTACACACATGCTAGAGGGTCTTATTTTTGCCGATCCAGTCATGACATGCAGGGGACTCTAGAAATCCATGTACTGTGCCGGTGTGGCACCCTCTCCCACTCATATGCTCGTCTGGATGCTCACCTCGGACATAAGCCACTCGATAATAATATTCGCTCGCCTGGATGCTCCCCTGGGGCTCGAGCCTCTCAATTTAGGATACAATCACTATCCTATTCATTCTTAATTTTTGTAAAACAAGTATACAAGTCGTACACATTCACATGTAATCTAAATTTTGATTGTCCATTCACATGATCAATTCATGACAAGCAGTTCACAATTTCACATAAATTTAACAATATATTAATCATTACTTCTATCAACATGGTAATCATACTCACTCGCAAGACAAACTCACATCAAGGGATGTCCGAAGACCAATCACATAAGATTATTACATAAGCATACACGTCATTAAGCAGGGTCTAACCCTCCAACCATAACCTACCTTGATTAATCAAAGATATCAACTTTGCTATTCTGTAGGAGCTTTTCCCTTTGTGATTGCTTCGGATCATTCAAAATCTACAATATAGAGTAATCAGTTAATCTCTCCTCAAGGTAGGGCCTAATTAGATCAAACCCTTCTCTTTTCAGGGAAAATTAACAAAAAACCCTTCCTTTTCACCTAGTTCTAGATCCTCACCTGGTCTAACCTATTAACATTGATAAGAGGAACCTTAGGAAGTAAATATTACTCGAAATTCAACAATCAAAACCTTCCCTTACTCCCCCTCATAATCTCAGCCTTAGTTTATCAACCTTGGGTTCTCTTTCAGATTTTTCACCATTAATGGGTCCCCCATAAGATTTTATGATAAATAATACCCATTAAAGGGGCTAGAGGATGAGAAACTTACCTGTTCACCACCACTTTCTGCTCTGGGGAAGAAATCGCTCTGAATCTTTCTCTTTCACATTTTTGGAAATAATGGGACTTAATCCCAGAAATCCCACTTAAACCTTTTTTCTGATTCCCGTCGTTTGCTGCAGCGGACTCGCTACAATAGCCATAGGGTTGCTGCAGTGGTCCAGTGATTACTCACCAATTTAGCTACGGAGGGACTCTGGCCGCTACCACGGTCTCGCATTAGTGGTCTTCCGGCTAGTAGCTACCCGAAAATGCCCAAATTCCATACTTGGTTTATTTCACAACCTCTCTATCTCTTTCTTAGCCTATTTTCCGTGTTCTATGCCCTTTACTATCCCTTAACGACGTCCGGGTCGTTACATCAGATACCAATTAAAGTATCGTTCATCCCCAAATGGTCTATACCAAAGTAGGAAGGATACATACCAGATTCTATGAACAATTGGGGATACTTGACTCACATATCAGCCTCGATCTCCCAAGTGGCTTCCTCAATCAGGCAGTTCTTCCATTGGACCTTTACAATTGGAATCTTCTGGGACCTCAGCTTTCGAACCTCTCTGGCAAATATCGCTACAAGCTCGTCCTTAAATGACATTTTCTTATCTAGTAGCACAGAGTGCTACTTGATGATATATGTTCCATCCTCATGGTACTTTTTCAGCATAGACACATGAAATGTCGGATGCACTCCAGACAATCCTGACAGCAATGCCAACTCATAAGCCACTTCCCCCATACGTCAGAGTATTTCAAATGGCCTAATATACTTTGTGATGAGCTTTCCCTGCTTTTCAAAACGTATCACCCCCTCATAAGGGACACCTTGAGCAATACTTGCTCCCCTTTCATGAACTCCATGTCCCTGACTTTCTTGTCTGCGTATTGATTCTGCCTACTCTGAGCAGCTACCAAACGGTCCTGAATTATTCCAACCTTTTCAACGGACTCCTTTAACAAATCAGTCCTCCAAGGCCTCACCTCAAACGCATAAAACCACCCAATTGGAGACTTGCACTTTCTCCCGTGCAAAGCTTCAAATGGCGCTATGCTAATGCTCGAGTGGTAGCTATTGTTATAGGCGAACTCTGCCAAGGGTAAGAATTTGTTCCAATGGCCCCCAAAGTCTATCACACATGCTTATAGCATGTCCTCCAACACTTGAATAGTCCGTTTCGGTTATCCGACCATCTGAGGATGAAAAGTTGTACTCAAGTCTAACCTCATACCCAACTCGACCTGCAGGGTCCTCCAAAATAGGAAGTGAACTAAGTGTCCCTGTCTGATACAACTGAAACAGGAACCTTATGTAACCGAACGACCTCCTTCATGTATAGCTTGGCTAGTTTCTCCGCATTGTAAGTCACCTGGACCGGCAAGAAATGAGAAGACTTGGTCAATCTGTCCACTATGACCCAAATTGAGTCAAATTTTCCCAAAGTCCTAGGAAGACCAACAACAAAGTCCATAGCTATTCTCTCCTATTTCCGCTCGGGGATAGGCATTCGCTGAAGTACTACTCCAGGCTTTTGGTTCTTGTACTTTACTTGCTGACAATTTAAACATTGAGCAACGTAGTCCACAATGTCCCTCTTCATCCTACCCCACCAATAATGCTGTTTTAGATCATGGTACATCTTGGTGACTCCGATGTGAATAGAGTGCCTCGAGTGAGCTTCTGCCAAGAGAGTTTTAATTAGCTCACCTACTTGGAGAACATATACCCGCCCTTTTATTCTCAAGACCCTTTCATCATCTAACACTGCTTCCTTTGCTTCTCCCTGTAGAACTTTATCCCTGATCTTACCTAGCTTTTTATCTTCAAATTGCCTGGTTTTGATTTCCTCTAGAAGCAAGGATTTAGCCTCCATGTTAGCTAGTATTCCACCGATCTCGGTCAGTGAAAACCTCACCAAACTGTTTGCCAAAGTCTGGACTTCCCTAGCCATCGGCCGCTGAGTAGCTTCCAAGTAAGCTAAACTGCACATGCTCACCATTATCCTACAAAACGCATCTGCTACCACATTGTCCTTCCTGGGTGGTACAAGATGGTGATATCGTAATCCTTAAGTAGTTCCATCCATCTCCTCTGCCTCAAATTGAGATCTTTCTAGGAGAATACATATTATAAGCTACGATGATCCATGAACACCTCACATCGCGCTCCATACAGATAGTGCCTCCAAATTTTCAGTGCAAACACCACCTCTGCTAACACCAGATCGTGCGCAGGGTAATTCTTTTCATGCACCTTCAACTATCTTGAGGCATACACAATAACCTGTTCTTCCTGTATCAACTTAACACCCAACCCAGACCGTGAGGCATCACAATAAATAACAAAGTCTTTACCTTCCATGGATAACACCAGAATAGGTGCTGTGGTTAGCAGAGTCTTGAGTTTCTGAAAGTTCACTTCACATTCCTCTGACCACTGGAAGGGTACTTCCTTTTGTGTCAACTTGGTCAATGCCGAAGTTATGGAAGCAAATACCTTCACAAATTGACGGTAGTAACTGGTAAGCCCCATAAAACTCTAGATTTTTATCACATTAGTTATCCCTACCCAGTTTCTGACCGCCTCCACCTTCTGTGGGTCAACTCAAATTCCCTCATTGGAAACCACATGCCTAGAAAGGACTCTGATTCCAACCAAATCTCGCACTTGGTGAATTTGGCATACAACTGCTTCTCCTTCAGTAATCCCAACATAATTCTTAAATGATTTTTGTGCTCCTTCTTGATCTTAGAATACACCAAGATATCATCAATAAACACAATAATAAAGGAATCTAGATAAGGTTTGTAAATATCGTTCATCAGGCTCATGAACGCAACTGGGGCATTAGTGAGTCCGAATTTCATGACTACAAACTCGTAATGCCTATACTATTTTGAAAGGCTGTTTTGTGAATGTCTTCAGCCCAGATTTTCAACTGGTGATAACCACACCTCAAATCAATCTTTAAAAATATAGCCGCTCCCTGTAAATGGTCAAATAGATCATCTATTCGAGGAAGAGGGTACTTATTTCAAATGGTTACCTTGTTCAACTGGCAGTAGTCGATGCACATCTGCATACTTCCATCCTTCTTCTTTACAAATAAAATCGGGGCACCCCATGGCGACATACTCGGTCTAATGAATCCTTTACTGAGAAACTCCTCCAAGTGCTCCTTGAGTTCTCTCAATTCAGCAGGTGCCATTTGGTATGGAGGAATAGAAATGGGTTGGTTTCCTGGTTCCAAGTGTATACAGAAATCTATGTCATGGTTCGGCGGCATGCTGGAAAATCTGTAGGGAACACCTCTAATAACTCACAAACAATCGAGACCAACTCTATGGAAGGATCCTCTGAACTAGTGTCCCGAACATGCACTAGAAACGCTAAACAACCCTGATCTATAAACTTACGGGCACAAATATAAGAAATAAGTTACTTAGGAGCAGGGCTACAATTTACCTTCAACTCCAACCTAGAAGACGGTCTTGGCATAACAATCTAGAATGGCATGGTAAGGGGACAACCAACTCTTTCCCAAAATTATATCAAAATCAACCATGTCTAAGATCACTAAGTCTGCCAAAGTGTCAAATCCCATAAATTCAATAATGCAATCACGAGCAACCTTATCCACTAACAAAGATTCTCCAATAGGAGTAGACACATGGATATGAGTATTAAGCACATCATACATAAGATCACAACCCAAAGCAAAATAACTAGACACATAAGAAGATTTAGAGCCCAGGTCAAACAACACAATAGCCTTTCTATCGGCCATGAATATTATACATGTGATAATGGTGTCTGAAGCCTCTGCATCTGGTCTACCAGGAAAAGAATAGAAATGGGCCTATTTACCCGCCTAAGAACTACCTTAGTCGGGTCGTGCTACCCTTCTACCTTCCTGGATGCCACCCCTACCTACTTGAGCATATCCCCTACCCTACTAAACACCACCTCTAATGGCTGGCTAACCACCTCGTGCCAGCTGTGGATGATCTGGACTGAATGCACTACCTCTTCTCCCAGCTGGGGCCAGAACACGAAGAGACAACTAAGGAATAATCTGTCTGCCCTGTCTGAACCTGGGGCACCATCTGCGGATATGGCTATACTCACCACACTTATGGCAAACCTTCTCAATAATTGGTCTCTGAGCTGGAATAAAAGAAATAAGGCGAGCCTCAAAATCAAAACGAACCATCTGAGTACCCCCAACTGCACCTAATGATCGCGGAGCTATCCCTGGTGGACCTCCGGCTGACACCTGCATGGCAGACTAAATAGTGCACCCAGAGAAACCCTGTGATGCTGGAGACTTCGTCTAAGAACCACTGAAAGAACCCACTCTCCGAGCCTTCTTCTCTGTATTTTTTGCATAACCCTCATGTCTCAACCCTTCAATCGACTTCACATACTCTACCACCTCCTAAAAGATCTTATTTGAGGAGACCATCTGAAGAGCTGGGACCTGAAGACCCACATTCAGGCCTTTAACAAACCGCCTGATCCTCTTCTCCTTGATGGGTAGTAAGGGTAGAGCATACTTGGGCAGGGAGTGAAATCGAGCCTCATATGCATCAATAGATAAGCTCCCATGCTCAATGGTGGTAAACTCATCCCGTCTCCTATCCCTCAGAGTATGGGGAACATATTTCTCCAGGAATATGGAGTAGAACTGGATCCAAGTCAACGGTGGTGATCTTGCTGGTCTTCACTCCATGAAAGCCCTCTACCAGAGCTTTGCATCACCCATCAACTGAAAGGCGAAAAACTCTACATCATATTTCTCCACCACCCCCATCTTATGGAGCCTCTTATGATAATTTATGATAAACTCATAGACGTCCTCTGACTCTATGCTGTAGAAGGTGGGAGGCTTCATCTTGGTGAACCTCCAAAATAAGTCGTGCTCCTCCCCTGTCATCACTGGTCCTGCTACCAGCCTTGGAAACATAACAACCTCAGATATATCATTTATCCATGGAGCCAAGCAGCTACATGCTATATCCCTAACTGTTGCCTTTCTGGAGTTTCTGGTGTTACCCCATTGCCTACCAAGCTGCTTAGAGGGTTGAGGACCTGAGCTAGAACCTCCAAAGATGCTGGCACGGTAAGAGCTTCTTCTTATGTTTAGACCTCGACCTCAACAGCCACCCGCTTCTACACTACTAGTGGCACAGGAGATGCAAACCTCTCCCTGACTGGAGTAAAAGAACGGGCACCTCCTCTAGCCGCAGCGAGTCTCCGGCCATGACCTCTGCCCCTTCTTCTACCATGAACCGCGACTGCCGCTGCTGGCTTGATTATTGTGTCTCTGTTGCCGTTGGCGCATGTTCTCACCATCTAAAAGGGAGGAAGAAAAATTGTTAAATACCAATTTGGATCACCAGATACCAATTTGAATCAAGTAATCTCACTAAAGGAAAGAAGAAGAGAGTTTTCCTAAAGTCCTACAGCCTCTCAAAGATAAGTTACGGACGTCTCTGCACCGATCTGCGAGACTCCACTAGACCCGTCTTAGTGCAATGAGATCAACGAACCTAGAGCTCTGATACCAACTTTTTCATGACCCAAGTGGCCGTGATTGGTACCCACACTACCCCCAGTGGGCGAACCAATGAATCTCTATATTAACCCCCAAAATGAGACATTCAGAAAGAGATAAAGTTTATAAATAATAAAAGGATTCACCAGAAGCAGTAAATAACCTCTTACAACCATAATAAATTATAAAAACTAATAAAACAAATTCTCAGAAATTGATTGTCATTGCACCATACGTCTGTTCTACAAAACTAACGAAACTAACACTAAAAATGAAATAAAGTTTTCAAATGTATGAAAGAAAGACATCTACAATGGGGGAGTGAATTGTGTCCTCATCGGCTCAATCTATGAAAATTACTGCTATGATTAACTGTGGACTTATAGATCTTAATAGCAGATATGATTGTGGTTTAATTGTATGTGTTTGATGGATTTATGAAATATATGAAATGCTAAATTATTGATTTGTTGAGCTGTGGGATGGATAAACTGAGAAGAGTGTAGCATTTCGATCTACTGCCTAAGTAGTGGAACCATTTTCGCTGCGGCGGTCTAGCGATTGCTGTAGCAAAAACGACCCAATCTAGTGAGCAGGCCACTGTCCCTGTGTAGAACTAGTGTGTCTGAATTATGTTGTACTTCCTTAAACATTGTATGCTGGTCTTATATTATTATGACTCGATATACGTGTTATTAATTAGGATCGACCGATGATGCCTACCAGTACCGTGTTATGTACTGACTCTACGTCTGCATTTTTCTGAGTGTAGAGTTCGAGCCAGACAGTTCTTTACGCCCTCACCTATAGAGCAATAGTTTTCAAAGATTGAAAAGGTAAGCAGATGATGACATAATTCACTCCCCCGTTGTAGATGTCTTTCTTTTAGACAGTTGAAAACTTTGTTTTATTTTGATGTTAGTTTCCTTAGTTTTATAGAACAGACGTCTGGTGCAGTGACAATCAGGTTTTGGAAATTGGTTGTATTAGTTTTGATATGATTTATTGTGGTAGTAAGAGGTTGTTTATTGCTTCTGGTGAAGCTTTTTATAATTTATAAACTTTATCTCTTTTTTAATGTCTCATTTTGGGGGTTAGTATCGAGATTCATTGGTTCACCCATTGGGGGATAGTGTGGGTGTCAATCATATATGGCCACCTAGATCGTGACAGGTCCATTTAAGAACTTTCATCGGTGAAAACATGGTTATAGTTGACTTTATTACCAAGATCTAAATAAACATGCTTTAGATCAAAAAAAGCAATTTTAACATTACTAGTAATTTGAAATTTCGTGATAAAGGTCTTACGGATTTCCTTCATGGTGGGCTTTCCTCGATAAAACTTACTGATTATAGTGAGTCTACATTATTTAGAAAGTTTTATGAAAAAATCTTCGACTTTGAAGAACACCACAGGTTTTCCAAGGTGAGTCCTCTGTCATATTTCCACAAGAGACTCATTGATGTTAACTGATGGGATCTTGGTTTGAACCAAAGCAGCAAAAGTGGGTTTTGACATGCTTTACTCATTCTTTCAGATATGAGTTGTATCACTATTTCTTTGAGCACCACCTAAAGGTTTCACATTATTTGGGTTCATCTATTTTCCATCATCAACTTGATGACCCGATATGATTTGACGCTAAGAGGTAGGTTGCATGTCTTAAATCGGGCGGGAATTGTGATTGGGGTTATTGTCCTTTTTGGTTTGGGGCCTGTCAAAGTTTGATGATATTTTTGCTATATCTGGGTTGTTAGGAATAGAGTTATTGATCATGTTGTAAGTCTGATGTTGGTGTTTATTGTGGCATTTTTCGGCGGCGATTTCAGAATTTTCGGCAGTACTGGGTTATTTTCTTGTTTGTAGAGACAATGGTAGTAGTGGAGTTATGGTCAAAACTAGCCATTATAAGATTTATGGTATCAGGTGGCTCTGGAGGTTGGTGTTGATAGGGGTTTCCAGAAAATATAGAGTGAAGAGAGAAGTGAGAGAATTTTTTCTAGAGAGAATTTTTGTCATACGAACTCCCTTCTTATATTTCGATAATCCTCTTTGCATGAAAATTTCTATTTGTGTTATGAATTAAATGCATGTAGTGAATATCTATTCAATGATTATTATTGTATATATGTATTTAATTAATAGGCTTAATATATAGTTAACCCTTTAAATTTGTAAGGATGTTTCATTTAGACACTCGAATTAAGTTATGTTCCAATTGAACACATCAACTCCTAATAAAGTGTTTCAATGAGATACTTTCAGTTCAAAATTTTAATTTTTTGTGTGTATATTAGTTTGTCTGTTAGGTAGTAATATTAACCGTATAAAATATGTCATCTCCTTTAATTATACATATTAGCCTCAATAAGATGTAAAACCCCAAGTGCAGTCTACTTGAGATTGATGCTTATAATTAAAGGAGATGGCATATTTTATTTTGTTAACTTAACTACCTAATAGATGAATAAAAACACGCACAGTTTTTTTTTCCATAATTTGAACTGAAAATGTCGAATTAGAACACATTATTAGGAGTTGCGTGTTCAATTGAGGAACACGACTTAGTTAGAGTGTCTAAATAGAATATCCGGACAAGTTTAAGGAGCTGACTATGTATTAAAGCCTAATTAATATTAGGATTAACTTTATAATCTTTTGATGATATCTCATCTTATAAATTGGGATGTTATTGACCTTTGAAAGATACATTTGAAGACATTTAAATAAGATGATCTCTACATTCTACTCTCTATATCTCTAGTCTATATTTCTTATTCTATATTTCTCTTGTTTTATTACATATTATCAGTACGATTCTCTGACCCATTGAGTTATATGCATTTTAAAATTTATTCTACATTAAATTGGTATGATTTTTATTTTTGTGCTACGAACATCAAGTGAGAAATAAAGATCATAAATTATGAAAAAAAAATCTTACAGTTATTAAATATTTTAGCCGAAGCTGCAACTAATAGAGGCCAATTTCTATCCAAACCAAATACATGAAAAAGGGTTGAATTATCTAAGATACGTTTTTATCCTCCTAGTTAAAGTCATTCATTATCATATTGTTTTACTTATATCAAAATTTCTCTATTTGGCATGATAATTTTCGATGAGCTTTAAGTATCCTATTTTGACGTTGTTTAACTTGAAAGTGTATAAGCCTGAGAATATATGTAAATTAATAAAGAAAATGACATAAGAAGTTTAATCTGGAGATTTTATAAAGTCATACAATAGTAGATCTGGACAAGCCTTTTCGAGATCATTAAATATATATTAGACGAGTGGTGACACCAACATGCAACAATTTGTGATATTGATATTATTTCGATAGTATCATGGTATGTTTCCTAATTAAAATGAGATCTTCCTTTTCCTAGAAATCCAAGGTGGTGAAATAAGATTTATGAAATAATAATCTATATATGCATTTGATGCCCTCACGTATCTTTTTTGTTGTATTTTGGTTGTTTCGGCAAAACGAATATGTTACTCTTGTAACTCATGTGAAACCACTTCCAGCTAGCCTATTGGAATAACTTTTTTAGCGGATTTACAAATAAAAACCTAAATGTTAATTTACAAAGACAAACAAATCTTTGAGATAATAATTATGTTTTTATTGGACTGCAATAAAAGTTAACATTTCCAAATATATTACAGTTAAAATTTTCAATCTCGAAAAGTAATTAACTAATTTATAGTACTTGCGTCATATGACTATGTTATAGATACACCATATTACTTAAAATTTAAAATCATCGACCAAAAAGGTGTTATATAAATATTGGATTAGCTAATAAAATTGTTAATTGAGCCGAAGACCATAAAGACTCGTACAAGACAAGTATTGACATATATTTATACTTATAACTGCTTAAATAAGTTATATACATTTAAGGTATTATTAATTATAGTTGGTTATTATAAATACTAATAGTAAATATTTTCAAATGCTTGCTATGTTTATTATTAATAAATTGCTTTACTGCTTGTAAAAAATTACTATGTTTATTATTGATAATTGCTTTACTTCTCGTAAAATATTATTATTGTAAATGTTTTAATAATGTGGAAAAGTTATTACTCACAACCTCATGGGGTAAATGCATTAAAAAGGGACAAACTTTAGAAGATGGTGTTGCTGTGGTTAGTGACGAACTTGCTTTGGGGAAAAAATGTATTGATAGCTTATATACCGTGGGAGGGTTACAATGGAGAATAAACTTTGAAATCCTTCATCAGGTATGGGACCAGTAATATTTTTAATCTTCTAGGATTTTAAAATATTATATTTAATTATTTTACAAAATTGAGAATGCAAGAGTATTGATTTGAGATCAATTACAAGAATGTATAATAAAATAGTTTTATAGTTTTATAATCTCAAATATACTCATGAAGTAACATTTATGGATTTTATATATTTCGAGATAATTTTATGCCTATTTGTGGCTACATTATTGACCATGTCATATATGATTGACCATATCAGATATGATTGTATTGTATCATTTCAATGATTTGACAAAATATTCTCCTTTAATTATGCAGAATCATACCCCTAATATTGTGCAAGATATAGTGCTAAAATTATATTTGTTATTATAGGTCTTTGTATATAAATAGTCTCTAATTTATCAATTGAAAATCAACAAGATACAAAATACTTTTTTTTTAATCTCTTTTGATTCTTGATTTATCAATAGTTATCATGGTATGAAGAGCCTATTTTTTTCTTCTGAAAGTGCTCTACTTCTTACTCTTTCTTTCTATTTGATCTATCATCAAATTATCTTTTGTAATACCCCGGAAGTGTCTAGGAGTAGACCCGGGAAGCTAAAATATAAAATTGCAGAAATTTGAAAAAAAAGTTGCAGGACGAGAGGAACAACGACACGTGGAATGTAACCACGAGCCGTTGCAAGCAGTCGTGGTAAGAGGCTAGGCCTGGTGACAGTGTAGACAATGGGCGTCACAACGACCCGTTGTAAGGAAGCACGACCCGTTGTCTGGAGTCGTGGTAAGGTAGTGGACCTTTATAGTGGAGACGACAGATGGAAACCCCGACCCATTGTAGGATACAACGAGTCGTGGTAAGGCTTGTTGTGAAGGAGTTCAAATTTTCAGAAGAGAGAAACAACGACCCGTTGGACCCTAGAACGACTCGTCCTGTTCGTCTGTGGTTTGAATCTGAGATATGGTTGGGGCAGTGCTCAGCACGGGCAGATACCATGGGTCACGGAATCTTCCAACGGCCCATTGGTTCACTCGTTGTTTGGTCCAGTGACCAGTTTTCAGCGAATTTAGTAAGGGTAATTCCGTTATTTCCTAGTCCTATGGCCCTATACTACGTCATTTAAGGCTTGTTTTGAGGGGTTTTGAGAGGGGAAAAGCCTACTCTAAGTTATTCTTCCCATGCATGCAAGTTTGAAGGATTGAAGAGGTGATTCAAGACCAAATTTCAAGGTTTCCATTAGGATCTTACCTTGGGCAATTGGAGAGTGTTAGAACCCGCTAATCCAAGGTATGTAACGCTATGAGTGGGTGCTTCCTTCCACACTCATGCCCAATTTCTATCAAAACATGATGAATTGCCTATGATCAAGTACGGGGTTTCTACCCAATTGCATAATTCTTCAATCTCTATACATGGATATGATTAGATTATATTATATTGATGAATTGTGAATCTTGGACAAATTTTAAATTATTTTCAATCAAAATTGTGATTTCTAAATTATGAAATTGAATGTCCATGGATGAGAAGTTCATGAAAGAAGAGAATGACGTTGAATGTATGATGATGATGAGATTTGATAATGAAAAGCATGTTTCTAAAGCTACCCATGATCTTGATGTTGTTTTTAAAATGAAATGAGTAGATCCTAGTATGATAAATGTTTAGGAAATGCGCACATGTTGATTAAAGTGATGATTTTCCCGACATAAGCTTACCACATTATTTGAAGTGAAATTTTCCAATTTTTTCATAAAATCTAGCTTGTGGTATGTTGAGTTAAATATTTCTACATGTAGCTTACCACATGATTTAGAGTAGATTCTCCCACCTATGATTGAGCTTGTGGTATGTTTCGAAATAAAGCTTCTCATATGCATGAATTCATAATTGAGATGTGTTTCATTAACGAGCTTTGTCAATAGACAATGTTGAGCTTCATTTCATAAGATGTTGAGTTATGCATGATTTCATATTGAGCTTCGTCATTGGACGATGTTGAGCTTCGTCAATAGACGATGTTGAGCTTCGTTATATACGATGTAGAGCATTGCATGTTTTTGGGAGAAGATTCTAGCACCGAGCGGGTCAAGGGTCGATCACCCTATGCCCCAGAACTACACGCCAACGTAGGTTGATACTATTATATTATTGGGACCTCACTTGTGAGCTATCCCCGGCCCGATTGGCCCTTAAGCTTGATATCAATATCATGGTATCGACCATCACCCTGGAAAGGTTATGGACGGCTCTACCCACTTGAGTGTGATAGTTGAAATCATGTAAGCTCTATCATGGTATGTCGGTTAAGTGACGAGTCTCCCACTGTCTATATTTTCCAGATTTGCATTTTCATTACTCATGATGATTACCTTATGCATGCATGTTCTAAAAGTAAGGTTTGACTCATTGTTTAGCTTTTGATATAAATGTTATTATCACGCCCCGCCTTGGGGGGTATGATTGGCACCTGGTGCCCTACTAGGACCTGAACTGCTAGACTGCTGAGCCTAAGCACTTCTGGTGCCTGCCTGGCTCTAACTTTGATTCATGGAATCAACGGGCTATATAACGGCTGTAAATACAGCCCCCAGCCGGCTAGGCCTACAACCACCTGTACAACCACAACAGCTAACCAGAACCACATCAACATAAGAGAACCTATGCGGGCCGACAAGGCCACCATGCTGTCTAGTTACTTCTGAATCAAATAAACAGGAGCTAAACTGCTACGTGACCGACAAGGTCACCACTACCAACCGGATAAGGCCCCACACGACCATCATAAACAAGCTAAGACATACACACGGCCTAGCACGACCGGTAATACTAACCACAGGGAATACACAATCTGCAATCCTCTAAGAATACTGATAAGATGGTCGGGACAGGGCCCCGGCCTACCCGTACTGTACAACAAAAGAAAAGAAATAAACCTCTAGCTGTCTAGCTCTAGATGACAGGAGCTGATGACTCTATGAGCTGGCTAGAATCACAAGGGATCGACTCCTCGTCTATGAGTACCTGCAGGCAAGTAATGCAGCACCCCAAACGGCCGTCAGTACCACCGGTACCGAGTATGTAAAGCAAACTGAATATAGCTGAATATAAGCAATAATACTGGTAGTTTTGAATAGAAGAAAGTAGTTGAAACTGTCTGGGCTGGCGGGATCTAAATAAGCTTATCTGTACTGAAGGTAAGGTAGAAGCATACCTGTCGATGTGGCGTCCTGCTATCTATCAGCTAATAAATAACATGTATATACATATATAGCATACAAGGACCTATACCAGCCCCCATAAGCCGTAAGGTGCCAACCAACACACAATCTATATACCCCTACCCAGGTCCAAACCATCCAAAAGTAAATCACTCCGCTCGCCTACTAAGTACGAGCACCTCTACCGGCCCCCTGGGTATGCATCTTGGGCTCTCTGGGCCCCTGACTATAACTGTATCTGAGTCCGGAGGACTCCTGTAACTATATCTGATATCTGTATTTGTATCTGCAATCTGTGCCCTGGGCGCAAGCGCTCGATAGGGTATACTGTAATGCTGATCAGCCTGATATGGGGAATGCTGCATCCCATCTTCGTCCTACTGCGGACGATATGCCCCTCCTTGGAGTGACATATCCTCACCCTCTGGCGGGCGAGTCGACACAACTATTCACCCCGGGGCGGCAAGGAAGCTCTAAGGGTGCCCACATAACACAATCAGGTCTCAACAAGCAACAATAATCACATATAACATGTATAATAAATCTGATCATACTGTTCATGTTCTGATATTCTATTCTGCATCTCTTGCTGAATTAAACTGAGTCTGGGATAAGATCTTACTATCTAATACTGTTTTACTGTCTTTTATTCTGAATATGGCATAACAACACAAAACAAACTTACTGAATTCATACTAAGCGTAATACTCGACTCCTGAAATTCTCTTCTGAGATTTACTTTATTTTACTAAGCTAGAGTTACTAACTTGCCGAAGAAACTGGCTTTACATACCTCCGTTTTCTGATTTCCTGGCTAATTGGCATAATTCGGTCAATATTCCGCTATTTATCCCAACTGCATCCATATATATATATATATCAATTAGGACTAAATACATTAATACTCTGAGAGAAAAATATCACTTTTAATATATATATAGCCCAAACTTTGACTTATCAAAAAATGGCCGAAAACTCGCTATTTCTCTGAAGTCCAGAAGGGAGAAATACTCACTTTAGGGCTAGGAGTATATTGACACTAATTTGGAGCAATTCCACTTACCTTATCTCGGTAGCACGACGATTCGCCGGCCGAATTTTATGAAACTAAATCCGCAGGAATGCTTCTTGCTGCTTAATACCTCATACCCACGTTTGTTTCGAGTTTGGACCATGTATATAGGTGTAATCGGAAGGAAACTAGCACCAAACCTTCATGCCCCTTCTCCTCTCTGCACTCTCTGCCTATTTCTGGAAAAAATCTTATATTTTAATTACTTAAAACTGAAGTTGGTGCTTTTATACTTGGGGCTGCACTTCACCTCCGTGGCACATCGGCCATCGTGGAGGTGAGCCTCCGTGACACGCTGGCTATCGCGGAGGTGAGCCTCCGTGACACTCTGGCCATCGCGGAGGAGGTCTGCCAGCCTCCTCTTGCGATGGTTCGACGTGTCGCTTATCCGTTCTTTCCCCGGGCCTTTTCCTAGCATGTATGGCATTCTAAAACTCTTAACCAACATGTGAATAGGCCATCTACATGTCGAGAATTTACGGGGTGTAACAGTTATATTCAGCTTTGAGTCATTCGAGTTAGTCATGATGTTGTAAAGCTACGCATGGTCATGTCATGATAAGATTTCGATTTCAGAATGAATGCATGTAGCCCTTCTACTTATACTTGAAAGCTTATGATATGGCATGAATGTTTTAAAAGATTTACTTTGCCTAAGCGATTTTAGTTACCTTGCATACTCGGTACATTTCACGTACTGACCATATACTTTCTATGCTGCATCATTTCATGACACAGGGTCCGGTTCTTAGATCCAGCCCCGCTCGTAGTCGCTTACCAGAGTTAGAACCTGCGTGATTGGTGACTCCTCATCTTTTGAGGACTAGACTTTCAGCTTCATGTCGTGTTTCAGTTTCAGGTTTTGTGGAGTTAGTTGGGGTCTTGTCCTATCAACTTGTCTAGACTAGAGGCTTTCAGACTTATGTATGTATAACTTTAGATATTATTCTGATGTGCTATTGTATGAGACTTCTGCTGAGTTTATAATTATGCTTTCTTCATGTTTATTAAATGAGTTAGTTGAATGCTTATGCCATGGGTCGACTTGGGGTCTCTCGAGGTCCCTTGTCCTGTGTTTACGCTCGGGTCGTGACATATTTTATCTTCGTAATGGAGTCCTATTCTCAAGATATTTTGTTAACCAAATTTGATAGAAAAGACTATCCTATGTGGCAATTTCATTTTCAATCTTTATTCAAGGGAAAAGCTAAAGTTAGAAGTCCTGGTGGAAAAAAGCTCTCTCTGTGATTCGCCGTCGAAAAACCTAGTTTGCCTACACCGATCCTAATTTTCCTATTGCATGGGTGGAAATGGCCACCTCCTCACTGAGTCAGCCAACACTAGAGGGTGGAGATGTCAATAAACTAAACTATGCTGCCACTCTCAATCCAGCCACTATAAATCACATGACTTTACCTATCAAACAAGTGACGTATTTGCATGGAGAATGCAGGGTAATCTAGGAGGAGGATGAAGCCAACTATATGATTCAGTCACGACCCGAATGTACACCCGGGTCTTAGACACGGGACAAGGAGCCTCGAGAGACACCAAGTCAATCCATGGCATGAGCATACATCTAATTCAATCACATAAGCGGAAGACTAACATAAAAAATGTAATCATACATACACAAAGGGAAAAGCGATACAAGACTTATACAATACGGTTGAATACAATCTGTAGTCTGATAAGCCTCTAAACATGAAGGATGGGTTGATGGGACAACTCCCCAACAAACCCAACATCTAGAAACTGAAAGATCATAGAGTATAAACATGCAACCCTCGGAACATGAGACTCACCAAAAGCGCTTGAGAGCAAATCCAAAACTAACTACAGGTGAGGATGAGCCTGAGAACTGGGACCTGTATCATGAAATGATACAGCATAGAAAGTATGCAATCAGTACGTGGAATGTACTGAATATTCAAGGTAAGTAAAATGGACATTTAAAACATATCTGAAATTCATAATTAATCATAAGAGTAGGACAACATGCTTGTATCATAAATCATCATAACATATCATACGACTCAATGTTTTCAAAATATTCGTAACATAAACATAGTCGTAATAATAATAGAAGAGCTTTGCTTAACATAACTTGAGCCAACATACATAATCATAACAATGCATAAGACATGAAGAACAGTGGGAGGGCTCGTCATAACCGACACCATAATGGTAGAGCCTTTCATGATGCCCCAACTATCTCACTCAAGTGGGCAGAGCCCACCCTGGCTTGCCAGGCGAGGGTCGTGCATTAGGCGTGATATCACATTTTAGGGGGTCATTATCAATATAATATATGATTAGAAACCCACGGTGGCACATGGTTATGAGACACCGGCGTAGTCCTTTGAACGCCGGGTTGCTCGATGCTAGACACGACTCCCAAAAATATGCATATAGGCTCATACGTGAATCAATAACATCATACACTAAGATTCATTGGCTAAAATATGACATTTATCATCATTGATCCCCTTTAAAACATGTTTAGCCAGGAATCAAAGACCCATTTCATCGGCCAATATCATAAATCAATAAATCATGTAATTCATTTCATAAATCGTAAATCATTCTTCAACATGTGAGCATTGCCCAATAATTTAACATACTTAATTCTTTTAAAAATTTGCTCATCAACATGGGAACTTGAATTCATGCTTTTCCATCATCAATAAACTCAAAATATTGAATGTTCATCATAAATCATAACTTTCATGAACTTTCATCAATGAACATTTTAGATTTAAAAAGCTTGAAATATGATTTTTAAAGAAAATAATATAAAACCTACCCATCATTCATAATTCAATAATTAAAACTCAATTAAATCATATCCATAAAGAGATAAGTCATATTTTCATGCATTTGGGTAAAACTCCATAGAACTTGAATAGGAGAATTCACGATTTAATCGAATTTTGGGCATGGGTGTGGAAGGATTCACCCATTCTAAACCTTACATACCTAGGTTGATGATCCCTTAACTTGTATTGAAGATCCAAGTGGAATTGATAAGTTGGAGGTGATGAGCCCTAGCTTCTTCTTGAGAGAAAGATCAATCTATGGATGTTTGAAGAGGGTGAGGATTTAGGCTAGGCTAATCCCTTTAATATGACCTTAAGGAAGCCCAAAACGACGTTATTTAGGAGTTAGAAGCATAGGAGTTTACCAAAATGCCTCAAAACTAATGAAATAAAACCTATAAATGGAAGTTACCAAGACCAAAAATACAATCTGTAGGTTGATTGTACGACTCGTACTGAGAGTCGTACAATGCCTATTGCAGCTTTACTAAATCACTCATAACTTTTTACTCCGAACTCCGATCGGCGCAAGGTTGAATGCGTTGGAAAGAAGACTCAAAGGGATTCTATTGGATATGCTGATCACCCAAATTTCTTTTGTAATATAGGAGCTATGATCAGTTGAAGTTGACTCTCATACGGACCAATACGAAAAACCCAATCAGTAAGAAGGTTCTCAACTCAACTTCATGCTAGAGGTTCCTTATGACCTTAATTTGCATCCAATGCACTTCTTATACTTTGGAATTAATATTAACGCCTTGTTTTAATAAATTCATCTGGTGTGGGCCTATCCACATACCTAGAAGGGTTCCTAACTTAGTCCGAAAGTCCGAGGCATTATAATATATCAACTCACAACTGAACCAATGATTCACACCATCATATTACGACTTGTACCATGAGTTGTAACACCAACCTATGGTTTCCTCCAGTGACTACTGAGTCCATTTTCCCAAACTCTCTAAATATTTCCACGACTCATACCACAACCCGTAACTTTATCCTACGAGTCATACTATTACTTGTACAATCATTCACACGATAACTCCAAAGACTTTCTACGACTTCTAGCCACGGGTCATAACCAGATACTATGGCTCGTAGTGGGACTCGTGGTTGGAAAACAAGTTATCTAATCTAGACCATGGATCTTCCTACGACCCGTACTACCAACCTATGACTTGTAGGTTGAGTCGTACTGAAGTAAATTTTTCCAAATTTTCCTACTGATCACACTTCAAATATCAAGTCTAGTCTTAGGAACTTTTGGGGTATTACAGATTCGTAGAAAGAACTTGCAATATGCTGTAATTGAAAAATTTCTCCTATGGATGGCTGAAAATTTAAGATCTAAGGAGAATAATACTAAAGTAATGTGAACTGAAAGGAGAATGCAATATTGGACTGTTAAGCAATATACATATACTTATTAGGGCTTCAAACATGTAAGATTATGTGAATTTATTGTCTAAACTTGCTTTCTATTTGACTCAAAAAAATTGGACTTACCTGATGAGAACTCTGAAATGGGATCTTATGTTCTACCCAGAGGAGGAAACACCGGTGGTAATTGCATGAATCTCTTTTCCATCATTACCACCAAACTTTTTCATGAGGGAGGCAGTTCTTTCATTTGCATCTGCAGTGGGTAAACCACTACAAGTAGATATGGCAACAAAGAATCAAATAAGGCCCAGCTGTGTAAGAGTGAATGTGGAAGTGGATATTTTGGAAAATTCCAAAAGAGGATCAATATTGGAGTGAGAAAAAAAATGGGGAGGTTGTGGAAAAGTGGGTGCATATTAAATATGATTATGTCCCGAAGTACTGTAAGAGTTGTAGAATCCAAGGGCATAGTGAGCAGGAATGCTTCATCATACACCCAAGATTGCATCTTAAGAAGGAGGAGAAAGGAAAGGACAGAGAAGGGGAAGGAAAATAGAATACTAAGGCTATTGCAACAGAAAATGGCCTCAAAGACACCAACTCAGGAAACTCAAAAGAAGGAGAGGAAGTGCAGAAATTAAATGAAAATTTCATAATTGGGAATGGGAGAATACAGAGGAAGGTGGAAAAACAAAAGGAGAAGGTTTGGAGCCAAAATCATGTTAAACTGGGTGAACAAATTGACACAAGCAATATGTTTGCATCATTGAATGACCAGGAGGAGGCTCCTGTTCAACTAGAGAAGAGAACATCTATAAGTCAAAGGGAAAGTCATAGAAATGAGAAGAAAGTGATTGATAAGGATGATAAAGAGGAGGAAGGTAATACGGAGTTACGATCCGTAAGTCCTAAGTGATTTTGAGTGCAATTGCTCTACATTAGTGGAGAATTACATAGAAGGAAAGCCTATGAGTCGAGCTGTGTGCATGAAGATTTCTTTTGGGAGAGGAGCATGATCATCTCTTTCTATAATCCATTGTGTGTATGCATTGATTTCATGATAAAAAATAGGGATTCTCTCTTATGTGAATGGCATCATTCCTTTTGAGGACACAATTGCATTAAGGTAAATGTGTGCATAAGGCATGAGAAGTGCAATCTCCAAGGAAAACTTTTAATGTGCAATGATTATGAATTGAGATGATATGTGTACTTCATGGATAAGATCTGCCCTCATTTTGCAAAATGAAATCTCTTGTGAATCATGTTTTTGAATTGTGGTGGCCTCTTAAAACTTTTTTAGTTTTGTTTTTGGGGGAATTTGCTTCTCTTTTTTTGTGAGTTGGTGAGCATTTTCGGTTTTCATGAATTAACTGGTCATGGATGTATAAACTTGTGTGGAGTGATATGTTTCTCAACTGATAAGAATTTCATTACTTGAGGACAAGCAATGGTTCAAGTTTGGAGGTTTGATGAGTTGTAATTTACCAACTCATTAGGCTCTTAAGCATGAGCTTTAGTTTAGCTTTCAAGTCATTTAGATGAATTTTACGCCCTTTTTGCCTTTTTATGTGCAAACATCTGAGTTGAAGAAAAAGAGCAAGAAGTGGAGTAAAAATAAGGAAATCAGGTGAAAATTGGTGCTCCACCAGAGAACATCGATGCAATGCCGGCTAAATGCAGATGACCACTACTTTGAGGAACTAAATAAACCGGCAATCGTGGACATCAATCAGCGACTCGCTGGTTAACTAGCCTACATGCGCCTGAACTTGATGGATGAAGGAGGAAAGAAATTGGCATAGCGCGGTTGGAGGTCAGCGAATCTCCGAAGGACCCACCGAATGGTACTGGAAATCACTGAAGGAGCAGGAGATGACAGACGGCAATTTGCGAAATGTAACCGGCGAACCGTCGGTACTTCCGCAAGTGCCAAAATGTCTAAGCAGGGGAAATTGCGGCCAACACAAAAAAAAGAGGAGATTGGTTGCCCTATCTTTGTATATATTCTAGAAGAAAGTACTCTGTACATATCAAGTCTTAACTTTAGCTTTTTAAACATTTCTTTTGCTGAGGAAGAAAGCAGAATTCTATTGGTGGAAATTGTTGAATATTGTTTTTCTTTTCTTTATCTTCTTCCTTAGCAAGGTACCACCATTGTTGCATTCATATTTTTGAATTTGACTTTGCTGCTATTATTAATGAAATCAATGAGTTTATTATTGAATATGCTCTTTAGTTTCTTAACCATGAGTAGCTAAATCATCAACTAGAGGTGTGTGGTGATGAGTGCTTAATTAGATTGGGTATTGCTAGAATCATCTCAATTTTGATTGATTAGTGTAAATCTGTTAAGTTCTCTCTAAATTATAATTGATGATCTATAGTTGAAAATGTGGGTCTATTTTTCTTACTTGATTTCTACTTGAAATAGAAGAATTGAGTATTGAGAGAGAATTTGATGGGGGAAATGGATGTGATGTTGTGGAAGTTGGGCTAAAAACCCATATTTACACTCTTAATTAATAGCTAATAGCTAGAGATAGTGCAACTATTAATTCAAACTTGATTGGGTTAGTTTAATTGTGTCTATTGGCTCGAAAGAACTCTAGAAAGAGGCATTCATGAGGTTGAAAAGCATAGAATGTCCACCTGTCCAAAGTTATTTACACAATCTGCAATAATGAGATGATCTAGCATAGCCTTGTTTAATTAGCACATCATCTACACCACACCTCTAGTCCCTCTCATTATTGTCTACAACTTTGGTTATTTTGCTATTCTAATTAGCTGAGTTAGAATCTATACCATATTGTTAACATTAAGTTTTCCCCAAATAATTTACTACTTTGTTTCTTTTGAGTGGTGCGAACTAATTTAAATTTTTCAAACAACATTTGTGTATATTACTTGCTAGTCTCTGTGGGATTAGACCCCGACATCCGTCAGGATATTTATTTTGATACAATGACCGTTTATTCTTCTTCGTAAAGAAGAGTGTAATTTGAGAGTTATCATAAAGTGATCACACTCCATTAATGAGAGAATGATTAATTGATGATGGCTTATTTGAGAATTAGATTGTAACTTTCTATATGCTGCAATGATGCACTTGACATGCCTTTTATGAGAATGATAAATGAAAATATTTAACATCCTAAAATTAGAGGCTCGAGCCCGAGGGGAGTATCGGGCAAGTGAATAACAATATTTGTATGGCTCGTATCCGAGGGGAGCATCCGAATGAGCTTATGAGTGGGAGCGGATGCCTCGCTGGCACAGTACATGAATTTCTAGAGACCCCTACAGGTCATGACTGGATGGGCACAAATAAGACCCTCTGGCATGTGTGTACATTATTCGTGTGGTTGAGTGTTAAGGAAAGATGACGGAGGCGTGTGCCAGTCATGCTATCCTTGGTTGTGTTGTTTGCGTATTTGTTTATGATTTTATTTATATTCACAAGGTAGATGTGAAACGTGCTATGAGAATGTGCAAGATTATCATGGATATGATGCAAATTTATAACTATAAGCCCGGTGTTAATGCTATGTGCGACTTTGTTACCCTGCGTGGTTATTAAGTAGTTGTCGCTATGAATAACTGACGATTTGTAGCTCTTAATAGCTATTTGTTGTTTTATTATGGTTGTTTGATGGTTTTATGGAGAATGTGAAATGTTAACTATTGATCTAATGAACTGTGGGATGGATGAACTGAGAAGGGTACAACACATCAAGCTACTGCCTACGCAGTGCTGCTACAGCAAAACCATCTTCGCTGCGGTGAGACCGTTGTAGCGAACAAGTGATCGCTGCAACGAGAGGCCTAATCCAGTGAGCAGGCCGGCTGATCCCTGAGTAGAGCTAGTGTTCATAAAATGCCTTGTATTTTTGTAAAAAGCTGAGATTCCTTTTTTATATCTCTATTGTTGTAATTATATGTTATTATGTAAGGTCGGACGATGATGCCTACTAGTACTTTGTCACATACTGACCATACCTCTGCATTCTTTTCTGAGTGAAGAGTTTGAGCCCGGTAGTTCTTCGCGCCCTCACTTGTAAACCAGCAGCTTTTGTGGATTGAGAAGGTGAGTAGATGAGGATGTAGATCACTCCTTCATTGCAGATTTTCTTCTTTCGGACATTCGAACACTTTATTTCATTTTTAGTGTTCTCCTTAGTTGTGGAAATAGACATCTTGTGCAATGACTTTCAGGTCTTGGGTATTTCTTTTTCTTTGCAATATTGGTTTAAGCGATTGATTCATGATGTGAAGTTATTTCAATAATTAAAGAATGCGTTTACCTTTTTGCATGTCTCATTTTGGGGGTAGTATCGGGATTCGTTGATTAGCCCATCGGAGAGTTAGTGTGGGTGCAAATCACGGCTATTTGGGTCGTGATATGAACATTATAGAGATTAATCTTTATCACCACTAGATCATAGTCGAGTTATATTTTCTTAAAAGAATTCCCAAACACCATATAAACGATTCTAAATAGCCAAAAACTGACGTGATTCAATGTATAGCAGTGAGTAGTTCTTACTAGGTTATTTTTGATGAACCTACTAAATTTCAGGTCAATCAGAGTTTAAAAAATTCATAATCTCCAAATCTATGACCAAATTCAGAAAATAACTGATTCAGACGATTTAATGAAAAATAATCCGATGTATATTCTTATCATATATCAATTCATATTAAATCATAATTTGTAATCATATTTCAAATGTTACATAAATAAAACAGATATAAAGAATAGTGTTTTCATACTTAAATCAAATTTTAATTAGACAAACTACCAAAAACTCATCTAAACGACCTTGAAATGATGAATAAACAACATCTCTCACTGCAAGCAGTGAGTGTTGCTCATCAGGTCATTCTTGATGGATCCATCAAATTTCAGATTAATCGAAAATCATAAATTTCATAATCGCCAAACTATGATACAATTTGAAAAGTAACCATTTTAATCATAATTAATGATTAAAATATTTTGATTTAGGTTTTCACTCTAATTATAATTATCCCATGAGCACAAGACATATAATGTTGTTCTGCTTAGGCAAGACACATAATATCTCCTTACAATAAATTTTCCTCTTCATCAATGCACTTGAGAACTCAAGATATTATATTTTCTTCTTTGGGGTAAAAACTAGATATCTCTTTTCGTGAATTAATTAAATGTTAATAGTATCCAAAGATAAATCTCCTTTCGATAGATAAAACTCTATCACTAGCATACAGTTACTTATGACAATTTATACACTAATCCTGAGCACATCGTAATGACTCAAATAATAGATCACTTTTATAGATCTTATGCACTCATTATAACTCGCAGTCCATGTATTGTATAATCTAACATGTATAAAGCTTTAAAAAAATTCTGCAATGGTTCCACATAAATAATTTACTTTAATAATAATTATTTATTAATCATAAAGTTTTAATTTATACTGTATAAGAATTTCAAAACATGAATCAATATTTCAAAAAATTTCATCCAAGAAAGAATTTTTGAATCTTACAACGAACTTATCCGGTGCGAAAATAATAATGATAACACTTCAAAAATAAAACATGATTTGCACCAGGTTATTAATATGGGTATCGACAAAAGCACAAAATAATACCCCTATTATTCAACAACATTTTTTACCATATTGCATGTGATATAGACAACACACAGACACAAATTTTAATCAAACATAAAATTGATACTTATCTCTTGAAGTGTGAACGCGAATCAAATCTTCAAGAACGAGCAAAATCATCCATCTGATTATCCTCCGGTTCCACGGTTTTTTATTGTGCAAATCCAGTAGCACCGAAATCTATGAATTCAAGTGGGTGAATTTATATTAAAAACGTGTAGAAATATATGTAAAAACCTTTTCTTCTTGATAGAATAAGACATTTTATATAGCCACAAGTTCTAGGGTTTAAACCCTTTTCATTTAATTTCTAATTATCCGAGCACAACAAGAACCACATAATTTAATTAACGAGGTTTCCTATTGTGAAATTAATTCAAAATATTTGAATTAATCCTACCATAATAAATTATGAATTATTCCATAAAAAAATCGTACTTGCACTTCTCAGTTCAATTTTGAGAAAGGTAATTGAATTGAGAAGTGCAAGTAAATCTTGGTAAAATTTACCAAGATATATTTGGCCCTATAGTATGATAAGGGTAAAATTAGTTATTAAACTAAAGTTGAGGGGTAAATTTGACCCTTTTCTCTAAACTTTATACTTATAAGAACCGATGATTTTATCTTCTGTGTATAAGCTAAATTCTATATACTAAATCATCTACCATATAAGTAAAGGACACAACAATGAATATATGATCTATTTAAATCTTTTTAAATTGAATAAATAATTATTTTATAATAAATATTATATTTAAACACATGGTTAATAGTATATACCCCAACACATTGAGATTTCGGACTGCTGAGATATGACTAATCTTTCAATAAAATTTGGAGAAAGAGGGAAAATTTAAAGATGAGGGAGATAAACTAGGACAGAAATTTGAAGATAGAGAAAAAATTTAGTGCATTATAGGAGTCCATTAATCATAACAATCGTTAAAACCATATCCATTTATACAGGCGATTTAACACACTAATTGATAAAATATAAAAACTTTATTTTTATCCTTTATTTTAGTTAACTTCATTTTTTCCCCAAGGATTCCGATACATAATATGTACTGTATGTACTAGTACAAGAAGTTAGAATTATATCATTTTCATAATCAAAATAAATTATATTTAATTTTGTACTATAATCATACAAATGCTTTTGTATATTAATCTTAGATTGTGAACATAAACTCTATACTTATAAGAACTGATGATTTAATCTTCTATATATAAGTTAAACTCTATACACTAATAACCTGTTTGGCCAAGCTTCTCAAATCTGATTATTTTGATAAGTGTTTTTCTCAAAAATGCTTATCAAAAAAGCATTTTTGGTGAGAAGCAGTTTGTGTTTGGCCAATAAATTTAAAAAACACTTTTGAGCAATAATTAGTGAGGCCAAGCTTTTGAAAAGTGCTTCTAAGTGTATTTTTCACAAAATTATTTTTCAAATAATTACTTTTGGGGAGAAACTACCTTTTTTAGCTTTGAAAACAGCTTCTACTACTCCCTAAAAACACTTATTTTCTCTCAAAAGCTTAGTCAAACACCTTAGTTTTTTTAAAAAAATATTTTTTAGGAAAAATAAGCATTTTTGGCCTCCTAGAAGCTTGGTCAAATAGGCTATAATCCATTTATTACATAAGTAAATGACACATCGATAAATATATGATCTATTTAAATTGAATAAATAATTATTTTATAATAAATATTATATCTAAACACGTGATTAGTAGTATATATTCATGACTTTAGACTCTTGAGATACAATTAATCTTTCAATAAAATACCAAGAAAGAGGAAAAATTTAAAGATGAGGGAGGTGAATTAGGGCAGAAATTTGAAGTTGAGGGAAAATTTAGTACCCCACAGGAGTTCATGAATCATAACAGCCTTTAAGGAACCAAGTTGTCCTGCTTTGATGATATTCTTGTTATCCTAAAAGGAACCACCCAATTTCCTGTTATCCATACCAATATTATTTCATTGATTGAAAATGAATAACCTGTCAAAAACTAGTCCTTGAAAATATACTCCTACAGGTTTTCTGGAATCTGGACCACCCCCCATTGAATATTCCAGCTATTAATTAAGCTTCGAAAGGTACCCAAATTTCTTTCTTTTTAAGTATCCAATCTACCAAAAAGAATCTCAATCTTCTCTGAAGCAATAATGGATTCTTCATGGGAAGCTAGTGTTACTGATTCCATAAATGCCATTTACCTTTTATTCTCTGCGTACTTAGTTTTTGTAATGCAATTGGGTTTTGCCATGCTCTGTGCTGGCTCAGTCAGGGCCAAGAACGCCATGAATATTATGCTTACCAATGTGGTCGATGCCGTCGTTGGTAGCCTTTCTTACTATCTCTTTGGTTTTGCCTTTGCCTTTGGCGATTCAAACCCATTTATAGGCACCAATTTTTTTGCCCTTAAAGACATTCCTTCAAGCTCTTACGACTACAGCTTCTTTCTTTACCAATGGGCATTTGCGATTGCTGTAGCTGGAATTACTAGTGGGTCTATAGCTGAACGTACTCAATTCACTGCTTATCTTTTCTTCTCTTTTTTCCTTACTGGGTTTGTTTATCCTGTTGTTGCCCATTGGCTTTGGTCTTCCGATGGTTGGCTAAGTCCGAATTCGAGCTCTCTGCTCTTTGGTTCTGGTGCTATTGACTTTGCTGGCAGTGGCGTGGTGCATTTGGTTGGTGGGATTGCCGGTTTTTGGGGATCGATTATTGAAGGCCCAAGAGTGGGACGATTTGATGCGTTTGGTAACCCTGTGAAAATGAGAGGCCACAATGCTACTCTAGTAGTGCTTGGAACATTCTTGTTGTGGTTCGGATGGTTCGGGTTTAATCCGGGCTCCTTCGACAAAATTCTTGTTCCCTACCCACATATGGTCGACCAAGGTAACTGGACCTCCGTGGGCCGGACCGCGGTCACGACGACCCTGGCTGGTTCCACAGCAGGGATCGTCACCTTGTTCGGCCGAAGATTACTGGTGGGACACTGGGATGCAATGGATGTTTGCAATGGAGTTCTTGGTGGGTTTGTTGCAATCACCTCAGGTTGCTCAGTGGTTGAACCATGGGCTGCAATTGTGTGTGGGTTCTGTGCAGCTTGGGTTCTAATTGGACTAAACATTTTAGCACTTAAATTCAAATTTGACGATCCGCTAGAAGCAGCTCAATTGCATGGAGGGTGTGGAGCTTGGGGTTTGATTTTTACAGGGTTGTTTGCCAAAGAAGAATTTGTATTACAAGCTTACAATTCTGGTAAAACACAAACTATACGACCTTCCGGGCTAATTTTAGGAGGTGGATGGGGTTTGTTTGGGGCACAAATAGTTCAACTTTTGAGCATTATTGTTTGGGTAAGTTTGACAATGGGGCCTCTATTCTATCTACTTCAGAAACTTGGAATTTTGAGGATATCAGCAGACGAGGAGGTTGCTGGTCTTGATATCTCCAGTCACGGAGGTTATGCCTACGATGCTAGTCAAGAAGAAAGCGGTCCTCGCTTCTATGGCGAGTATTTGAGGATGCAACACCAATCATAAGGTTAAGCTTCCCTGGGAAATTATTATTTTTTCCCAACCAACTTGTGCACACGTCAACTATTCCACCGGTACCTACTATACCCCGTCATACAAGATTGCTTTCATCAAATGTATATATGAAATTTTGTAATTTCCCCACTGCTTTGCTGTATTTGCTGGCTTCATTAGCTATTAAATTCTCTCCTCTTTTGAATCAATGAACATGTATATGTTGGTACTTATATAATTTGTGGCATATATGAGAGAACCGTCCTTTTTATTGATGCCTATTGCTGCAGCCATATGGTGTTTCATAGCTCATACTGCTTCACAATCTCTACCATCAGTAGGAATTTGAAAATGAAGTAAAATCTTAATTGGTGTTAGGTTGCACGATCTAAGGACTTGTCTTTACTGTTTGCCTATGAATGAAACAAGTCGCCAGACGTGTTCCACTTATGTGAATAAAACAGTAAGTAAATGAGATAGTAATTTAGCATGGAAAACACCCGGCTCAAAAGGTGAAAAACCATGACCTGGACCTCCACAGGATTTTCTCCAACTTCACTAACTTCAAAGAGCCTCTTCAAACAGCAGATTACAACACTTGTAACCTAAAGGAATTATAAACTCTAATTCCTAGTTGTTCACGCTTCTCCCTAGGAATGTGTTCCCAACGTCTCCTAGTATACTCTACTTGAAGACAAAATCCTCTTAATCTAGTTTATAACTCACTGAATTAAGATTACATCAATTACAACTCAATGACTAACTCCTAGTACAAGATTGCTAACTCCAGCCTATTACTTTACTAGGACCAAGTTCGTCAATTGAATTTCTTCACACTCCAATGATGCAAGATCTCACTCTTTACAGATTTTCTTTTTTTTTCCCTTTGTAAGTGCACGAGTTGCTTTGAGAAGTCACACTTATATATATATACAACTCTTCAACATCTTTGCAGTAACTACCTTTGCCCACATTAGAAGTCTACTCCAAGTAGGAGTCCTTCTTCAAGTCTATCTCTTGGCTTCCTTTGTGTTTTAATCAAACTCCAACTCTTACAAATCAGCACATATACTATCTTCATAGAGTTTTTCTTCACTTCGAATTGCCCATCAAATCAAACTCTTCTTGACTTAGAGTTCTGCTTCAAGTGAGACCCCTTCTTCAAGTCAAACTCTTTGTTTCTTTAGTATTGTAGTAGAACTCCAACACTTCAATTTTGCATATGTTTATTTCACTGAGAGTGAGTGACATGGCTTAACCATCTTTTGATACGTGCAGCTTATGTTTATTGAAACATTTATTGCTGCCATGTCAGCTTCTTTAGACAGTAAATTTTATACTCCCTTGGAACAGCTTGGCTGACCTGTTTCATCGACTTTGTCAATCATCAAAACTATATAGATCCCACCAATTAGGTTTTTTACTGTTTGGATCAATGTTGTTGCTCCTATTTCCATTGCACTATCAAAGAGTCCTTGATCTGTTCAATAAACATAACCAATGCCTACAAGTGTGATAGATTGTGCAATGGCTAAAGCAGTTTTATCTATATCACTTCCAAATGGGGGTCTTTGCCTTCATATTTTAATCCAAGGACACGACACACAGCGTACATTTTGGTTTCGCTACTCCTAAGTGTAACTGTCTCCAAAGTACCTCCACAAACCAGAAGAAGTTTGTTTCCTGAAGTAGTGACCAAGAGAGACACTGAGTCCGAGGAAAGCTCGTTGGAGTATGAGGATGTTGAGGAAGAGGAAGAAGAAGGTGAAGAAGAAGACGAAGCTACTGTTGTTTTACCTGAAGAGACAATAGAAGAGGTTTCAGAGTCTAAGAAGAAAGGGAAAACACCAATCACTATTAATCTCAAGAAAGTTTGCAAAGTATATCCTTTTTCTTTTGTCATATTTGCAGCTTTCATGCTCCTTCTGGGTGCTTAATAGTGGGATTCTGATAATGTTTTGGTGTACTCTTTCTTCAGGTTCACAAGAAAACTGGTCATGAAGCAGGGTTGGGGGATTGTGCAATGAAACCATGTTTTCTCTGGAAAACGCCTGGCAATTTCTGAATTTATATTTCTATAAATTGCTCTTTAAGTTTTCAGTTACTCTCTGTGTACAAGCATTAACTTGTATTTTTCTGTTGTAACTTTTTCTAGTTAGTTCTGGTAGAAATATTATCACTACTTCTGCCCGTCTTATATTAATTCCCCTTTTCTTATTTATTCTGTTTCATACCCTGTATCTTCTGAATATAACAGTCTGAATCATGATTCTTTTTATGCCTTACACGAAGATCTTGAGTTTGTTATGTTTATTTCGTGTTTTTTTGGGGTTAAAGGCCACACCACTATGACTTGCCCTGCAAGAACACAGCTAGTTTTTTGGAATTTGTTTTCCATCACCAGCTTCAACTACAGATTCCTCCGGTAAGTTTTCTCTTACTGTGCGAAAGAATTCCATAGTTCTTGGAGATGCTATCCTTACATATAATTGCATTTGGGATATTGTCTCTCAGAACTAATCTCTTGTAGTACCTAATGAACATCATTGATACAGAGGTCCAAAAAACGTTCATAATTATTGGCATTCGTCAAAGGATTGTGGATAATAGTAATTTGTGAGTAAGCTTTACAGCATGTCTAGAAGGTTTCTGTTTTAGGCTATATTTAGGTCAAATGGCCAATCTGTGAATTTTGTTTCCCTTTTTACTTTGTTCTCTCTATGTAGTTAGGCAGTAATTTCGATTTTCGCTCCATATATTTATGTTGGATTACATGGTCTCAGATATATGAGTTTGAGCTTCTGTGTTCCTACAGATCCTAGATTGATATTCAAGTTGTCAAAGATGTACTTGTGTCTCATTTAGTACATGGTTCTGTTCTTTTATACTCTTATTGTGCCATTTTATGCTATATCCTTTCCCTTTTAATTTGTTCCAGAAAGAGTGAAACCTTTCTATATTTGGAAACTGTTAACTTTAGATTTTCCCTTTCACGCTTAATGACATACTTCTATCGCAGCAGCAGTGTCATGACATGTTTAAGATCACGAGTTCTGAAAGTCTTCATTTTTTCTTATATTTTATGTCAAGTTAAATAGTGTCACGTAAAAATAAAATAGGAGTATATTTCCAGGTTTTCTTTAAGTCTTCATACAATCGTATGTCTCGAGTCTTGTGTGCAATCGTTTAGCAACCTTCATCGATAGGGTAATATATAGGGTAAATAGTGCCACACAAAGTATTTTGCTACCTATTCATGAAGCATATTTTCTTCTTCGGTCTATGCTTAGAGGGTAAACTTTCATTGTCACGTGTTGTTAGCTTAATGGATTACCATTCCTTATTTATTATATTGCAACATATTTTCTTCAAACAGTAAATTTCCACAATGTGAATCTTCAGAAAGTTTGCTTCATATTTTGCTTACTTGGTTTCCTTAATTGATCAAGCCAGCATATGAGATCTCAGATCAAGTACACAATACAATTATTGTTGAGTTTTGAAAGCGGTGAATGAAAATAAATAGATTTCATCATGAGAAAGGATACAATTTGATTAACACCTTATCACATTGAACAGGTTGTGATTCTTTCGATAAGAAATTCTTTCGATAAGAAATAATAGCATATGTTCAAATTATCATTTAGTGGTTATATATAAATTTTCCTTTAGCCTTTTTTCACTAGGAAAATTTGAATTACTCTACTTCTTTTTGTAATATTTTTTGCACTTGCAAAATAAGTTCTGTGTGTGATTTGGCTGCTCTTTATATTCAATGTACACTAGGATTTGAAGTATCGCTACACCGATATGATTTATTCATTTTATCTTGGGAGAAAATCATCATATACCTTGAGTACTACAAGGGGATTAAGTTTTTTTGAGGACACGCTGTGAATTCAGTGGATTTCGATATAATTTTGTTTCATCTTCATTCCTGGTTATAATTTTATTTAAAAATTTTGAGGACACGCTGTGAATAAATGTGATATATTTTTTTTATATAAATAAAAAGTATTAAATATGCCTATTTGATCAGTTTGAAAATTATTTTTTATATCAAGAATAATTGGCATAATGAAGTACATATATCATTTTTGCGAATCAAAGTCATTTACGGCTTAATTTTGATAATTAGTTTATTGCAAATAATTATTTTACTTTGTTAAGTTCAAGAAGTTTGACTAATTGATTGAAAAATAATTCATCTCAATTTTACCTCAAACTAGTTTTGAAAGAGTGATTTAATTTTAGTCAAACTTAGCTAGTTCATTGACGTTTCAAATACAATTGAAATATTTTTAGCTACGTGTCACGCCCCGCCTTGGGGGGTATGACTGACACCTGGTGCCCTACTAGGACCTAAACTGCTAGACTACTGAGCCTGAGCACATCTGGTGCCTGGCTGACTCTAACTCAGATTTCTGGAAACAAAGGGCTATATAACGGCTGTAAACACAGCCTCCGGCCAACAGGGCCTATAGCCACCTGTACCTGTAATAACAGCTAACCAGAAACATATCAATATAAGGGAGCCTATGCGGGCCGACAAGGCCACCATGCTTCTAGTTATCTGTAACTCAACAATGGAATACTGAATAACTACCTGACCGGCAAGGTCACCACAACTATCAAACTATGGCCCCACGTGGCCAACATAAACTGAAATGCTAAACAGCTATAACAAACTGCACGGCCTCACACGACCGGCTCAACTGACCACAGAAAAATATATACAGACTGCAAGCCTCTAAGAATACTGATAAGATGGTCGGGACAGGGCCCCGGCCTACCCATATTGTACAACAAAAGAAAATGATATAAACCTCTGAAGTATCAATCTCCGGATGACAGGAGCTGATGACTCTGCGCTAGCTAGGATCACGAGGAATCGCCTCCTCGTCTATGAGTACCTGCAGGCAAGTAATGCAGCGCCCCACCGGGCGTTAGTACCACTGGTACCGAGTATGCGAAGCAACTGAAATAATACAACTAAATACAGATAACATAACTAACAAGTCTGTGAGCAGAAGATAACTGAATCTGAAGAGCTGATAGGAACTAGATCAAACCTTTCTGCACTGATAGGCAGGAGCGTGTCTGTAGTCACAGCGGCCTGCTGTCTATAATCTAGTATATATATATATAAAACACATAAATACATATACATTTAGCAAGCAATAGCCAATACCAACCTCCATAAGCCGGATGGCGCCAAACAAGCAAACAATCTATATACCCCTACCCGGGTCAAAACCAGTCAAAAATAAGTCACTCCACTCATCTGCTCACTTCAGAGCTCCTCTACCGGCTCCCTGGGTCTCCGGCTCGGGCCATAGCCTCCGATATAAGCAACCGTGTCTGGGTCCGGAGGACTCCTGTGTAGACAGTAACAGATAGGGTCTGGATCCCCGGACACAAACTCAACGGGGCTATCTGAAACCGGAGCTACACCTATAATAACTGAATGTACAGACAGTAACAGATAGGGTCTGGTTCCCTGGACACAAAACTCAACAGGGCTATCTGAAACCGGAGCTGCACCTGTAATGCTGATCAGACTGCTATGGGGAAAGCTTCATCCCATCTTCGTCCAAGCTGGGGACGGCATGCCACCCCTCGGAGTGACGTAAAACCCACCCGCTCAGTGGGCGACACGATTACCAACCCAGGAGCGGCGAGGACGCTCAATAAGGTGCCCTCACGCCACATCAAGTCTCAACAAACAAATAGCACATATAAATAGCAAGCATGTATAACTGAAAAAGACTATCTGAAATCTGATTTCTTATTCTGATCTGTTTCTATACTGAACTGATTCTTTACTGATTCTGAAATCTTTATTTAACTGCTTGGCTAATCTGTAGTCGGGATATTATCTGTCTGAATGGCTAATCTGTAGCCATAAAACTGTCTGTCTATCTGATTTTTACTTTATTAGCCTTTATTCTGAAAATCTGTATCTTTTTATTCTACAACATGCTTGCTAATCATACAATAAGCTATACTGGATCTGGAATACTAACTCGCCTTTTGGCGCATGCTTTACTAACTTTCGGACTGAATACGATACGGCAACACAACTCAGAATCTATTAGACTCGCTTAATTCTCAACATTCAACTCCGAGAGTTTCAAATATGGAGTTTACTATGATTTACCAAGCTAAGGCTTACTAACTTGCCAAAGAACAACTTCACATACCTTAACCTCGAGTTATCCGACTATCGGACGAGGCTCGGCCAGTATTCCAGCTATTCTTCCCAACTACATTCATATACATGTTAATTAGTGCTAAATACAACTTTATTTTGAAGGACGACGTCACTTTCGATATAATTATAGCCTAAACTTAGGCTTGTTGAAAGACGATCGAAAACTCGCTATTTTTCAAAAGTCCAGAAGGGAGAAGTATTCACTTTACGGCTAGGAGCACATAGACACTAGTTTGGAGCAATTCCACTTACCTTAGCCCGATAGCAAGACGATTTGTCGACCGAATTTCGCGAAACTAAATCCGTAGGAATGCTCCCTGCTGCTAAATACTTCGGTATCTGGAGTTAATTTAAGTTTGGACAACGTTTGGCAGCGTAATCGGAAGGAAATTATCAAGGAACCTTCGTCCCTTTCTCCTCTCTGGTTTGTCTCTCTGTTTTCACTGAAAAATATAAGAGTTATTTCATTTAAAATCGAAGTGGGGCTTTATATACTTGGGCCTGGACAGGCCCAACGTGTCACGGAGCTAACGTGGAGGCTCCACCTCCGTGACACGTTGCCATCGCGGAGGGTCTCTGCCTCGGCTCCTTCCGCGATGGTTCGACAGGTTACCTGTCCGATCCTTTCTCGGGCCTTTCCCTAGCACGTATGGCTTTCAAATATGCTTAACCAATGTGCGAATAGGCCATCTAGGTGTCGAAAATCTTACAGGGTATAACATTCTCCCCCCCTTAGGAACATTCGTCCTCGAATGTAAACTTCTATCTAGAGGACTTCTCAACCTGTTTCTAAGAAAATTTCGGCAGAGTTTCCCCCGTAATATGGACTATACCAAAAACCTGAAATGCAGAAAAGTCCAATACAAGTACTGTACACAATATTTAAGATTCACTGGATGGCTAAACATCAATCTTTCTCATTTATATATACACAACTACAAGGTACTGCATAAGTAATAATACGGACATACCTGTCGCCTGACTAGGCCTGGAATAAGTGAGGATATCTAGCTTTCATATCTTCCTCAGCCTCCCATGTCATCTCCTCGCGGTTCTTGTTACGCCACAATACCTTGAGAGATGCAATATCCTTAGTTCTTAATCTATGAATCTGTCTGTCTAAGATGGCTACTGGAACCTCTTCATAGGCCAGTTCCTCCGTAACCTGGATATCCTGGACTGGGACTGCTCTGGACGGGTCTCCTATGCATTTCCTCAGCATAGATACATGAAAGACCGGATGAACGGATTCTAGCTCTGGAGGCAAGTTCAACTCATATGCTACCCGACCTATCCTTCGACGAATCTGATAAGGCCCAACAAACCTCGGACTGAGTTTACCTTTCTTGCCGAATCTCATCACCTTTTCATTGGGGATACTTTCAAAAAATACCCAGTCATTCACATCAAATTCCAAGTCTCTACCCCGCACATCAGCATATGATTTCTGGCGGCTCTGTGCAGTTAGCAGGCGTTCTCGGATAAGCTTTACCTTTTCCTCTGACTGCTGAACAATGTCTGGCCCAACCAACGCTGATTCTCCTATTAAACCAACCAATCGGTGATCTGAATTTTCGCCCGTATAATGCCTCGAAAGGTGCCATCTGAATAGCCGAGTGATAGCTGTTATTGTAAGCAAACTCGATTAAAGGCAAATGCTCATCCCAGCTACCACCGAAATCTAGCACACACGCTCGCAACATATCTTCGAGCGTCTGAATGGTGCGTTCAGCCTGTCCATCTGTCTGAGGGTGGAATGCAGTGCTCAATTTAATCTGCGTACCCAGACCTCTCTGAAACGACTGCCAAAATCTAGCCGTAAACTGTGCTCCTCTGTCTGAAATAATGGATACTGGTACTCCATGCAACCTGACTATTTCTCGGATATACAACTCCGCATAATCTTCGGCCGAGAAGGTAGTTCTCACTGGCAGGAAATGAGATGATTTTGTCAATCTGTCAACTATCACCCATATAGAGTCATGTCTGATTTTGGTACGTGGTAATCCTGCTACAAAATTCATATTTACTGCTTCCCATTTCCAGAGAGGCACAGCTATGTCCTGAGTCAACCCGCCTGGTTTCTGATGTTCTGCTTTCACCTGTTGGCAGTTAGGACACTGGGCTACAAATTCAGCAATTTCTCTTTTCATACCTGGCCACCAGTAGTTTTCTTTGATATCGTGATACATTTTCGTCGCACCGGGGTGAAGAGAATAACGGGCGTAATGTACCTCATTCATAATCTGCTGGCGGAGCCCTGAAACATCTGGAACACAGAGGCGGCCTTTACATAACAGCACTTCTTCCTCAGTTATCTGAAAATTTGGCGCTTTACCCTGCTGGATTCTGTCTTTGAGCTGGATCAGGTCAGGATCCTCATATTGCCGTTCTTTCACTTCCAAAACTAGTGATGACACGGCGGTGTTCTGAATTACCGCTCTACTGTCCTCTGTTTCTGCTACACGAACGACTAGGCTAGCTAACTGATGTATCTCCTTGACCAATTCCCGCTGCTCGGGCTGCAAATACGCCAAACTCCCCATGGACTTCCGACTGAGAGCATCTGCTACAACATTGGCTTTCCCCGGGTGGTACAGAATATTCACGTCATAATCCTTTAACAGCTCCAACCAGTGACGTTGCCGTAGATTCAACTCCCTCTGAGTGAAGATATACTGTAGGCTCTTGTGATCTGTGAAAATATCAACGTGGACGCCATACAGGTAATGTCTCCACATTTTCAAGGCGTGGATCACTGCGGCTAACTCCAGGTCGTGGGTAGGGTAATTCTTTTCGTGTTTCCTCAGCTGTCTGGAAGCATATGTAATCACTTTACCATGCTGCATCAACACACAACCTAACCCGACGCCTGATGCGTCACAATACACCGAATAACCTTCTGTACCTTCCGGCAATGCTAACACTGGGGTGGAGGTTAATCTATCTTTCAACTCCTGGAAGCTCTGCTCGCATGCCTCTGTCCACTGAAACTTTGCTGCTTTCTGTGGCAGTTTGGTCAGAGGTGCCTCTATAGTAAAGAATCCCTCGAAAAATCTCCTATAATATCCCACTAATCCCAGAAAGCTACGGACTTCAATCGGAGTGGTAGGCCTAGGCCATGATTTGACTGCTTCTATCTTCTGCTTATCAACCTGTATACCAGCATCTGACACAATATGCCCTAGGAAGGCTACTGAGTTAAGCCAGAATTCGCACTTGGAGAACTTAGCATATAACTGGCGGTCCCTGAGAATCTGGAGCACTGTCCGTAAATGAGTCCGGTGATCTGCTTCAGAGCGAGAATACACCAGAATATCATCAATAAACACTATCACGAACAGGTCCAGGTATGGTCTGAAAATACTATTCATCAGGTCCATGAATACTGCTAGGGCAGTCATCAACCCAAAGGACATAACTAGGAATTCAAAGTGTCCATATCGGGTCCTGAACGCCGTTTTGGGAATATCTCTTTCACGAACTCGAACCTGGTGATATCCGGACCGCAAGTCAATCTTGGAAAAGTATCTGGCCCCTTGTAGCTGATCAAACAAATCATCTATTCTGGGAAGCGGATACTTATTCTTTACTGTAACTTTGTTCAACTGCCGATAATCTATGCACATACGGAGCAAGCCATCTTTCTTCCTCACAAATAAAACTGGCACACCCCATGGTGAAGTACTCGGCCTGATGAAACCTTTATCTAGCAAATCTTTCAACTGCTCCTTCAACTCTCTGAGTTCTGCAGGAGCCATACGATAAGGAGGAATTGATATAGGCTGAGTGCCTGGTAATAAATCGATAATGAAATCTATTTCCCTCTCTGGGGGAATACCAGGTAACTCATCCGGAAACACATCAGGGAACTCGTTCACCACCGGAACAGACTGGAGTGTCGGAGATTCTGCCCGAACATCCTAAACTCTGACTAGGTGGTAAATACATCCCTTAGTTATCAATTTCCTCGCCTGAAGGTAGGAAATAAACCTACCTTTTGGAGTAGCTGTGCTTCCTTTCCACTCTCACACTGCCTCTCCTGGAAAGTGGAATCGGACCATCTTGGTCTAACATTCTACATTGGCATAGCATGACACTAGCCTCCATACCCATTATGGCATCGAAGTCTATCATTTCTAGCTCTACCAGATCTACTGTAGTCTGGCGGTCAGCAACCTCCACTGTACACCCTCGGTAAATTCTACTAGCTATAATAGAGTCACCGACGGGCGTGGATACTGAAAAGGGCTGCTGCAATAATTCTGGTGCAATATTGAACTTTCGTGCCACAAATGGGGTAACATGCGACAGAGTGGATCCTGGGTCAATCAATACATAAGCAGGGCAGGAACAAATAGTCATCGTACCTGTTACTACATCCGGAGACGCCTCTGAATCATGTCTCCCTGGTAGTGCATAAGTACGATTTGAGCCCGTACCTGAACTGGTGGCTCCTGATCTACCTCAGCCTCTGCCTACTGAGCCTGAAGGCCCACGCCCCGCTGAGGCTGCTAGGGCTCGTGGCCCTGCGGATCCCCTATCCTGACTGCCTCTACTCCCCTGACCTCTGGTCGGACAATCTCTCATCCGATGCCCCTCCTGTCCGCAAATATAATACCCAGTGAAACCATATCTACAAGCTCCAGAGTGTGGTCGATTACAATAGGGACAGGGTGAGAGTGCAAATCTGCTCTGCTCTCCCCTTCTCAGCTGCGGGGAATCTACTGTTCTGGAACTGCCACTGGGCTCTGACTTCCCTCTACGAACATATCTACCTCGCTGCTGCTGCTGTGGTGGAGGTGGGGGTCTAGGGGGTCTATCTGATAGTCGAGGCCTGGGTCCTCTTTGAGCTTCCCTTTGTATGTCATCTAGTCTGTCTCTGCGGCACTGTTCCTGACTGGTCTATCTACTACTCTGTTGCCGCTGTCTAAGACCCTCAATGGTCTGAGCAAAGGCCTGTACTCGGGCAATATCCATATCCTCTCATAACGTAGCCGTCATACATGCCTCCGTATATTTCGGGTTCAGACCCATAATAAATATGTGAACTCTAGCTGGCATAGTATCAACAAATGCTGGAGCATAACGGGCTAAGGAGTCAAACTATAAAGCATACTCGCGTACGCTCCTCGCCCCCTGCTCCAGATGCAAAAACTGATCCATCCGGGCCTGCCGGATCTCTCGTGGCAAGTAACGGTCCAAGAAGGCCTCCGAGAAGCTGGTCCAGGTCGAAGGGGTAACATCTCTCCCTCGGGACCTTTCCCAACTCTCGTACCATAGTACTGCTATATCCCGCAACGGAACACTGCCAACTCAACAGACTCTGAAGGGGTCACATGCATAACCCGAAAAATTCTCTGCATCTGATCTAGAAAGTCCTGAGGGTCCTCTGCCTGATCTGACCCAGTGAACTGTGGAGGACCTAGTGCCAAAAATTCCCTGACCCTGGAACTACCTGACCTACCTAAAGGCTCTGCTGCTACAGGTGGCACCGATTGGTGCTGTGTGGCCATCATCTATGCCAACATAACTACAGCGCTACGAACCTCCTGATCTGATGGCGAAGGCACAAGAGTTATCGGGGGCGGTGTAGTGCCCAATGGCTCCTGATGTGAGGGGGACTGCTGAGAGGGATGTAATAAAGCCTCTATATCGCCCTCAGATCGGGCTGACTCTGACTGAAACTGAGGCATCCTGCTGGTGCCTTCTCCTGCTGCTGTGTCTAGTCTTCTACCTGTGGAAGGGTGTCGTTGATCTGCCATTCTTATCTGCAGACAAAGGATACAATAAGTTTTAGGAACTCGACCCTATACTGTACTGTGCTATGGCACGACTGAGTATGAAAGAAGAGTAACCATCCTATCATGCCTCGCAGCCTCCTGCCTATAGTATGTGGTGCACAACACATCCATAGACAAGACTCTACTCAACACGGCTTGCAGACTCCCTGGGACACGACCTGCTTTGATACCAAGTTTGTCACGCCCCGCCTTGGGGGGTATGACTGGCACCTGGTGCCCTACTAGGACCTGAACTGCTAGACTATTGAGCCTGAGCACATGTGGTGCCTGACTGGCTCTAACTCAGATTTTTGGAAACAAAGGGCTATATAACGGCTGTAAACACAGCCTCCGGCCAACTGGGCCTATAGCTGCCTGTACCTGTAATAACAGCTAAGCAGAAACATATCAATATAAGGGAGCCTATGCGGGCTGACAAGGCCACCATGCTGTCTAGTTATCTGTAACTCAACAATGGAATACTGAATAACTACGTGACCGGCAAGGTCACCACTACTATCAAACTATGGCCCCACGCGGCCAACATAAACTGAAATGCTAAACAGCTATAACAAACTGCACGGCCTCACACGACCGACTCAACTGACCACAGGAAAATATATACAGACTGCAAGCCTCTAAGAATACTGATAAGATGGTCGGGACAGGGCCCCGACCTACCATACTGTACAACAAAAGGAAATGATATAAACCTCTGAAGTATCAAGCTCCGGATGACAGGAGCTGATGACTCTGCGCTGGCTAGGATCACGAGGAATCGCCTCCTCGTCTATGAGTACCTGCAGGCAAGTAATGCAGCGCCCCACCGGGCGTCAGTACCACTGGTACCGAGTATGCGAAGCAACTGAAATAATACAACTGAATACAGATAACATAACTAACAAGTCTGTGAGCAGAAGATAACTGAATCTGAAGAGCTGATAGGAACTAGATCAAACCTTTCTGCACTGATAGGCAGGAGCGTGTCTGTAGTCATGGCGGCCTGCTGTCTATAATCTAGTATATATATATATATATATATATAACACATAAATACATATAAATTTAGCAAGCAATAGCCAATACCAACCCCCATAAGCCGGATGGCGCCAAACAAGCAAACAATCTATATACCCCTACCCGGTCAAAACCAGCCAAAAATAAGTCACTCCACTCATGTGCTCACTTCGGAGCTCCTCTACCGGCCCCCTGGGTCTCCGGCTCGGGCCATAGCCTCCGATATAAGCAACCCTATCTGGGTCCGGAGGACTCCTGTGTAGACAGTAACAGATAGGGTCTGGATCCCCGGACACAAACTCAACGGGGCTATCTGAAACCGGAGCTACACCTATAATAACTGAATGTACAGATAGTAACAGATAGGGTCTGGTTCCCTGGACACAAAACTCAACAGGGCTATCTGAAATCGGAGCTGCACCTGTAATGCTGATCAGACTGCTATGGGGAAAGCTTCATCCCATCTTCGTCCAAGCTGGGGACGACATGCCACCCCTCGGAGTGACATAAAACCCACCCGCTCAGTGGGCGACACGATTACCAACCTAGGGGCGGCGAGGACGCTCAATAAGGTGCCCTCACGCCACATCAAGTCTCAACAAACAAATAGCACATATAAATAGCAAGCATGTATAACTGAAAAAGACTATCTTAAATCTGATTTCTTATTCTGATCTATTTCTATACTGAACTGATTCTTTACTGATTATACTGATTCTGAAATATTTATTTAACTGCTTGGCTAATCTGTAGCCGGGATACTATCTGTCTGAATGGCTAATCTGTAGCCATAAAATTGTCTGTCTATCTGATTTTTACTTTATTAGCCTTTATTCTGAAAATCTGTATCTTTTTATTCTACAACATGCTTGCTAATCATACAATAAGCTATACTGGATCTAGAATGCTAACTCACCCTTTGGCGCATGCTTTACTAACTTTCGGACTGAATACGATACGACAACACAACTCAGAATCTATTAGACTCGCTTAATTCTCAACATTCAACTCCGAGAGTTTCAAATACGGAGTTTACTATGATTTACCAAGCTATGGCTTACTAACTTGTCGAAGAACAACTTCACATACCTTAACCTCGAGTTATCCGACTATCGAACGAGGCTCAACCAGTATTCCAGCTATTCTTCCCAACTGCATTCATATACATGTTAATTAGTGCTAAATACAACTTTATTTTGAAGGACGACGTCACTTTTGATATAATTATAGCCTAAACTTAGGCTTATCGAAAGACGGTTGAAAACTCGCTATTTTTCAAAAGTCCAGAAGGGAGAAGTATTCACTTTACGGCTAGGAGCACATAGACACTAGTTTGGAGCAATTCCACTTACCTTAGCCCGGTAGCACGATGATTTGTCGGCTGAATTTCGCGAAACTAAATCCGTAGGAATGCTCCCTGCTGCTAAATACTTCGGTATCTGGAGTTAATTTAAGTTTGGACAACGTTTGGCAGCGTAATCGGAAGGAAATTATCAAGGAACCTTCGTCCCTTTCTCCTCTCTGGTTTTTCTCTCTGTTTTCACTGAAAAATATAAGAGTTATTTCATTTAAAACCGAATTGGGGCTTTATATACTTGGGCCTGGACAGGCCCAACGTGTCACGGAGCCAACGCAGAGGCTCCACCTCCGTGACACGTTGCCATCGCGGAGGGGCTCTGCCTCGGCTCCTTTCGCGATGGTTCGACAGGTTACCCGTCCGATCCTTTCCTGGGCCTTTCCCTAGCACGTATGACTTTCAAATATGCTTAACCAACGTGCGAATAGGCCATCTAGGTGTCGAAAATCTTACGGGGTATAACACTACGGTTTAAATCTAATTGTGGTCACTTATAGTCCTAAAATCAACTTCTTTTTTTTTTGCCTCAATATAAGACTAATTTGCAGTCCTAAATTCACCCGAATCAACCCAATACCATTTGGCCTAAACCAATAACCTGGTCCCAATTTTAAATTCAACCAATAGGTCTTGTTCTTGAATTTGAAATTCAAAATTCAAATAGCCCCTTTTTTCTCAAACCCTAGTATTTGGGCTCTATAAATAGAATCTGATCTTCATATTTAAATGGAGGACCCAAAAAATTTCTGAATTTTCAATTGGTTCGAAATTTTAATGCTTGCTTCTTTTTTTTCCGTTGAGTTTTCTGGTGAAGTTGAAACTCACTCTCCCTCGCCTCTATTCCGCTGCTTAAAGCTATTGAGACTACAGGTGGTTAGTTGTTAGTTAGTTGCTCAGCTGGCTTGATTACTGTTGTAGTTGAAGGTTGTTAAAGTCAGTTAATAGGCAGTTATAGTTAGTGATGCCAGCTGTACAACAACAAGATAGAATTAGCAGTACTATAAATACATCTCCAAAGCTGAGATTTGTAATTCAATTCATTCTGAAGCATACTCAATATACAAAGAGAAGTTTTCCTATATGTGAAACTGTTTTTGTTCTATCTTCTTCGTGTGATAAATTCCTAGTTTTAACATGGTATCGCTACACCGGTATGGTTTATCAATTTTATCTTGGAAGAAAATCATCATATACCTCGAGTACTAGAAGGGGATTAACTTTTTTAAGGAAACGCTGTGAATTTAGTGGATTTGGATATAATTTTGTTTTATCTTCATTCCTGGTTATAATTTTATTTAAAATTTTTAGTATTTTATTTTATTGATTACAACAAGGATAACAAGCTTTGATATTAAATATTGTAAAAAAAAACTCAATTTATACTCTATATTTGATATTAAATATTGTTTGGAGACTAAGACCTTTGTAGTTGACACCAATTTTGGTCCACCATATCTTTAGTTAATTATTCAAGCTTCTCAAATTACAAATAGAGTGAAATATTTATTTTACATAATCAAAACTATTTTCTTAAATATTTTGGTGTGATTTTTCCATCTCATTTGGCAAAATATCCTAATATATGTGATAATATATTTTTTATATAAATAATGAGTATTAAATATGCCTATTTGATCAGTTTGAAAAGTATTTTTTATATCAAGAATAATTGGTATAATGAAGTACGTATATCATTTTTGCGAATCAAAAGTCATTTACGGCTTAATTTTGATAATTAGTTTATTACAAATAATTATTTTACTTTGTTAAGTTCAAGAAACTTGACTAATTGATTGAAAAATAATTCATCTCAATTTTACCTCAAACTAGTTTTAAAAAAGTGATTTAATTTTAGTCAAACTTAGCTAGTTCAATAACATTTCAAATACAATTGAAATATTTTTAGCTATGGTTTAAATCTAATTATGGTCACTTATAGTCCTAAAATCAACTTCTTTATTTTAGCCTCAATATAGGACTAATTTGCAGTCCTAAATTCACCCGAATCAACCCAATATCATTTGACCCAAACCAATAACCTGGTCTCTATTTGAAATTCAACCAATAGATCTTGTTCTTGGATTTGAAATTCAAAATTCAAATAGCCCCCTTTTGCTCAAACCCTAGCATTTGGGCTCTATAAATAGAATCTCATCTTCATATTCAAATGGAGGACCCAAAAAATTTCTGAATTTTCAATTGGTCCGAAAGTTTAATGCTTGCTTCTTTTTTTTTTTTCCGTTGAGTTTTCTGGTGAAGTTGAAACTCAATCTCCCTCGCCTTTGTTCCGCTGCTCAAAGCTATTGAGACTACAGGTGGTTAGTTGTTAGTTAGTTGCTGAGCTGGCTTGATTAGTGTTGCAGTTGAAGATTGTTAGAGTCGGTTAATAGGCAGTTATAGTTAGTGATGCAAGCTGTACAACAACAAGATAGAATTAGCAGTACTATAAATACATCTCCACAGCTGAGATTTGTAATTCAATTCATTCTGAAGCACACTCAATATACAAAGAGAAGTTCTCCTATATGTGAAACTGTTTTTGTTCTATCTTCTTCGTGTGATCAATTCCTAGTTTTAACATAGTATCAGAGCAGGACTTTATGGATCCAAAAGCTCAACAGAAGTGAATTTCATTACCGATTAATAATTTGAAAAGCTAGATTTGCAGATCTAGAATGACGACGAAGATCGATCACAATCATCCTCTTTTTCTCTCACCATCGGATATACTAGGAGTTGTGCAGATTGGTATTCAGCTTACAGGCATGGAGAATTATACTCTCTAGAGCAGAGCAGTGCAATTGAATCTCTTGACAAAGAATAAGTTAGGATTCATAGACGGAAGTATCAACAGAGATGATTTTACAGATAAATCTGAGAAGAAATAGTGGGTTCGATGCAATGCAATAGTGATTTCATGGTTGATGAGCAACGTCAGTAAGAAATTAGTTAGCACTATTCTTTTTCGATTTGATGCAGCACTAGTATGGAGTGATCTTAAATAGCGATTCGATAAGGTAAATATGTCGAGAATTTCCCGTCTTCATAAGGCAATAGTCACACACACATAAGGAGTCTCCCCTGTATCAGTGTATTATTCGCGGTTGAAAGATATTTGGGACGAGTCTGATTCGATTGTTCCACCAGCTGCATGCGACTGTGAGAAGTCAAAGGATTATGCAGAGAGTATGCTCAAACAAAAGGTGTTGCAGTTTCTTATGGGACTGAATAACGGTTATGCACAGGCTAGAAGCCAAATCCTCATGATGACTCCATGTCATGTGAATCAATGTTATGCATTGATTATGTAAGATGAAAGTGAGAGAGCATTGAGTGGAGTAAACTATGGAGCAAGTGATGTTATTGATTCTATAGTTCTGTTTATGAATAGGACTAAATCTAAAGGATAGGGATCTGGACGATACAATTAGTTTCAAGGATCTGGAGGATACAATCAGTTTCAGAAGCATCAAAAGAAGGGCGTTCCATATTGTGACCACTGTGACATGAAGGGACACACTAGATAAATTTGTAACAAGTTGAAGTATTGTACACATTGCTATATAAATGGGCATACGAGAGAAATTTGCTATCAGCTAGTCGGGTATCCTGCAGACTACAAAGGGAAGAAAAGAGTTAACATGGAAACTGCAGCTGTTGCACCACAATTATATCCTGGATCACACATGGAGATTTCCAACATCAACAGTGGACCTAATAATGAGCAATATAGGACTTATATTCATCAGCCCACAACCAATAGAGGACCAGTCCAATACTTCACACCACATCAATACAACCAGATTCTTCATCTGTTAGACAAGCCACCTCAAAATGAGTCAAGTGCAAACATGAAATGTATATTTGCAGGAACTTCTCATTGAAATATGATATATAATTGTGCTTTGAACTAGATTGTAGACAGTGGTGCTACCAATCACATGGTTGGAGATGAGAATCTCCTGAATCATGGAGAATCAGTAAAAACTCCAAGCAAGGTACAACTGACTACTGGTGATTCAACACCCACTAACAGGAGGTGAAGTGGTTACAAATGTGTTATGTGTACCATCCTTCAAATATAATCTCCTATCAGTTTCTAAGTTGACTAGGGAGTTAAATTGTTATGCATTGTTTTTCCCTGATTTCTTCCTTCTTCAGGATCTCTTCACTGGGGATGTAAAGGAGATTGGTGAAGAGATAAAGGGATTGTATATGTTGAGATCACAGGGACACAAATCACTTAGAGGTGGAGAGAAAAAGTCATTGACAACTGCTAAAGAAAGTGAAGATAGTCAAATATGGTACACGCCATGTCCCTATGAGTGTTCTTAGAAAAATGAACCTGTTTCATAATAAAGATAATATCATACCGTCCAACTGTAATATATGCCCCTTACAAGACAAGTTAGACTACCTTTTCCCACTAGTTAGATTAGGAGTGTTAATTGTTTTGATTTGGTGCATTTGGATGTATGGGGCCCTTATAAGGCAGCTACTCATAATAAAATGACATTTTTTCTCACATTGGTGGATGATCATTCTAGATGGACTTGGGTGTTTTTAATGCACCTCAAGTCAGATGTTTTTTTTCTACTAAAACAGTTTATTACAATGGTCAAAACACAATTTGATTCCCAGATCAAAGTTTTCAGATCTAATAATGGTGGAGAGTTCTTTAATGCTCAATGCGATGATTTATTCAAAGCATATGGGATAATTCATCAAAGCTCATGTATTCACATAAACCTCAACAAAATGGTGTAGTGGAAAGGAGACATAGGAACATCTTGTAGACAGCAAGAGCTATTAGATTTCAGGGCCATTTACCTATCAGGTTCTGGGGATAATGCATACTTGGAGCTGTGCATATTATTAACAGGTTGCCTTCCACAGCATTGCACAATGCTTCCCCCTTCCAGCTTCTGTATAAGAGGCAACCTGATTTGTCCTATATGAGAGTGATAGGTTGTTTATGTCGTGCTACAAATTTACTTAAATAGGATAAATTTGTACCTAGAGCTATGAGAGCAGTATTGATGGGATATGGTTGTCACACAGAAGGGGTATAGATTGTATGACCTTGAGCATAAGTCCTTTTTTATTTGCAGAGATGTCAAGTTTGATGAGGGTGTGCGTCACGTCCCCCCTTGGGTCTCTGGCTCGGGCCATAGCCTCCGATATAAATAACCGTGTCTGAGTTCGGAGGACTCCTATACTGTATCTGTAACTGTAACTGTATCTGAATCTGTTCCCTGGGCGCTTGCGCACAACAGGGCTATCTGTACTGTAATGCTGATCAGCCTGATATGGGGAAAGCTTCATCCCATCTTCGTCCAAACTGGGGACGGTATGCCACTCCTTGGGGTGACGTAAACCCACTCGCTCAGTGGGCGACACAGTTACCAACCCACGGGCAGCGAGGATGCTCAAAAGGGTGCCCTCATGACACAACCAAGTCTCAACAAACAATAAGCACATATATAGCAAGCATGTTTAAACTGAAAAATACTATCTGAATTCTGATTTCTTATTCTGATCTCTTTTTGTATTATACTGATTCTCATACTGCTTTATACTGAATCTGTGATCTTTATCTAACTGCATGGCTAATCTGTAGCCAAAATACTATCTAACTGTATGGCTATACTGTAGCCAAGATATCATCTGTCTGTATGGCTAATCTGTAGCCAAGATACTATCTGACTGTCTGATTTTACTTTACTAACTCTTATTCTGAATATCCGTCATATTATTCTAGAAACATGCTTGCTAATCACATACTGGGCTATACTGAGTCTGGAATGCTAACTTGCCATTTTGGCGCATGCTTTACTAACTTTTGGACTGAGTACGATATAACAACGCAAATCAGATTTACTGAACTTGCACAATACTCAATATTCAACTTTGGGAATTCAACTATGGAGTTTACTGTGCTATACAAGGCTAAGACTACTAACTTGCCGAAGAAACTGGCTTCACATACCTTAACCTCGGTTTATCCGACTAACGGATGAAGCTCGGTCAGTACTCCAGCTATTTCTCCCAACTGCATTTACATATATGTCACTTAGAACTAAATACACCAATATTCTGAAAGAAAATGTCACTTTCGATATATTTATAGCCTAAACTTTGGCTTATCGAAAAATGGTCAAAAACTTGCTATTTCTCGAAAGTCCAGAAGGGAGGCTAGGAGCACATAGACACTAATCTGGAGCAATTCCACTTACCTTAGCCCGGTAGCACGATGATTTGTCGGCCGAATTTTGTGAAACTAAATCCGTAGGAATGCTCCTTGTTGCTAAATACCTCGGTATCTAGAGTTAATTTGAGTTTGGACGGCGTTTGACGGCATAGTCGGAAGGAAATTATCAAGAAACCTCGTCTCCCTCTGTTTTCCCTCGACCTTACTGGAAATTATATGAAAAATAACTTTTAAAACTGAAGTGAAGGGCTTATATAGTTGGGCCTGGACAGGGCCTCCGTGACACGGAGCCAACGCGGAGGCCTTCCCTCCGTGGCACGTTGCCATCGCGGAGGGGTTCTGCCCCGACTCCTCCCACGATGGTTCGACGGATTTCTTATCCGGTCTTTCCCCGGGCCTTTTTCTAGCATGTATGGCATTCAAAAACTCTTAACCAACATGTGAATAGGCCATCTACATGCCGAGAATTTATGGGGTGTAACATTCTCCCCCCCTTAAGAACATTCGTCCTCGAATGTGAACTTCTATTTATAAGAATTCTCGACTTACTCAAGTTATTTCTAGAAATTTTTTGGCAGAGTCTCCCCTGTAATATGGACTATCTCAAAAACCTGAAATGCAGAAAAGTCCAATACAGGTACTCCACACAATACCATAGTGTCCATCTCATAAAAGACTAGAGTCGACTATCTCATTTATACATATACTACAAGGCACCATATAAAATAACAATACTAACATACCTGTTATCTGACTAGGCTTGGAACAAATGAGGAGATCTGGTTTTCATATCTTCCTATGCTTCCCAGGTCATCTCTTCTCGGTCCCTATTATGCCACAGTACCTTGACAGAAGCAATATCTTTCGTTCTCAATCTGCAAATCTGTCTGTCTAAGATGGCTACTGGAACCTCTTCATAGGCCAGCTCTTGCGTAACCTGGATATCCTGGACTGAGACTGCTCTGGATGGGTCTCCTATGCATTTCCTCAGCATAGATACATGAAAGACCGGATGAACGGATTCAAATTCTGGAGGCAAGTTCAACTCATATGCTACTCGGCCTATCCTTCGACGAATCTGATAAGGTCCAACAAATCTCGGACTGAGCTTACCTTTCTTGCCAAATCTCATCACCCCTTTCATCGGAGATACTTTCAGAAATACCCAGTCATTCACATCAAATTCCAGGTCTCTGTGCCGCACATCAGCATATGATTTCTGGCGGCTCTGTGCAGTCAGTAGGCATTCTCTGATAAGCTTTACCTTCTTCTCTGACTGTTGAATGATGTCTGGCCCTATCAACGCTGATTCTCCCACTTCAAACCAGCCAACCGGTGATCTGTATTTTCGCCCATACAATGTTTCAAAGGGCGCCATCTGGATGGCTGAGTGATAGCTATTATTATAAGCAAATTCAATTAACGACAAATGCTCGTCCCAGCTACCTCCAAAATCTAGCACACACGCTCGTAGCATTTCCTCGAGCATCTGAATAGTGCGCTCAGCCTGTCCATCTGTCTGAGGGTGGAATGCTGTGCTCAAATTAATCTGCGTTCCGAGACCCTTCTGGAACGACTGCCAAAATCTAGCTGTAAACTGTGCTCCTCTTTCTGAAATAATAGATACTGACACTCCATGTAATCTAACTATTTCTCTGATATATAATTCGGCATAATCCTCAGCCGAGAAGGTAGCTTTCACTGGCAGGAAATGAGCTGATTTTGTCAGCCTGTCAGCTATTACCCAAATAGAATCGTGTCTATGTCTGGTACCGGGTAATCCTGCTACAAAATCCACATTCACTGCTTCCCATTTCCAGAGAGGCACAACTATGTCCTGAGTTAACCCGCCTGGTTTCTGGTGTTTCGCTTTTACCTGTTGGCAGTTAGGACACGGCTACAAATTCTGCTATTTCCCACTTCATACTTGGCCACCAGTAGATTTCCTTGATATCGTGGTACATTTTGGTCGCGCCTGGGTGGAGAGAATAGCGGGCGTAATGTACCTCATTCATAATCTGCTGATGAAGCCCTGAAACATCTGGAACACAGAGGCGGCCCTTACATCGCAGCACTTCATTTTCAGTTATCTGAAAATCTAGCGCTTTCCCTTGCTGAATTCTGTCCTTAAGCTGGATCAGGTCAGGATCCTCATACTGCCGTTCTTTTACTTCCACAACTAATGATGACATGGCGGTGTTCTGAATTACCGCTCTGTTGTCCTCAGTGTCTGCTATACGAACGGCTAGGCTGGCTAATTGATGTATCTCCCTGACCAACTCACGCTGCTCGGGCTGCAAATATGCCAAACTTCCCATGGATTTACGGCTGAGAGCATCTGCTACTACGTTGGCTTTTCCCGGGTGATACAGAATATCCACATCATAATCTTTTAATAGCTCCAACCAGTGACGCTGTCGCAAATTCAACTCCCTCTGGGTGAGGATATATTGTAGGCTCTTATGATCTGTGAAAATATCCACATAGACGCCATACAAGTAATGTTTCTATATCTTTAAGGCGTGGATCACTGCGGCTCCAGGTCGTGGGTAGGGTAATTCTTTTCGTGTTTCCTCAGCTGTTTGGAAGCATACGCAATCACCTTACCATGCTGCATCAACACACAACCCAACCCAATGCCTGATGCGTCGCAATACACTGAATAACCTTCTGTACCTTTCGGCAATGCTAACACTGGGGCGGAGGTTAATCTGTCTTTTAACTCCTGGAAGCTCTGCTCACATGCCTCTGTCCACTAAAACTTCGCTACTTTCTGCATCAGTTTGGTCAGAGGAGCCGCTATAGTAGAGAATCCCTCAACAAATCTCCTGTAATATCCCGCTAACCCTAGAAAACTGTGGACTTCGGTCAGAGTGGTAGCCCTAGGCCAGGTTTTAACTGCTGCTATCTTCTGCGTGTCAACCTGTATACCAGCATCCGACACAATATGCCCCAAGAAGGCTACTGAGTTCAGCCAGAATTCACACTTGGAGAACTTAGCAAATAATTGACGGTCCTTGAGAATCTGGAGCACTGTCCATAAATGAGCCTGGTGATCTGCTTCAGAGCGAGAATACACCAGAATATCATTAATAAACACTATCACGAATAGGTCCAGGTATGGTCTGAAAATTCTATTCATTAGGTACATGAATATTGCTGGGGTATTCGTCAACCCAAAGGACATAACTAGGAATTCAAAGTGTCCATATCGGGTCCTGAAAGCCGTTTTGGGAATGTCTCTTTCACGAACTCAAACCTGATGATATCCGGACCGCAAGTCAATCTTGGAGAAATATCTGGCCCCCTGTAACTGATCAAACAAATCATCTATTTTGGGAAGCGGATACTTATTCTTTACTGTAACTTTATTCAGCTACCGGTAATCTATACACATGCGGAGCAAGCCATCCTTCTTTCTCACAAATAGAACTGGCGCACCCCACGGTGAAGAACTCGGCCTGATAAATCCCTTATCTAGCACGTCCTTCAGCTGCTCCTTTAATTCTCTTAGTTCAGTAGGAGCCATGTGATACGGAGGTATTGATATAGGCTGAGTGCCTGGTAGCAAGTCAATTGCAAAATCTATCTCCCTTTCTGGGGGAATACCAGGTAACTCGTCTGGAAATACATCAGGGAATTCATTCACCATCGGAACAGACTGAAGTGTCAGAGATTCTACCCGAACATCCTGAACCCTGACTAGGTGGTAGATACATCCCTTAGTTATCAATTTCCTCGCCTGAAGGTAGGAAATAAACCTACCTTTTGGAGTAGCTGTGCTGCCTTTCCACTCTCGCACTGCCTCTCCTGGAAAGTGGAATTAGACAGTCTTGGTCTAACATTCTACGTTAGCATAGCATGGCACCAACCAATCCATACCTATAATGGCATCAAAATTAATCATTTCTAACTCTACCAGATCTACTGTAGTTTGGCGATCAACAACCTCTATTGTACACCCTCGAAAAATTCTACTAGCTATAATGGAATCACCGACGGGTGTAGATATTGAAAAGGGCTGCCGTAATAACTCTGGTGCGACATTAAACTTTCGAGCCACAAATGGGGTAATATATGACAGAGTGGACCCTGGATCAATCAGTATATAAGCAGGGCATGAACAGATAGTCATCATACTTGTCACTACATCTGGAGACGCCTCTGAGTCCTGTCTCCCTGGTAATGCATAGGTATGGCTTGAGCCCGTACCTGAACTAGAGGCTCCTAATCTACCTCAGCCTATACCTGCTGTACCTGAGGGCCTACGCCCTGCCGAGGCTGCTGGAGCTTGTGGCCCTGCGGATCCCCTGTCCTGACTATCTCTGCTCTTTTGTCCCCTGGCCGGACAATCTCTCATGCGGTGCCCCTCCTGCCCGCAAATATAACACCCCGAGGAGCCATATCTACAAGCTCCGATGTGAGGTCGGCCTCAATTAGGGTTGGGTGGGGGTGTAAATCTGCTTTGCTCTCCCCTTCTCTACTGCGGGGAATCTACAATTCGAGAACTGCCACCAGAATATGACTGCCATCGACGAACAAACCTACCTCGCTGCTGCTGCTGTGGTGGAGGTGGGGGTCTAGGGGGTCTGTCTGACAATCGGGGCCTGGGTCCTCTCTGAACCTCCCTCTGCATTCCATCTGATCTGTCTCTGCGGCGCTGTTCTTAATTTGTCTGTCTACTGCCCTATTGCCGCTGTCTAAGGCCCTCAATAGTCTGGGCAAAGGCCTGTATTCAGGCAATATCCATATCCTCTCGTAACGTAGCCATCATGCAAGCTTCAATATATTCCGGGTTCAAACCCATAATGAACCGGTGGACTCTGGATGTCATAGTGTCCACAAAAGCTGGAGCATAGCGGGCTAGGGAGTCAAACTGTAGGGCATATTCTCGTACACTCCTCGCCCCCTGCTCCAAATGCAAAAACTAATCCATCCGGGCCTGCCGGATCTCCCGTGGCAAATAACGGTCCAGGAAGGCCTTCGAGAAGCTGGACCAGGTCGGAGGGGCAACATCTCTCCCTCGAGACCTTTTCCAACTCTCGTACCATAATACAGCTATGTCCCGCAACCGAAACACTGCCAGCTCAACTGATTCTGTAGGGGTCACATGCATAACCCGAAAAATTCTCTGCATCTGATCTAGGAAATCATGGGGGTCCTCTACTTGATCTGACCCAGTGAACTGTGGGGGACCTAGTACTAGAAACTCCCTGAACCTGGAACTACCTGACCCACCTGAAGGCTCTGCTGCTACAGGTGGCACTGACTGGCGCTGTGTGGCCATCATTTGTGCCAACATAACCACTACGCTCTGAACTTCCTGGTCTGATGGCGGAGGTACAGGAGCTATCGGAGGCGGTGTCGTGCCCAACGACTCCTGATGTGAAGGGGACTGCTGAGAGGGCTATGATGAAGCCTCTATATCGCCCTCAGATCGGGCTGACTCTGAATGGAACTGAGGCATCTTGCTGGTGCCTTCTCCTGCTGCTGTGTCTAATCTTTTGCCGGTGGCAGGGTGACGCTGGTCTTCCATTCTTATATGTAGACAAAGAATATGATAAGTTTTAGGGACCCAACCCTATACTTTACCGCTCTATAGCACGACTGAATGAGAAAGAAGAGTAACCATCCTATCATGCATTGCAGCCTCCTGCCTATAGTATGTGGTGCACAACACATCCATAGACAAGACTCTACTTAGCACGGCTTGCAGACTCCCTGGGACACGACTTGCTCTGATACCAAGTTTGTCACGTCCCCCCTTGGGGGGTATGACTGGCACCTGGTGCCCTAGTAGGACCTAGACTGGTAACTGGTGAGCCTAAGCACATCTAGTGCCTGGCTAGCTCTAACTCAGATTTCTGGAAATGACGGGCTATATAACGGCTGTAAACACAGCCTCCAGTGACTGGGCCTATAGCCACCTGTATAAAACTCCAGCTAACCAGAAACATACTTACAAAGGGGGAAACCTACGCGGGCCGACAAGGCCACCATGCTGTCTAGTTATCTGTAACTCAACAATAGAATACTGAACAACTACGTGACCAGCAAGGTCACCACTACTATCAAACTATGGCCTCACACGACCAACATAATCAATAATGCTAAACAAACGCCCGACCTCACACGACGACACAACTAACCACATGGAGATGAATATATACAATCTGCAAGCCTCTTTGAGTACTGATGAAATGGTCGGGACAGGGCCCATGCCTACCCATGCTTCACAATAAAAGAAAATGAACTACACCTCTAAATATCAAGCTCCGGATGACAGGAGCTGATGACTCTATAAGCTGGCTGGAATCACGAGGGATCACCTCCTCGTCTATGAGTACCTGCAGGCAAGTAATGCAGCGCCCCGAACGGGCGTCAGTACCACTGGTACTGAGTATGCAAAGCAACTGGATACAACTGAATACAAATAACATAACTAGCAATTCTGAATAGCAGGAGATAATTGAATCTGTAAGAACTGATATGAATTGAATCAGACTTTCTGAGCTGTGATAGGGCAGGAGCGTACCTGTAGACGCGGCCGCCTGCTGTCTATTAACTAATATAACACACACACACACACAAACATATATATATAGCAAACAAGAGCCAATACCAACCCCCATAAGCCGGATGGCGCCAAACAAGCAAACAATCTATATACCCCTACCCGGATTAAAACCAGCCAAAAATAAGTCACTCCACTCATCTGCTAACTACGAGCACCTCTGCCGGCCCCCTGGGTCTCCGGCTCGGGCCATAGCCTCCGATATAAATAACCGTGTCTGAGTCCGGAGGACTCCTATACTGTATCTGTAACTGTAACTGTATCTGTAATTGTAACTGTATCTGAATCTGTTCCCTGGGTGCTTGCGCACAACAGGGCTATCTGTACTGTAATGCTGATCAGCCTGATATGGGGAAAGCTTCATCTCATCTTCGTCCAAACTGGGGATAGCATGCCACTCCTTGGAGTGACGTAAACCCACCCGCTCAGTGGGCGACACAGTTACCAACCCAGGGGCGGCGAGGACGCTCAAAAGGGTGCCCTCACGACACAACCAAGTCTCAACAAACAATAAGCACATATATAGCAAGCATGTTTAAACTGAAAAATACTATCTGAATTCTGATTTCTTATTCTGATCTCTTTTTGTATTATATTGATTCTCATACTGCTTTATACTGAATCTGTGATCTTTATCTAACTGCATGGCTAATCTGTAGCCAAAATACTATCTAACTGTATGGATATACTGTAGCCAAGATATCATCTGTCTGTATGGCTAATCTGTAGCCAAGATACTATCTGACTGTCTGATTTTACTTTACTAACTCTTATTCTGAATATCTGTCATATTATTCTAGAAACATGCTTGCTAATCACATACTGGGCTATACTGAGTCTGGAATGCTAACTTGCCATTTTGGCGCATGCTTTACTACCTTTCGGACTGAGTACGATATAACAACGCAAATCAGATTTACTGAACTTGCACAATATGCAATATTCAACTTCGGTAATTCTACTACGGAGTTTACTGTGCTATACAAGGCTAAGACTACTAACTTGCCGAAGAAACTGGCTTCACATACCTTAACCTCAGTTTATCCGACTAACGGATGAAGCTCGGTCAGTACTCCATCTATTTCTCCCAACTGCATTTACATATATGTCAATTAGAACTAAATACACCAATATTCTGAAAGAAAACGTCACTTTCGATATATTTATAGCCTAAACTTTGGCTTATCGAAAGACGGTCAAAAACTATATATTTCTTGAAAGTCTAGAAGGGAGAAATATTCACTTTAAGGATAGGAGCACATAGACACTAATCTGGAGCAATTCCACTTACCTTAGCCCGGTATCACGATGATTTGTCAGACGAATTTTGTGAAACTAAATCCGTAGGAATGCTCCTTGCTGCTAAATACCTCGGTATCTAGAGTTAATTTGAGTTTGGACGGCGTTTGACGGCGTAATCGGAAGGAAATTATCAAGAAACCTCGTCTCCCTCTGTTTTCCCTCGACCTTACTGGAAATTATATGAAAAATAACTTTTAAAACTGAAGTGGAGGGCTTATATAGTTGGTCCTGGACAGGGCCTCCGTGACACGGAGCCAACACGGAGGCCCTCCCTCCGTGGCACGTTGCCATCGCGGAGGGGTTTTGCCCCGGCTCCTCCCGCAATGGTTCGACAGATTTCTTATCCGGTCTTTCCCCGGGCCTTTTCCTAGCATGTATGGCATTCAAAAACTCTTAACCAATATGCTAATAGGCCATCTACATGCCGAGAATTTATGGGGTGTAACAGTGTGTTCCCTTTTCAGACATCTGAGACTCCTAAATCAAACGCCTTGATTGATGGTGCATATGTAGATGTACAACTCTCACCTATCTCTCAACAAATTCATGGTCTTAATCCATCTTTGGACACACAGCCTTATCCTTCCCTATTAGGAGATCAAAATGTCCTGAATCATGCTCCATATGAAGATGTTGTTGTGCCATTACAAACAGAAACTGTTGCTTCTTTTGACTTTTCTCCTCTTGCTGCTGATAGAAGGAGATCAACCAGAATGAGCAGACCTCCACTTTGGCAGAAGGATTTTGTCACCACAACAAAGACAAAACAGTCTTAATATTCTATTGCTAACTGCATTAATTACAACATCTTATCTGCTTCTTATCAATGTTGTATTACCAATCTATCTATTAACATTGAGCCTCGATCTTACTCTCAAGAAGTGAAGGACAAGAGATGGGTACAAGCAATGCAAGAAGAGATTCAAGCTTTGGAAGATAACAAGACTTGGGACCTAGTCTGCTTACCTGCTGGAAAAAAGGCCATAGGGTGTAAATGAGTTTACAAAATCAAGTACAAAGCTGATGGAACAGTGGAGAGATCTAAAGCAAGATTAGTTGCAAAAGGGTACAATCAGAGAGAAGGGTTGGACTACCAGGATACTTTTTCCTCCGTAGTTAAAATGGATACAGTGAGGATAGTCTTGTCTTTGGCAGAAATGAGGGGATGACATATCCAACAAATGGATGTTTATAATATTTTTTTGCAAGGGGATTTGATTGAAGAAGTGTGCATGGAACTACCACAAGGTTTCACACCTGATGCTCAGAGGAGTGGGCAAATCTGTAAGTTTATTAAGTCCTTGTATGGACTTAAACAAGCATCTCGATTGTGGAATTCAAGTTAACTAATGCACTGTTGGAAGCAGGGTTCCACCAGAGTCATCTTGATTATTCTTTGATGACTAAGAGATATGCTAATGGGATAGTTGTGGTACTTATCTATGTAGATGACCTCTTAGTCACTAGGGGTAATTTACAACTAATAGAAGATGCTAAGCAAGTGCTGAAGAGCAGTTTCAAGATTAAAGACCCGGGAGATCTTAGATATTTTTTGGGTATAGAATTTTCTAGGAGTTCAGAAAAGGGATATTGATGCACCAAAGAAAATATGCTTTAAAATTGATATCTGATTTTGGGTTAGGTAGTTCCAAACCTAGTCCTACACCAGTTGAGCTACATCAGAAGTTAACCACCACTGGATTTGATCATCTCATAGGAAATTCCACATATTCACTTCTTTTAGATCTTGGTGAATACCAACGACTGATTAGAAGACTGTTATATCTTACACTTACTAGGTCTGACATTTCATTTGCAGTCCAAACCTTAAGCCAATTTATGCAAGCTCTTAAGACCTCTCACATGGAGGCAACAGTGAGGATAGTAAAGTACATCAAGAATGCCCCAAGTTTGGGAATATTGTTAGGAGCTCAGTCACATGGTTCTCTCTAAGCCTTCTGTGATGCAGATTGGGGTTCTTGCGTTAACACCAGAAGATCAGTCACTGGTTACTTGATTAATGTCACACCCCATAACTGGGGGGGAGGGGCGACTGGATCCCCATACCTGACTGACTGGAAAGCCGGCTATATGACATCTGTAACTATAACACTTAGGCCATCCAGGCCACCTGTCATAATCAACTGAAGAATAAACTGGGCCCATAAGGTTTCAACAATACGGGGTAAGCAATCGAAATGCAACCAAGAAAATTAGTGTGCTAAACCAAGCAACAATAAGCCGATGAGGCCACAAACTGAATAACACCGTACACACTAAGTCCACAAAGCCTCTAAAGAGTAAACTGACTGATGGTTGGAACAGGGCTCCGACCTACCCATAACCGCATCACAAAACTCAAGCATAAATAACTAAGCCCTAGCTCAAGGAAGAAAGGAGCACACCAACCGTCTGTTGATCTCACGAACTGCTACTCAAATGGCCATCCTGACCTCTACCTGCACCTGCGGCACGAACGCAGGTCCCCAAGCAAGGGGACGTCAGTACGAATGAAATGTACTGGTATGTAAGGTTGAAACTATAACCATGAGATAACAATCCTGTAAAAACTAACTTAGCACATAAACATGTAAAGGATAAATATAACCTGGAACTCTGCAACCTGTAATTGATATCAACTTACTATAACATAAATGAACTCAAGATAACTGAACCAGGAATAAGGAATGGTAACAACCTGGAATCCTGAAAACTGAAACCTGATAATAACTCTATAATAAGATGTAAATGCAATTAAGAAATGCACAAGAAAGAAACTATAACTGTAATGCCAGCGACCAACCAACTGTAAATCCATATATAAAATTCGTCCAGCCAGTGTACCACACTGGGGTAAAATAAAAATATCTCCAGCCTGTGTGCAATACCGGGGTAAAATAAAAACATCTCCAGCGGTGCAATACCGGGGTAAAATAAAAACATCTCCAGCCGGTGCAATACCGGGGTGAAATAAAAACATCTCCAGCCGGTTCAATATCGGGGTAAAATAAAAACATCTCCAGTCGGTGTGCCATACCGGGGTAAAAATAAAAATATCTCCAGCCGGTGCAATACCAGGGTAAAATAAAAACATCTCCAGCCGGTGTGTCATACCGGGATAAAAATAAAAATATTCTCAATCATAATCATTAATGGAGCCGATAAAGCTTATATTGAGGCAATTTAACACATGTAGCATTGAAATGACAAATGCTTAATCTGTGGTTGTAATCGGTCTCTTTCGTAACATATAAATACAAGTGAGCACATATACCATGTAAAATTATAAAATGTGCACATATATCACGTAAAGCTGTCAAATTATATACAAACATGTCAACTTAGTGACTCGACGGACCTTCAGGAGGTTTAGCCAACATAAGAATTTTAGAAGACTTACAAGCAATGTCCTATAGATAGTCTTACCAATTTAACGTATCTCTTGAGTAGAAGCACATAGATTCTCATTTCTATACAATCCTTTGACATCTGGGAACTACATATATATACTGCCCACAGGGTGGTTCCTTTACATGTATCGACAACTATGCCTGGAATTTCATTGCCAAACTTATCACGTCGATGAGAACATGCAGTTCTCAATTTATTTGCCTTATTTGCAGGAAAACATGGGACTTATAACTTGAAGCTTGGAGTTATTGTCATAATGGTTAACATATACGTAGAGCTGAGAGCTGAATTACAGACATACAATGTATGAGACTTCTGTCTAACGTATAAACTCGTATTTAGTTAGCTGAGTGACCTCCAGGTGACTTCCTGGGATTAGAAGTTCTAAGCTTAACTGATCATTATCATAGCCTTCACTTATACTTACTTAGACATTAGGAACATTGGTACCTGGGAGAATCTCTTCTCTGAATTTAGGAAATTCAACTAATAGCTCAACAAGAGCTAAACATAAAGATGCATGACTTGAATATAACTGAAAGAATTCAACTGTATGTTATAACATGAAAATCGTACACATTAAGACTTCTTACTGGGAAGACACATAAAGACTTGAGTTCTTAGACTTGTATACAACATCAGATACTTGACCGAGACATTAGCATAATTCTCAAAATATGATCTCTCAAAAACTTCTTAGATCAGCTAGCACATTTAAACATAAATTAGGGACGTAAAGACATAACTTAAGGCTCTGAGACTTGGAGCTCTATAACTTGGGAACTCGTGAGTAACTCTCTAAGTGGTGCCTTATAGGTAAATAAATATATATAGTCGTAATTCGGGTGATGCTGATTAACTTACATAGATTTGCAATTATATGCGGAGCTTAAGAAAACTTACATAATCATAAGTAACTTAGAAGATCCTAGGATTACCCTATTCAGACATGGTAGAAAATTTCAACACTTAGAATAGATAACTTAACATAATCCTTTAGGGGTATAGCAGAGAGCTTCTCAACTTAAGTTACTATTTTGTAGACGTTCAACTCTAATTATTCCATAGAAGGTTAACACTTTAGTGGTTATTCATCAACGTAACACATATTGAACATAAACAACTTAATTTATAACTCTTTTGCTAAACGTCCTTAGAACAGGGTTAATCTTCCTAGCTGTTGCCTACCTCGTTCACAATCGTAACCCGTATCGTCTAATTTAACAATATTTAGCTCTACTTTCCTTATTCATCTTAACTTCTTTGCCAAAAATTGTTCACTCTACACTCAAGTCTTTACCCTCGTGTTCACTATTCCATCAATTCTTATATACACTTACCTCTTTGCCTAATTGACAACTTAGCCATGCTTTCCCCATTAACATGTATCGATTTAGCTTATTCGCTACGTGCCGCTTGCTTAGCTTTAAAGAGGAAAAACATAAAATCTACTTTTTATCTTAAGCACTTTAAAACATAAACATATAGGAGGGATTAACAATATTATTAAAATGCCATTTCAATAAGCTTGTTTACCCTCAATCGGCTTAGCGTCATCTTCTTAGCTTAAGTTCAATTACGTATCGTCGTCTTAGCATTTCGTACCAATTTCACTAAGTGACCAGATCTTAACATATATTCAATATCACATATACAGTATACTGAAAAGGACCAGCTCACGGTGCCCACGTTAAGGGGACTTCAGACTCGATTTAGAACTCCGACAACAATTGTATAAAAATTACGCCTTTCCCTTCACGTTTGTTCGTTTCAACCATTCTTAACAATTCAAGCTTTATGCAAAGTAGTTCCAACCCTTTGGAAAGGATCATACATTCCTCAATATAATTTTAAGAACATAGGAATATTGATCCTTTTCAATAACTTAGTTTCGTGCTTGAAAAACAAGGAAAGGGACGCCTTTACATACCTTGGAACGTCGACTCTAATTTTGCCAAAAATCTTCCTTTCAAGCTTACTCCTTAAGGATCCTTCCAAGTACAATTTACAAACCCAACAAGCAGCAACTTCACTTCACCAAAGTTCTGGAAAAATTGGGCAGCAACATGCCACAAAAACACACAAAGAAACACCAACACAATACTACAACATTCTCCAAGTTATAACCTCATAAACTTAAAGAAATCAAAAAGGGAATTACTTACCCTTTCTTAGAGACGTTATCAGCTAAAGTAGGAGTAAACTCCTACTGTTTCCTCTACCTAGAATCATCTAGAAACGCAGCAATACCACAATCAACCACAAGACAACAACAAGTCATGACTTCCTTCCAAGGTTCTCTTTTCAAAGCTCAAAAGAGACAAGAGTGAAGTTTCTTAACTGGGATTTACTCTCACCACTGGATAGAGCTCTTAATTCTGTGAATTTTGAAAAACAAAAGAGGTGAAACGGAGTAGAAATGAGCTTTTTAGCTCAAAATTACTTCATATAGGCAAGCTGGGTGGTGCCCGCGTGCAGTGCCTGTGCGACGGCCCTCGTGCATGCACGTGCGCCTGCTGCCTGCCTGCCTGTCTCGGCGCCTGCACGCATGGGCGCTTTTCTAGCTGACGCTGCTGTTTTCAAATGAGCATAGCTTTTTACTCCGAACTCCGATTGATGAGAGGGTTTTTTTACTGTAAACTAGACTCAAATATCTTTCGTTTGATAGGCTATAGGACCTATGAATCATTATATATTTGGAGATATGTCCATTTAAAATTGACCCTTATTTACAAACTTCACATACTCTTCGCTTTTCCCTTTGCACATATTTCCTTCCTCACCTACGGACAACATACAACCCATAATCCCCTTAATATGACATATAACCATCAAATAATCATCAAAAAAATTCCGAGGTGTAACAATTAAACTTGGTGATTTTGCAATTTCTTGGAAATGTAAGAAGCAATCCTCTGTGTCCAAAAATTCTGAAGCAGAATATCAGAGTTTGGCATCCACTGTGGCTGAAGTAATGTGGCTTGTTTGATTACTTCAGGAGCTAGATATGGTTGTTCCTTTTCCTATTCATTTGTATTGTGATAGTAAAGCATCAATTCAGATTGCTACAAACCCTGGATTCCATGAACGTACTAAGCACATCAACATCGATTGCCATTTCATTCGGGAAAAGGTGTTGGTTGGACTGGTAGCCATTCATTATTTGCCTACTGGAGAACAAGTCGTTGATATACTTACTAAAGGGTTAAGTCATGTGCAACATGCTTATTTTATGTCCAAGCTAGGTTTGAAGAACATCTTCATACCACCTAGCTTGAAGGGGGGTATTGAGACTACAAGTGGTTAGTTGTTAGTTAATTGTTGAGCTCACTTGATTAGTGTTTTAGTTGAAGGTTGTTAGAGTCGGTTAATAGGCAGTTATATTTAGTGATGCTAGCTGTACAACAACAAGATAGAATTAGCAATACTATAAATACATCTCCAAAACTGAGATTTGTAATTCAATTCATTCTGAAGCACACTCAATATACAAAGAGAAGTTTTCCTATATGTGAAACTGTTTTTGTTCTATCTTTCTTCATGCGTTCAATTACTAGTTTTAACAAAAGCAAGGTAATTTCTTCTAGTTATTATTATTATTATTTTTTACATTAGTGTCATGACATTTCCCTTTGTTTTTTGTAAAAATGTTCTGGAGTTGTTTAACTTGCCTGCATTTTCATGTGTATGATTTAATTATTTTATTTCCAGCACATTTCCCACTTTCCTTTGATTCCATTATCATGAATAGCAGTCAAATCCCTTACGAGGAACTAGTTTACTATTTTTTTTTCTCGCATCTTTTGATATGCATATACCCCCTATTGCATGTTCCTGTTTGAGCATGGTTTAAAAAATATGACTCTGTGCATTAGATCAACCGTGTTACTAGATGAATATAAGTTCATCGTCTTTGTTTGGTGTTAGTTATTTCATGCATTATATTCTGTTGGTTTGTCTAAATAGATTTGACGGGCAAGTTTAATTTTTAAAAAAAAGATTATTTGTAAAGGTAGGTCAAAATTTTAGGAAACGTAAGATTAATCTTGAACCTATTCATTCACGAGCAAGTGTAAAATAGGAGTTGAATGTCATACTTTCTTTGGACTCAATCCAAATATAATGTTATAAAGATGATTGAGTTTTATGCTAGTGTTTCTTTGTGTGTGTTGAGATATGTTGTCTTAGTATTAAGCTGTGTCAATTTATATGGATTAGCTACATCCTTATGATGCCTCTATATCATATTTATTTTCCTTCAAGATAGATACAAAACTATTAAATTTATTTGTATCTCATAAATGAATATCTATAGCAATTATATTCCGATTGGAGCCAATAAGGACCATTTGTAATCATTGGTGTGTTCAAGCATAATAAAATATGAAGTTCCTTCGTTTTCTTTCAAATAATGGAGCTATTGTTGCATCAAATGTTAAAGTTATGCTTCTCCCTTTGCGTGTTTTCCTGTAGGCATTTTGCGATTAAGACAAACTTTCCTAAAGGCTTCCCTTGCTTTTGTCCATTTAGCAAAATATGTGAGGCATATTACTATGGTCGCAGGTTTAGTTCAAAATATATTTTTATTTGAGGAGCGACATAGGGACAGAAGGTCTTCTAATGAAATCCCTTGAGGTTGAAAGAATGAATTTTTTTTCTTATGCCCATCTATCTCGTACTCCTGCCTCTTTATTTCCATTATTTTGTAGACTCTTAACTCTATTTTCATGCTTTTGTCTGCCTTAATAGGTTTCTTTAAAGACTTGATCAATCCTAATTATTCATAAATTTGTTCTTGAAAATTTCGCGAGTATAGTCTGCTTTATTAGTAATAATAAGAGTTGTAAAATTTATAATTATTAATGCCAGATCTCTGTTAGTTACATGTCAGTTAACATGCACCCAGTCTAAGTTTCACGAAAACCAATGATTAATTTTTTTCTTGTGGAGTTAAAAGGTTTTTTTGTAGGAATATTACAATCCTAGAGTGCGATTTTAGCTTTAGCTTGGCTTAAATCTAAAGACTTTATATATCGGATACATATGCGATAGTTATCTTTTTATTAACTCATGTTTGAACTGATTGCGTTAAAAAATTGAAAATATTGGTTGTAATGTCACGGACTTAGACTTCGACGAAGCACACCGTGAGGCACTTGACAACTCTCTTACAAATCTTTCACGATCTTGCAAGCTCAAGTATTCCCTTTCAACTCTGGATCGCTAAGAGAATGTTGGATAAGGAAGATAAGAGAAATTTACTAAGAGAAGCTTTTAGTAATGTAGAGAACTTGGTTGATTTTTCTTAATAATTTTACAAATGAATGGCCTCCTATTTATACTACTCACTTAGGGGCTAATATACAAATAGTAATTATTATACAAGTCCCTATATATTTACAATTAAGTCCCTTTCTAGAATTCTCTACATGTCTAGAATTCTCCAAGGACTTTCTTAGCAATTCTATAAGGCTCCAAGGTTGTCCATGGAAATTCTCCATAGGTTTCCAGAATACTCCACCAAGTGTAGGACTCTTGTTTATGTAAGCTTCCACGTGGCATGGATATATGCCAAATGGCGCTTACTTGGCATGATGACATGGCCGGTCATTACACTGTCCCCCACATGGTGTAGCGACGACCGCGGAGCAATGCTACTGCATAAATTCTCGGATCTTGTCCTTGAATTGCCATAATTCTTCATATCATTCCCATGTGGCTTCCTCTGGCTATTGCCCTTTCCAGTGGATGAGGAACAGGGCAATAGCCTTCTGCCCTTGTCTTCGCTTAGATTGATAGTCAATGATAGCCTCAATCTCCTGATCATGTGAAGCGGTGATGATAATCGGTGCCCTACTTGACTGTCCTCGAGTAGGGTCATCCTAGTCTTCATGGTATAGCTTGAGCACACTGGCATGGAAGACAAGATGAACCTTGAGATGACCTGGTAACTCCAACTTATATGAGATCTTGCCACCTTGGCGACGATCCTAAATGGCCCTTTTTACTTTCGTACCATGTTCTGGTGCATTCCTGGTAGTGTCTTAAACTGCCTTGGGTTAAACTTCACCAAAATCATGTCCCCAACTTTATAATACGTGGGATGACACTTGCGGTCCACAAACTTCTTCATCTTCTTTGTTGCCTTGTCCAAGTAGGACTTAGCAGTGTCAAGATGCTCCTCGAACCCATTATCCATATGGTAAGCCCCTAAATTGTTTCCCTCGATCATGACCAGTAGTGAATGTGGAATTTGTGGTTGCTGGCCCGTGGCTAACTCGAATGGTGATCACCCGGTAGACTCGCTCTGCTGCAAGTTATAGGAGAATTGAGTTATGTCTAGGAGCCTTGCCCAATCCTTCTGATGTGAACTCATAAAGTGCCTCAAGTAGCACTCTAATAAGTCATTGACCCGTTCCGTCTGTCCATCAGTTTGTGGGTGAAAACTAGTGGAGAAATGTAGCCCCGTGCCAAGCATATCGAACAATTCTCTTCAAAAGTTTCTGGTAAAACGTGGGTCTCGATCGCTAATGATGTGTCTGGGAAAGCACCAATACTTCATCACATTCTTGAAGAATAGTTTGGCAGCCTCTTTAGAGGTGCAACTTGCTATGGCTAGCATGAAGTTAGCATACGTCGAAAACCTATCCACTACGACCATGATCGTCACATATCCTTCAGACTTTGGTAAGCAAGTGATGAAGTCCATAGTTACTCTCTCCCATGGACGCTCTACAACTGGTAATGTTTCCAAAAGTCCTCCAGGTTGCTGTTTCTCCACTTTATCCTATTGGCACACTAGACAGGTTTGCACATAACATTCAATATCATCACGTATGCGTGGCCAATAGTAGATCGACTCGATCAAGGCCCTTGTGCGACGTTGGCCTGGGTGTCCAGACCATAACTTTTCATGGATTTCTTTCATGATCTACCGCCTGATGTTTCCAAACTTGGGCACGTAGACCCTCCGTCCTGTGGTGAGCAATAGTCCATCTTCCACCCAAAAACTCTTGTCTTGCCTTGGGTGGCTAACTCCATAAGTTGTTTTATTTCTGGTTCATGTTGCATGCCCTCTTTTATGGCTTCACAAATATCACAACTTATTGAAGTGATGGCAGTAAGTTCGTCCTTTCAGCTCAAGGCATCAGCTACGACGTTGCCCTTGCCTGGCTTATACACTAACTCGTAATCAAACTCAACCAAGAAATCTTACCACCTAGCCTGCTTTGGTGTAAGTTTCTTTTGTGTCTGAACATAGCTAGTGGCCACATTATCCATTTTGACCACGAACTTTGACCCGAGTAGATAATGTCTCCATGTGTGAAGGCAATGAACAATGGCAGTCATCTTTTTCTCTTGCACTGTGTAACGTCGTTCTGTCTCATTCAAGTTGCAGCTCTCGAATGCTATGGGATGATTATCTTGCATCAAAACACCCCCAATTGAAAAATTAGATGCATCTGTATGCACCTCAAATGTCTTGGTAAAGTCGGGAGATGACAAGACTGGATCCTCTGTCACAGCTGTCTTAAAACGCCTTTGACAATATTCCGTCCAAATCCACGACTTGTTCTTCTTTAACAACTCAGTCAAACGTGCTGTCTTGGCTGAATAGCTGCTAATGAACTGCGATAATAGTTAGGAGTCCAAGGAATGATCTAAGCTCGGTCACCTTTGTGGGTGCCTCCCACTCTTGGATAGCCCGCACTTTGGCCTTGTCCACGCATAATCGACCCGGGCTAATGACATGTCCCAAGAAATGTACTTTAGGCTGGGCGAACTCGCAGTTCTCCCTTTTGATGTAAAGATCATTCTCCCTCAAGACTTGGAAAACCTTCCTTATATGCTCTACATGTTCCTCCAAGGTTTTGCTGTAGATAAATATATCGTCCAAGTAGACTACCATGAACTGATCAAGGTAGGGATGAAAAATCTTATTCATTAATGTGAAAAATGTAGAGGGTGCATTGGTCAAATCGAAGGGAATCACCAACCACTCATAGGCTCTATATATCGTCACGCATGTCGTCTTTGGTTCATCTCCTTCTGCTATTCGCACTTGATAGTAATCCTTTCGAAGGTCCACCTTAGTAAAGTATTTGGCTTGTCCAAGTCTATCGAACAAGTCAGCAATAAGCGGGATAGGGTATTTGTTCTTTATCATTACTTTGTTGAGTGCTTGGTAGTCTATGCATAAACGTAATGATCCATCCTTCTTCTTTTGAAACAAGACTGGCGCTCCATAGGGTGCTTTTGACGGCGGATATGACCAGCTTCGAGCAACTCCTTCAATTGCTTCCTTAGCTCCTCCAACTTAGGTGGCGCCATGCGGTATGGGGCATATGTGGGTGGTTTGGCTCCAGGCTCCAACTCGATCTTATAATCCACTTCACGCCTAGGAGGCAAGCACCTTGGCAGCTCGTCGGGCATAACATCTTTGTTCTCTTCGAGTAGCTTTTATATGCAAGGTGGTAGTATCTCTTGGGAGCCCTTGTCTTCCTCCAAACTTGCAACGGTTTCCATGAACTTGGGCTTACCCTTCTGAGCCCTTTTACAAGCTGCATAGCCGATAGTTGTGTTTGGCTATGTCTTTGTGGTATAGTTATCGTGGGAACCATGCAAGCTCCTTCTCGCTCCATGACCACGAGATGTTGGAGTTATGGACCGATCAAGGTATGACATCATCTAAAGAACTCTTGCCCTAGAACAATATGAAAGATATCCATCGTTGTGGCTGTAAAGTTTGCCGTACCTTCCCAATTGCCCAATTTGACACCAACACCATTGGCTATACCACGAGCATTTTGAGCTTCAACATTTATGGTCTTGACACGAGAGTTAGTTGGAGCGAGCTTCAACTTTAGTCTCTTTGTTGCGGCCTCAGTCACAAAATTGTGGATTGCTCCTATGTCCACCAGTGCACGAGCGGACTTGTTGTTGATGGTGAGGTCCATGTACTGATTGTTATTTTTGTTGGGTTGGATAGATTGCTTGTTAACAACGCCACATAATCCTATCATACCCAATTGTGATGCACTCAAACCCTCTCCTTAGGGCTGCTCTTTCTGTTCACGCACCATGGCACTGAGTCTCTTTAAATCGGGATAATTCTTGAAGCCATGTGGTCCTCCATATATGTAGCAACCGTCTCCTTTCGTGGCTTGTGCCTTTCTCTCAGCATAGCCTTGACATCCAAGGTTTTTGCCATCGGACTTGTGAGTGTCATGATTCTTGGGATGCGGTTGTTACTCTTTGATTTTGCCACTATCTCCCCCACCTTTGGCACGGCTACTTCTTGTCTCCTTGCCTTTGCCTTTTTCATACCTAAAGTCAGTCAGAGCATCAGCCTGTATGATGTCTTCATCAATAGTACTAACTTGTCGATGTTCCAGCTCCGTCTTGGCCCAATTTTGTAGTCCGTCCATGAAGTGGAATAACATATCTTCATCTGTGAGGTTGGAAATCTGAAGCGTAAGAGTGGTGAACTCCTTCACGTATGCACATATACTTCCCATCTGCTTCAATTCCTGAAACTTGTGTTTTTCCTCATAGATGACATTGTTGAGGAAGAAAGCCCTCTTGAACTCAGCTCGAAACTTCTCCCATGTGTTGATTGCGCAAAGCCCCTTCTCCATCTCGGACTCCTTCCGTTTCCACCATAGAATGGCCATCTCCGAGAGGTACAATATAGCAGTGTTGATCTTGCTCTCGTCGCTCTTCACCCTGTTGCATTTGAAATAAATTTCAAATGCCAAAGAAAATTTTCCACCTCTTGTGCATCACGAGCACCTTTGAACATTGGTAGTTTAGGGGCCTCAACCTTGGTCTCCTTCTCTTTGTCAGATTTCGCAAATCCTCCAGCTTCAATCTCCCGCTCAAGTGCCTCTATCTTGGCCTTCATGGTCTTAATCATGCTTAACGCTTCCATGGGCCTGCACTCTAAGGAAGTGATAGTTTCTCTCATCTCCAATTTCGCATTCTTTCGCCCCTCCAACTCCTTTCGGATGTCGTCATTCTCCTCAAGGGTGAAGTCTTCAAGAGTCTTGAACTTTTCATCAACCTCTTTCAAACGTTTGCCGAATATCTCCACAGCCTGGCTTGCCGTGTCAACCCTTGAAATCCACTCTAATCCAGGCATGACATCTGCGGGAAGCTCATCATGTTCGTCATCACTTGCCTCAGTGGTCGAAGGTGAGTGGGATGTCATCATTTCTCTTGATGGTAGGGTCAGACAGCAGTTCCTCATTCCTCTTATGAATATTTCTCCCCTTTTGGTGCTTTTTTCAAGCATCCTGTCAGACGTTGGTGGTGCTAGTAGCATTGATGTCTCCCTCGTTTGCCATTCCCTTAGTATTAACCTGGCTCTAATACCACGTTGTCACGGACTTAGACTTCGACTAAGCACACTGTGCGGCACTTGACAACTCACTCACGAATCTTTCACGATCTTGCAAGCTCAAGTAAACTCTTTAAACTCTAGATCGCTAAGAGAATGTTGGATAAGGAAGACAAGAGAAATTTATTAAGAGAAGCTTTTAGTAATGCAGAGAACTTGATTGATTTTTCTTGAATGACCTCCTATTTATACTACTCACTTAGGAGCTAATATACAAATAGTAATTATTATACAAGTCCCTACATATTTACAATTAAGTCCCTTTCTAGAATTCTCTACATGTCTAGAATTCTCCAAGGATTTTCTTAGCAATTCTATAAGACTCCAAGGTCTTCCATGGAAATTCTCCACAGGTTTCTAGAATACTCTACCAAGTGTAGGACTCTTGCTTATGTAAGCTTCCACATGGCAAGGATATATGCCAAAATGACACTTATTTGGCATGATGACAAGGCAGGTCATTACAGTAAGCATAAAAAATCTGCTCACTTTAGGAAGATGCAGTCACAATTTTTTTAGAAACAAAGTTTAAATGTTGGTCTGCCTCAAGAATTAGACTATTAAATGATGTTGGTATGGTATTTAGCTTTTTTTTAATTTACTTATATGACGTTCAAGCTAGCATATTAATCCTTTCTTTGCTTTTTGGTGCATGTGAATCCTGGATGAGTCTATTGGATTCCGACTCCTTTCTCCTCAGCATCCTATTATCTCATTGGGCTATTGCCTAACATAATGGCTTTCTCTTGGCATGTCAGCCAACTAGCGTTGGTGATAATGGCAGCAATAGTACCAGGAATGACCAAGGATGGGCTGCTTTAATCTCCTCTCTCCTTTGATCACAACTCTTATTTTGTATTTTTAGCTTTGTGAATATTTTTCTACTACATTATTTGGTTTTGCTTCTTAGATGAATCTCAAAGCGGAGAAATATTCAACGTGTTTAAATCATTTTTTTAACTCACAAACGCATACCTTTTTTTTAAGAAATAAAAATTTAAAAGGCCGGTACGAATTCATATCATCAGCTTGAAAAGTCGGTAAATCAGTTTTCTAGTCGTTAATCAATATTCATTTTAAAGACAAGTTCGTTTCAAACTCCACATTATTTTTTCAAAATTAGCGTTTTCCTTTTTAAAGTTCTTAAAATCTTTTTGGCAAAAAATAATTTGTGGGACTAACTGTATCTTCTAACTTTTATTTGAGTATCAAATATGGTGATGAAGTTGAATTATCAATATAATTCAAATTCTAAATTCGTATAACCATATCAAGTTTATATTGAACTAGCCAAAATTATGAAGTTAATTCACTCAGTTGAATTAATAGAATAATATAAGTGATAAATAATTTTGAAGCCTCTTTGAAACCTTTATTTCATGAACTATATTGTTTTAGTTACAAAATATTTAAATTCGTCTATTAACCGCATTTGCGGATTTCTCGAAGTTTCTGACACCTTCCTCGAGAGATAATCAGAACCCTTACCCAAACTCTGATTTTTTTTATTAAAAGATTTTTTAATTACCTTTTCTTAAATCGGTTTTCTAATTTCATAAAAATTAGTTGGCGACTCTGTGTCTCTTTCACAAAAGAGACAAGTTATCGGACATTTTCGTACACGAGTTCATAAATGGGTCGTAACAGTGATTTACTATCCCGATCTTGAAAATTAAAATCTGTGTGATTTTTCTACTCTGATTAATTTCGTCGATTTATTTAAATTAATTATTATTTAAAAATCAGTTTAAAGATATTAAAATTTCATTGGATTTATTAAATCTGTTTATAAGAAATAAAAAATTAGTTTGAAAATATAAAAATTTCACTGATTTATTAAATTTGTTTATGATAAATAAAAATAAGTTCGAAGATATAACAATTTCATTGAATTTATTATATCTGGTTGATAATAAAATTAGTTTGAATTAAAAATTTTACTGGTTTATTAAATCTGTAATGTTTGATTTGAAAAATTAAAATCTTCATCGTTCATTAATTCATGTGATTATATATCAAACAAATGTGACAGAAACAACAACCCACGTGATTGCTCAACAAACAATGCATCTACCAGTCGTTCTACTTCGGCATCAACCTCGGCAAATAAACTCAGAAAGTTTTTCGAAATCAACTTCAAGAGATGAAAACATAAAATATTTTTCACTAAGGAGGATGTTTCGATCTTATTGGAAGAAACTGCTGATAGTGAACATTTTATTGTGAATGAGGCGTGAAAGCACTCAGATTTTCTATATAAGAATTATATTCTTAATGGGCTGAAAGATGATTTGTACAACGTATATAGTAACACGTAGACCTTGGAAGAGCTATGAGATGTTTTGTAAAAGAAGTAAAAAAATCAAGAATGCTGGGTTGAAGAAGTTTATAGCCGCTAAATTTCTGGACTTCAAAATGGTAGACAACAAATTTGTTGCTATCCAAGTTTAGGAACTGCGAGTTATTATCCATGATCACCTTGATGAAGGTATAAACTTTAATAATACTTTTGTTAAAAATGCTATATGTGTTATTACTTACATAACTTTTTATATAGGTTTGGTTATTAGTGACACGTTTCAAGTAGCAGTGTTAATTGAGAAGTTATGATACCAGAAAAGTAAAGGATAGGTAACTTAGACACAATATTAGATGAAATAAGCAACTCTTATTAAGAAATAAGGACCTCAAGTTCACAAATCTAATAAGCATTAAGTTCTTAGAAAGACCTCAAGGGAAATCAATATCGGTTGCAACCCTTCTTTCTACACAAAGTCACAATTCAAAGTTTTAGACAAGCTCACTACACTCAAAATCAATATTCATTCAAAATCATCAAAATTTACCTTTGAAATTAAATGAACAACTATTTATACTAAGAAAATAGAAGACTATTACAAATACACCCTTAATGGTCAATTGCGCATTTACCCACCTTTTTCATTCTCTTAGCCATCTTCATTCTCTTGGTCATCTTGTGCCCCTTCATCCATCAATCTACGATCCAATCATGGGCCCTTTTGAATTGCATCATTCTCCCCTTCTTGAAAAAGAATTCATCCTCGAATTAAAACCTTGCAAAGCATAGAGAAGACAAACAACAACAAAGGACCTCATAGCATGAGGGTTAGCACAAGTGTAACTAGGCCTACCAACACACATACATTGAAAGGGATGCCCAAGTCAAAAAGAAATGATAATCATCTATCATGGTCAAAAGAACAACCACTCATCTCATTATATCCCCTTTCCACGTAAAATAAGCCCTCAATACTAGAAAGTATATATTATAAGAAAATAGGTAGTAAGAAAAATATCGGACAAAACAACTTCATTTAGACTATCCTCATATGTAAGATTACTGTTAGATTCAGGAATGTCAACAAGCACATTATCTAGAACTGGGACACTTAAAGAAGAAGTAAACATTGAAATACAAACATCACTTTCCTTGTCAACATCCCATAGTGGGTTATCATACAAATAAAAATCGCCTATAATAGGTACACCCCTATTATGTTAAACAATACTACGCCCGACACTAGAAATAATCTCATAATCATCAAATAAGACATTTTACCTTAAGATAGAACAATCAATCAAAGATGAAGAGTCAAAGCATGCAATTTTATTCTTAAAAGGACAAATGTCATCTCTCAAAGTATTGTCAAGAACGTGACCTCTATGAGCAAAGCAAGTAACAGGATCCATAAAAGATATGCTCAAAAGGCCAAATTTTTTTAAATGACCAACTTCATCAACATCATCACAAGTAAGTTGATCAACACAAGTTTCACATGACAATGTATCATCATTCCAAACACAATTGTCGCTAAAAATTGTAGTTTGTGTAATCCGGTAAATTACAAGTGCCCAATCTCTACTTGAGGTCAAAAATGAATTTTTGTTTGACTCAATGAAGAATGCTCAAGTTAACGAACAGGAATCAAGATGTTTCAACAAGAATAAATAACAAAATGGTAGAAGAAGAAGAAGCACGAAAAAATTAGACTAAAAAAAACTAAGTAACAAAAAGTAGGATGAATTACTTGATGTTAAGTAATTTTGGAAATTAATGAGATAAAAAAAACTAATTAGCAAGTAACTAAAAGTGTTAATTATATGTTAATTAGTATAGATCTGAAGAAAATTAAGAGTGGAAGAAGAACTATGAAGTTTGGACACTTGAAAAGTTTTGGAGTCCAAAAAAATCTCAATACTTAAATTTATTTGGCTAAAAAGCAAAAAATCTGTAGATTTTACCTTTGAAACTGGGACTTACGCACACCTGCTGCGACGCGTAACTTCTTGGTTGGCGCCTACCAGCGCTTGCATGGTGCCTCGCTGGCGCTTGTGTGGCGACTGTCGGCATTGATAGCGTCTGCTGTGTGGCAGTTGTGTTGGCACATTGCTAGCAGTTGAATACTGACATGGCTTGTCCATGCGAATTATAATTTTTAATTTTTTTTTCAAATCATAATTTCTTTTAAATTTTTTCAAATTTGTTTTTTCTTTCAACCAATAATTTTCATAAGTGGACCCACTAATAATTTTTAACAAATATTAAATAGAGAAGATGGATTATATGTACCTTAGTATCATCTTCTTCACTTTGAAAATATGAAGTTCTTCAAAAACATGAAGAACAAATGCTTGGCCAAAAATTTTCCAAATCACCTCAAAATTTAGGATTTTCTTCCCCTTGATGTAGAAAACAAAACCCGGTAAGCTCCAATTGAACCTCAATCAGCAAGACCCATTGCAATTTTCATAAAGTCTTCAAACCTTCAAAGTCTTTAAAGGTAGAACAAATCCACAATTCAAACTCACTTGAAACTTTGAATTTAAAGTCAAAAGACACTAGGAACAAAAATCTAGTGTCAAAAATAACAAATCAAACAAAAAGAAGTTTCTGGATTTTTGAATTTTTGGCATTTTTATTTTACTTTTGAATACCTAAATTTCAAGATTAGATTTATAAGAAAAACACTAACCACTAGCTATAGATACCAAATGATATAAGAAAAGTAAAAGATAGATAACTAGACACAATATTGGATGAAATAAGCAACTTTTGTTAAGAAACAGAGACCTCAAATTCACAAATCCAATAAGCACCAAGTTCTTAAAAAGACCTCAATGGAAATCAATAACCCTTGAAACCGTTCTTTCTATACAAAGTCGTAATTCAAAGCTTTAGAGAAACGCACTACACTCAAAATCAATATTAATTCAAAGTCATCAAAATCTACATTTGAAATTAAATGAACAAGTATTTATAATAAGGAAATGAAAGACTATTAAAAATACACCCTTAATGAGTAAGGGCCTTATTTAGATGGTCTTTCTTTTTCTTGAAATCAAAGAATTGTCAATTTCACTTTAGCCACCTTCTTCATTCTCTTGTCCATCTTGTGCTCCTTCATACCCCCAAGCTATGATCCAAGCATGGACCCCTTTGGATTGCATCAAGTTACCTCCTTTATTAAAGGACTTCAAAAATTACTTAAAACACAAACGTAAGGAGATATGTTCGAAGATGTCATCTTTTGGTTGAGGACCAAGGAGGATAACAAGGTTGTTGAAAGGAAGGCTAGAGGAAACTCAATTATAATGAGAGAAAATATTGTTGAGGTTGCTCCAAGTAATCCGAAAAAGAGGAAGAAGCTTTCTGGATCAAAGAACTATCCCAACAAGAAAATGTTCAAGAAAAATTACTATAATTATGGTAAAACTGGATATAGGTCTACTGATTATTGTGCTCCAAGAAAAGACAAGCAATAAAAGAGCAAGCAATAACAGAGCAAGCAAATATGGTTATAAATGATGAGGATGTAGATAATTTATGTGTCATGTTTTTCGAATGCAATTTGATTAGAAATTTCAAAGAGTGGAGCATTGATTCTAGAACCACCCACCATGTTTGTGGTGCCAAAGAAGTCTTAATTTATATGCTCCTACTGGACTCGATGAGACTATGTTCGATAATTCTGCAACATGAAAAATTGAAGGTTAATGAAAAGATCCTTTTGAAGATGACATCTGGTATAGTGTTGACTCTGAACAACATTTATCATGTTTCTTAAATTAGAAAAAATATTACTATCAATTGCACTTTTTGTCAAGAATTGATTTAAGTGTGTATTTGTATCTGACAAAGTTGTAATGAGTAAGAATGAAATATTTGTAGGAAAATGTAACCTCACGAGGGCCTTTCTAAACTCAATCTAATGGTTGTTGCTAATAATAATATTTCAGTTTCTTCTTACATACTTGAGTTAAATGATTTATGGCATTCACGTTTAAGACATATCAATTATAAAACCTTGCGTAAAATGATCAAATTAGAAGTATTGCCTAATCTGAATGCAGCCAATCAAAAGTCAAACATGTGTTGAATCAAAATATATCAAACATCCTTATAACTCTGTTGAAAAGAATTCAAACCCTTTAAACATAATTCATACAGATATTTGTGCAATGAAGTCAATACCATCTTGCAGTGAAAAGAAGTATTTCATAACTTTATTGCCGATAACACGCGATATTGCTATGTTTACTTACTTAATAGTAAAGACGAAGCAATTGGTGAATTCAAGCAATACAAAAATAATGTTGAAACTCAACTTAACAAAAACTAGAAGTGATAGTAGTGCGAATATGAATTTCGTTTTGAAGAAATACGTTTGGAATATAATATTATTCATCAAACAACTGCCACATACACACCACAATCCAACGAAATTGCAGAGTGGAAAAATGGAACACAAAAAAGAAGCTATCCAAACAGCTACCTGAATACTCAATTGATTATTTGATATGTTTTTAATGTTTGTAGCTGCATTTTAGATTTCACCTGCATTACTATGTCCTTATAAGTCAATAAATGAGTCATTTTAAACTTGTTCAGACTCAACCTGACAAATGATGGATCAATATGTGGTGCTTCATCTGATGGAACGTAACAATCAGTTGTACTGACATAGAGACTGGAATTCGTTGGTACTAGTGAACCTTAATCCAAATGGGTTGGAGGAAATTTTCTAAAAAGAAGCTGTTCTATTTAAATTAATTAAATCCGTAATTTCAGATATTGTGGTTGGGCAAAGCCTACAAGATATTTGTTTCCCATTATATTTGAATATGGAGGCACAGTGGTGGACACTTGTTCTCTGATCTAACTGTGGTTTCTCCAATCAGTCATACTATGCGTTTGAAAAGGATCATTGTGCGTATGGCTTTTTCTTTCAATTAAAGAATCCAATATGATGACAATGATTTCTTTTTGCACTTCATATTAACTTTGCCATGCCAAGAGTCAGTCATCATGAGAAAAAAATACTTATTTGCATTTGTGAACCCAGAAAGGGGTTTATATTGCATAGGAGGGAATCCAGTGGCTGAGACATCCTTTTAAGAAGAGGAACGAATATATCCAACCATCCGAGAGGCTGACACACTTGTGACAATACACTAATATTGATTATCATCTTTTAATCAGGCTATCAATTATTCCATGATTTATTTTAGAGTTAAAAGGGTAAAAAACATACCTAAAGTATCACCATTTTTTTATTTTAATATCAACTATTTACAGGGGTATTTTTTTCACTTTCACCACTGCCGACAATCGCACCACACAGCACAACTCAGCCTCGCTCACACACATAGCCGTCTAAGGACTTAGTTATATTTTAGGCACGACGAAACATAAAAAGCACACAAACAGTAATTACGGGAAAATTTCTAACCTTTATTAATCTCGTAGATATACAAAGGACTCTCTGAATTTGGAAGGCTTACAGTGACTCTCAATGCCTTAGCCAAATTCTGCCTACCAAAATTTATAGGCTGCCAACCAACAGTTACAAAGGGATAGGGACGTCTAGCTAGCACATGCCGGCACACAAGGAACCTAACAAACAATATCCCAAGTTCTGGGACGCCTAGGGACAGTTACAACTCGAAATTCAAATTTCAAAACCGCCCAACCGCTCCTGTGCCGCGCCCGCGCGCGTCCACGCCAGCGCTCATGCCAGCGCACATGCCAGGATGGCGCGCGCATCAACGCCCATGCCAGCGCCCAGCATCCTCAGCTTCAACACTTAGAATATTTTCCAGCCTTCCTTGCCTTTCCCATGCCATGATAATGCCCACAAGCTTGCCTTGCACTCGTCTAGCACTTGACCATGCCATCACCTAGCTAAGTCATCCCACAGCTAGCATGCATGCCTGATAGGTGCCATGCGCCTGTCCGTCGCCCTTTGCTGATCAAGGCCGCCTTTCCAACACTCAAGTCTGCCTTGCCTTGGCTGAATGCCATGCACATCATCCAGCCACATGCACTGCTGCGAAGCCCACAACTTTTCATGCCAAGACAGTGCCTCCTTAGCAATGCCACTGCCGATATTCATCAAGTTCCAGCTTGAGGGTCTAACAAACCACCCCCGCTAGTTGAACTCGACGTCCTCGTCGAGGCCATCTTAAGATAGTCCTCCAGCTACTTCTCGAATTGCCATAGTTTGGAACTCATCTCCCAAGTCGCGTCTGCCACGGACTCGCCTTTCCAATGTATCAAGAATTCTGTCCGCCTGTTCTTCTTGCTCATGCCTAGCACCTGGTGATCCAGCACCTTTTCAATATCCTCTTCAAACTGTGTGCGCACCACAGGAGGAGCCCTCTTGACTTTGTGCCTGTCCAGATCTGCACGATCTGCAAAATAAGGCTACAAAAAACTAACATGGAAAGTAGGATGAATTTTCCACCTCTCTGGCAACTTCAGCTTATAAGCAACTGCGCCTATCTTCTGCACCACCTTGAATGGGCCATCATATTTGGGAATCAGTCCCCTATGCCTCTGTTTACTCACAATTTGTTTCCAAATCTGCGGTGTGAGTTTGAGCAGCACCTTGTCACCCACCTTAAATTCCAACGGGCGTCTATGCTAATCGGCATATTTCTTCATGCGACTCTGGGCCTTGCGCAAACTGTCTTGCGCCTCTGCAAGCATCTCATGCTTGTCCCTTGCATAACGGTAAGCAGCCAGGCATTTCCCTTGATGCTTCTGCTTTGCGACATCCAGCGGTGTCAAAGGTTGTCTCCCAAGACTAATTCAAACAGACTCATTTCGGTTGCTGAAGACTTATGCAGATTATAGCAAAACTGTGTCGTATCCAATAAGTCTACCCAATTCCTCTGGCTTGCTGTCACAAAATGCCTGAGATATTCCTCCACCAAGTGATTAGTTCTCTCTGTTTGGCCATCTGTTTGAGGGTGATTCGCTGTCGAGAATTTCAGATCGGTCCCCATCATGTTGAACAAAGCTGTCCAAAACCGACCTGTAAATCTAGCATCCCTATCACTCACAATGTCAGCTGGCATACTAAATAGCTTAACCACATGTCTATAAAATAAATCAATAGCTATTTCGTAAACAATTGAGGCAACAATAAAAATAGAGTACTTTGAAAACCTGTCTACAACCACCATAATAGATGCCTTACCGTCCACCTTCGGAAACCCAGAAATAAAGTCCATTGACACGGACATCCATGGCCGTTCAAGAATCCGAAGAGGCTGCAACAAACCTGCTTCCTTCTTGCGCTCAAATTTGTCTAACTGGCACACTAGACAAGTCTTCACGTAAGCTTCAACATCGTCTTCCATCTTTGGCCAATAATATACACGGGACAGCAGGGCTAACATCCGCTCCACACCCGGATGACCAGCCTATGTAGTGTCATGCGCCTCTTTCATCAGTTCTCTACGCAGTCCACCACCTTGAGGTACGACGATCCTCCCCCTTTTGAAATAAAGAAGATCGTCCTCGATCCAGTACCTCCTAACTATCCCTTCTTTCACTTGACTCATCCATTTCACATATAATGAGTCATTAGTAGCACAAATTCTGATTTTATTAATAAAATCAGTTTCAAGTCTAGAAATTGAAAACACAATAGCAAGTACCTCTTTCTAGCTCAAGGCGTCAGCAACTTGATTATGCCTTCCCGACTTATGTTCCCACAAGAAATCATACTCTGCCAGGAATTCCTACCAACATGCTTGCTTCGGACTTAGCTTGCGTTGAGTCTTGAAGAATGTATTAGCTGCATTATCTACCTACACCACAAAGCGTTTGCCTAGCAAATACACTCTCCATGTATGCAAGCAATGCACAACAGCAACCATCTCCTTTTCGTGAGTCGAATACTGCTGCTCAGCTTCATTCAATTTCCTGCTTTCATAGGCAACTGGATGTCCTTCCTGCACAAGAACACCTCCAACAGCCTTGTCAGATGTATCTGTATGCACCTCAAATGGCAACTCGAAATCAGGCAGCTTTAAGATAGGTTCCGATGCTACTGCTTCCTTCAACAGTCGGAATGCAGCTTCACACTTCTCGGACCACGCCCACTTAACATCTTTCTTCAGCAAATCTGTTAAGGCGGCTGCCTTCTTGGAATAGCCTGAAATAAACTTGCGGTAATAATTAGCCAGCCCTAAAAATGACCGCAACTCTTTCACGCCACTAGGTGCCTGCCAATCCACGATTGCCTGCACCTTCTTTGGGTCCATCCGCACTAGATTCTGACTCACAAAGTGCTCAAGGAACTTGATTTCTTTTTGAGCAAATTCACACTTCTCCATCTTCACATAGAGTTTGTACTCCCTCAAACGAGACAACACCTTGCTCAAATGCATCAAGTGTTCATCAAGAGAGCAACTATAAATAACAATGTCTTCTAAGTAAACTACAACAAAGTCATCAAGATACTCAAACAACACGTCATTCATTAAATTACTGAAAGTGGCCGGGGCATTAGTCAGCCCAAACGGCATTACAAGAAACTCATATGAGCCATACCTAGTTACACAAGTAGTTTTAGTGGCACACTAGCTTGTGGCAAGTGCCATTGTTGGATCAAGTGCAGGTGTAAAGGCTTGGCTAGATGAATGGAAAATGCTAATCAAGGGAAGGCATGAAGATAGCAAGGAAATGGCACAAGGCAAAACAGAGATGGCATGGACTAAGGAATTTGCAGTTGGCATGTTGGCAGTGGCATGGCAGTGGCACGACAGTGGCATAGCGGCAGGCAGATGCGGCTGGGCGACTCGGCAAGGCGTGGCCGAGGTATGGCCCGAAGGGCAAGCAGTAGGCGCCGAGATTGGGCGCGCATGGCTGTTTGCGGCACGCGCATGCATGTGCTGGCGCGTGTGCAGGCCGACACATGGCACAGGCAGTTGGGTAGTTTCCTTGTGTAACCGTTTTTTGCTCCATTCCTTGTAGTTTGTCTTAGCATTTGAAATTCAAATTATCCTAAGCAGATGGGGATGTCATCTGCACGTTTGTAGGCACTTGTGCCATGTATGATTTTGTGTGTTTAGGCCGCGACAAGTGCCGGCAGGCCATTGGTTGTAAATGGGCAAGGCTGGCATGTGTCTACAAATGATAGCCTTTGCCTTAGACGAATTGTGGGAGGGCAGTGAGGCCTAAGTAGTGAATGAGGCAAGCTTAAGGCTAGAAATTTACTAAGTGTTGGTGAACTATTTAAGCTATAGGCTAGACGTTCACATGTTGTGGCTGCTTCATCCAAAAATGACAGGCTGGCGAGTGAGAAGGTCTGCTAGACGTGCCAAAAACCAGGGCATCAGGCACGTAACTGTCCCAATCAAGCAAAGGTGAATGCTCTTCTTGCTGAAGAAGAGAGTGTGGCGAAAAAGGGGGAAGTTGCTGCCTATATCAACCCGCTGAAGTTGCTGAACACGTTGGTGGAAGACGTGACAGAACAGGTTGATGAGGAAGAAGATAATGCCGCTGATTTAGTTGCTCTTGTGAATGCTGCAGATTCTGTAGAGGACTTGACGGACGCTTACTCCAATCTGATGTATGTGGAAGTCATGATTGGGGACAGACCGTTAGTAACTATGGTTGATACAGGTGCTACTCATATGTTTGTTGCAACCAAGATAGTCAAGGAATACGGGCTGAGAGTGACTCAATGTCCAACAAAGATGAAGGCTATAAACTCACCAGCACAACCTGGTCTTGGATAGGTCCGGTGGTCAAGAATCTTCTTGCTTTGCCCCAAGGGTCCGGTGGTCCAGAATCTTCTCAATTGTCTCCTCATACTGTTGTCTCACATCTGGAGGAGCACATCTGGTCGTCGCCCCTGCTGGATCTTCAGCATCTTCATGAATAGGCTTTAAGTAACTCACATGGAAAGTAGGATGCACCTTCAGTCGTTCCGGCAGATTCAACCGGTAAGCCACTGCACCAACCTTCTCTACGACTTCAAAGGGACCGTCGTACTTTGGAATCAGCCCACGATGTCTCGTCTTGCTACTGATCTTCTTCCAGATTTGAGGTGTTAATTTAAGCAACACCTTGTCACCAACCTGAAAGTCCAATGCACGGCGATGCTTTTCAGCATACTTCTTCATTCGCTTGGCAGCTTTCCGTAAACTGTCTGGCGCCTCAGCCAGCAACTCTTGCTTTTCACGCGCATACCCGTAAGCGGCAGGACACTTTCCCTGAGATTTCTTCTTAGCAACTTCAAGTGGTGTGTCAGGCTGCCTTCCCAACACGATCTCGAAAGGACTCATCTCCATAGCCGACGACTTGTGCAAGTTATAGCAAAACTGTGCACTGTCCAGCAACTCTACCCAATTCCTCTGATTCACAGTCACATAGTGCCTCAAGTACACCTCAAGCAGATGATTGATTCTTTCGCTCTATCCATCAGTTTGTGGATGATTTACAGTCAAGAATTTCAAACCTGTACCCATCATTTTGAAAAAAGCAGTCCAAAAACGGCTAGTAAATCGAGCATCTCTATCACTCATAATATCGGTTGGAACACCAAAATACTTTATCACATGCTTATAAAACAAGTCAGCAGCTATCTCCGAGGAATATAGAGTTAGAGCAACAATGAATACCCCATACTTCAAGAATCTATCTATCACCACCATGATTGACGCCTTACCATCAACCTTTGGAAATCCGCTAATGAAATCCATAGAAACAAAGCCCAAGGACGTTCAGCAACCGGGAGAGGTTGTAGCAAACCTACTTCCTTCTTCCGTTCAGACTTGTCAAGCTGATATACAAGACAAGTTTTGACATAGGCCTTAATGTCATCCTCCATTTTCGGCCAGAAATAACTTCGGGAAAGCAATGTCATCATCCTCTCAACACCCGGATGACCAGCGTAAGCAGCATCATGCGTCTCCTTCATCAAAGTCCGACACAAACCTGCACCTTGGGGTACCACGATTCTCCCCCCTTTAAAATGCAGCAGATCGTACTCGATCCAATACCGCCTAACAGTTCCATCCCTCACTTGATCCATCAACTTCACATATAATGGATCACTCGCAGCACATATTTTAATTGTATCAAGTAAATCAGATTCAATTCTAGTGAGCGAATAAACAGCAGCAAATACCTCTTTGCGACTCAACGCATCAGCAACCTGGTTTTCCCTGCCAGGTTTGTCCACCCACACGAAGTCATATTCAGCCAACATCTCCTACCACCGAGCCTGCTTTGGACTCAATTTCTATTGAGTCTTGAAGTAAGTATTGGCCACATTGTTCGTCCGGATAATAAACTTCGTTCCAAGCAAGTACACTCTCCAAACTTGAAGGCAATGGATCACAACCACCATTTCCTTCTATGAGCAGAATACTGTTGCTCCGCGACATTTAATTTTCTACTCTCAAACGCTACCGGTTGACCTTCTTGGACCAGCACACCGCCAACAGCAAAATCTGATGCATCAGTGTGGACCTCAAACGGCATATAAAAATCTAGCAGCCTTAGGATTGGCTCGAATGCTATGGCCTCCTTCAAGGCAGTGAAAGCCTTTGCACATGCATCTGTCCAAGTCCACTTGACATTTTTCTTCAGCAAATCTGTCAATGGGGCAGCCTTCCTGGAATAGCCAGCAATAAATTTCCGGTAGTAGTTTGCAAAATCCAAAAACGATCTCAATTCTTTTACCCCGCTTGGTGCCTGCCAATCAACAATAGCCTGCACCTTTTTGGGATCCATTCGGACCTGGTTTTCACTAACCAAGTGTCCCAAGAATTTGATCTCCCGTTGAGCAAACTCACACTTTTCCATTTTCACATAGAGTTGGAAATCGCTAAGGTGTTGCAAAACCTTCTCTAAATGCAACAAATGATCTTTAATAGTCCTACTATAAATGACTATGTCATCTAAGTATATTACTACAAAGTCATCAAGATAGTCATAAAGAACATTATTCATTAAGTTGCAAAAGGTAGCCGGGGCATTAGTCAGCCCAAACGGTGTTACAAGGAATTCAAGCTACCGTATCTAGTTACACAAGTGGTCTTTGGGGCATCCCCCTCGGCTGTGCGAACCTGCTAATAGCCCAACCTCAAGTCTAACTTAGTAAAGAAACTAGCCTTAGACAGCATATCAAGTAAATCTTGGATCAGCGGCAACGGGTACTTGTTCTTCACAGTTACCTTGTTCAGCGCCCGGTAATCCATGCACATCCTCGAAGAGCCATCCTGCTTCTTTTTGGAAAAGGACTGGTGCGCCAAATGGAGCCTTCGAAGGCTGGATGAGGCCAGCTGCAAGCAGTTCATAAATCTGCTTCCTCAATTCAGCCAACTCCAAAGGAGACATATGGTAAGGAGGGCGTGCTGGAGGCACAGACCCTGGCAGCAACTCAATTCTATGGTCTATTTTCCTCCTCGGCGGCAACTGTCTAGGCAATTCAGGAGGCATCAAATCTTTGAATTTTTCCAGCAACTCTGCAACATCATCAGGGACTTCCATCTGCAAATCTGGATTGACTTCCACCAAGGAAGCGAGGTAAGCAGTCTGACTGCTCTTCAAGCCTTTGTCAAATGCAGCAGCAGACACCAATGCAGCAATCCCTGTGTTCTATGACTAACTACTGCTTGCTTCACGTGGGTTGATCCCCTTCACAAAGCCAGGATCCTTTTCACCAGTAAACATCAAACCATCAAGATGAGGAATTGGAGCAACTTTATACTTCCTCATAAAATCAATCCCAAGCATGAGATTAAAATCATCAAGCGGCACCACTGTAAAATTATGCAAACCTGACCAGTGTCCTATACTCAGCGGACGTCCAGCGCCTGTCCTAGACCAGGTTGTGCTAGTGAGTTTATAGCCTTCAAGTTTATAGCCTTCATCTTTGTTGGACATTAAGTCACCCTCAACCCGTATTCCTTGACTGTCTTGGTAGCAACAAACGAATGAGTAGCACCTGTATCAAACATAGTTACTACCAGTGTGTCCCCAATCATGACTTCCACATACATCAGATTGGAGTAAGCGTCCGTCAAGTCTTCCATAGAATCTGTGGCATTCACAAGAGCAACTAAATCAGCTGCATCATCTTCTTCTTCATCAACCTATTTTGCCACGTTTGCCACCAACATGTTCAGCAACTTCAACGAGTTGATATAGGCAGCAACTTCCCCCTTTTTCGCCACACTCTCTTCTTCAGCAAGAAGAGCATTCACCTTGGCTTGATTGGGATAGTTTCGTGCCTGATGCCCTGGTTTTTGGCACGTCCAGCAGACTTTCTCACTCGCCGGAATGTCATTTTTGAATGAAGCAGCCACAACTTTTCCCTTGCCTTTGTCATTTCCCTCAAATTTTTGGTGATCCTTCTTCCAGTCTTTCCCCTTCTCCCTTTTATTTTCCCTAGCCGTGGGAGTAGGGTCAGAAAGCACATTGTTTGAACGAAAATCGATCAAAGCATCAGCAACCGCAATTGCACTCGGCAGATCTTGCACTTTCTGCCGATGCAACTCATTCTGCGCCCAGCCTTGCATCCCAGAATTGAAGTTATGCCACTTGTCCTCATCTGACATATTTTGGATGTCCAGCAACAAGGAAGAAAAGTCCTTCACATACTCACGAATTGAACCAACCTGTCTCAAGCATTTCAGCCTGTCCCTAGCAACTCGAGACGAATCTCTAGGCAGAAATTCGTCTCTTAGCGCCTCCCGCAACTGCGCCCATGTCTCAACCTTGGGCCTGCCTGCGCTAACATCATCAGCACTTTTGGTGCGCTACCACAGAATCGCATCCCCTCTGAAATAGCGAACTGCCATCAGCAACTTATCATTTTCAAGAACATGAGCAGAAGTAAAATAACGTTCCATGTCCCACAAAAAAATTTCAAGTTCCTTGGTGCCTCGAATCCCATCAAACGACTTTGGTTTTGGAATTTTGATCTTGGCAGCATGCTCCTCGCCAACCTGGCCAGAATTGCCAACTGCCTTGCGGAGCACCATCACCTCCGCCTTAAGATCTTCATTTTCTTTGGCCTGTTCCTCAAACTTCACAGCACTTGCCTCCCGAAAATTGAGAAAATAAGACAATTGGCCATCAACCTACTCACGGTAGTGACGTAGTTCCGAGTTGAGACCATGGATCTGTGACAGCACGTCCGCCAGATCGCTTGTGTCTTCAGTGATTCCCACCAGCAAATCTGTTGGGTTTGTCTTTCAATAATTTGATGGCAAGTGTATGATAGAAATGGTGGATACCGGAGCTACTCATACATTTGTTAATGACAAAGTTGCTGCCATGAATGGGCTGAAGCTGAAGAAGTGCCCATCGTATGTCCAAACTGTTAATGCCAAAGCACAAGCGATTGTGGGAATGGCATATGATGTTTCCATGGTCCTTGGAGAGTGGACTGGAAAGAATAATTTGATGGTGATTCCACTGGGAGACTTTGAATTGATACTTGGAGTAGATTTCTTGAAGAAATATCGGTTCGTTCCATTCCTTCATTTGGATGGGTTGATACTGATGGACGAGAAGATACCGAGTTTTATCAAGGCTGTTCATCCTTATGGAGAAGCTGAGAAAGTGAAGAAGTACAAGACACCTAGTATTTCTGCTATTAGTGTCGAGAAAAGGATTGAAGAAGGGAGATCAAACCTTTCTTGCTGCCATGGTTGAGATCAAACCAGATGTGAAGGTTGAGGTGCCCGGTTTTATTGCAGAATTGCTGAAAAAGTATGCTGATGTGATGCCTCCGAATTGCCTAAGATGCTTCCACCAAGAAGGGATATTGATCACAAGATAGAGTTGCTGCCAGGATCAATTGGCCCTGCCCAGGCTCCTTATCGGATGGCTCCTAAGAAGTTTGCTGAATTGCGCAAACAATTGAATGAGTTGCTGGATGCCGGACTAATTCAGCCTTCAAAGGCTCCGTATGGTGCTCCTGTTTTATTCCAAAAGAAGCAGGACGGATCCTTGTGGATGTGCATGGACTATAGGGCATTGAACAAAGTGACCGTGAAGAACAAATATCCGGTGCCGCTGGTGCAAGACTTGATGGACAGGCTGAGAAAGGTATGCTGGTTTACTAAGCTGGATCTTAGGTCTGGTTATTGGCAGGTTAGAATAGCAGAGGGTGATGAGCCTAAAACTACTTGTGTAACTAGATATGGCTCATATGAGTTTCTTGTAATGCCGTTTGGGCTGAGTAATGCCCCGACCACTTTCTGTAATTTAATGAATGACGTGTTGTTTGAGTATCTTGATTATTTTTTTCTAGTTTACTTAGACGACATTGTTATTTATAGTTGCTCTCTTAATGAACACTTGATGCATTTGAGCAAGGTGCTGTCTCGTTTGAGGGAGTACAAACTCTATGTGAAGATGGAGAAGTGTGAATTTGCTCAAAAAGAAATCAATTTCCTTGGGCACTTGGTGAGTCAGAATCAAGTGCGGATGGACCCAAAGAAGGTGCAGGCAATCGTGGATTGGCAGGCACCTAGTGGCGTGAAAGAGTTGGGCACTTTGTGCTTGCTTCGGACTTAGCTTGCGTTGAATCATGAAGAATGTATTAGCCACATTATCTGTCTGCACCACAAAGCGTGTGCCTAGCAAATACACTCTCCATGTCTGCAAGAAATGAACAACAACAACCATCTCCTTTTCGTGAGTCGAATATCGCTGCTCAGCTTCATTCAATTTCCTGCTTTCATAGGAAACTGGATGCCCTTCCTGCACAAGAACACCTCCAACAGCCTTGTCAGATGCATCTGTATGCACCTCAAATGGAAACTCGAAATCAGGCAGCTTAAAGATAGGTTTCGATGCTACTGCTTCCGTCAACAATCGGAATGCAGCTTCACACTTCTCGGACCACGCCCACTTAACATCTTTCTTCAGCAAATCTGTTAAGGCGGCTGCCTTCTTGGAATAGCCTGAAATGAACTTGCGGTAATAATTAGCCAGCCCTAAAAATGACCGCAACTCTTTCACGCCACTGGTGCCAGCCAATCCACGATTGCTTGCACCTTCTTCGGGTCCATCCGCACTTGATTTTGACTCACCAAGTGCCCAAGGAAATTGATTTCTTTTTGAGCAAATTCACACTTCTCCATCTTCACATAGAGTTTGTACTCTCTCAAACAAGACAACACCTTGCTCAAATGCATCAAGTGTTCATCAAGAGAGAAACTATAAATAACAATGTCGTCTAAGTAAGCTACAACAAAATAATCAAGATACTCAAACAACACGTCATTCATTAAATTATAGAAAGTGGCCGGGGCATTAGTCAGCCCAAACGGCATTACAAGAAACTCATATGAGCCATACCTAGTTACACAAGTAGTTTTAGGCTCATCACCCTCTGCTATTCTAACCTGCCAATAACCAGACCTAAGATCCAGCTTAGTAAACCAGCATGCCTTGCTCAGCCTGTCCATCAAGTCTTTGCACCAGCGGCACCGGATATTTGTTCTTCACAGTCACTTTGTTCAATGCCCCATAGTCCACGCACATCCTCAAGGATCCGTCCTGCTTCTTTTGGAACAAAACAGGAGAACCATACGGAGCCTTTGAAGGCGGAATTAGTCCGGCATCCAGCAACTCATTCAATTATTTTCGCAATTCAGCCAACTCTTTAGGAGCCATCCGATAAGTAGCCTGGGAAGGGGCAACTGATTCTAGCAGCAACTCTATCTTGTGATCAATATCCCTTCTTGGTGGCAGCATCTTAGGCAACTCAGGGGGCATCACATCAGCATACTCTTTCAGCAATTCTGCAATAGAATCGGGCACCTCAACCTTCACATCTGGTTTGATCTCAACCACGGAAACAAGAAAGGTTTGATCTCTCTTCTTCAATCCTTTCTCGACACTAATAGCAGAAATAATAGGTGTCTTGTACTTCTTCACTTTCTTAGCTTCTACATAAGGATGAACAACCTTGATGAAACTCGGTTTCTTCTCGTCCATCATCATCAACCCATCCAAATGAGGGAATGGAACGAACCGATACTTCTTCAAGAAATCAACTCCAATTATCAATTCAAAGTCTCCCAGCGGCATCACCATCAAATTATGCTTTCTAGTCCATTCTCCAAGGACCATGGAAACATCATATGCCATTCAGACAATCGCTTGTGCTTTGGCATTAACAGTTTGGACATACGATGGGCACTTCCTCAACTTCAGCCCATTCTTGGAAGCAACTTTGTCATTAACAAACGTATGAGTTGCTCTGATATGCACCATTACTATCATACGCTTGCCATCAAATTATTAAAAGACAAATCCAATGGATTTGCTCATAGGAATCAATGAAGACACAAGCGATCTGGTGGACATGCTGTCATAGATCCATGGTCTCAACTTGGAACTGCGTCACTATCGTGAGCAGGTTGATGGCCAATTGTCTGACTTTCTCAATTTTTGGGAGGCAAGTGCTGCGAAGTTTGAGGAACTGGCCAAAGAAAATGAAGATCTTAAGGCGGAGGTGATGGTGCTCCACAAGGCAGTTGGCAATTCTGGCCGGGTTGGCGAGGAGCATGCTGCCAAGATCAAAATCCCAGAACCAAAGCTGTTTGATGGGATTCGGGGCCCCAAAGAACTCGAAAATATTTTGTGGGACATGGAACATTATTTTACTTCTGCTCATGTTCCTGAAAATGACAAGTTGACGATGGCAGTTCGCTATTTCAGAGGATGCGATTCTGTGGTGGCGCACCAAAAGTGTTGATGATGTTAGCTCAAGCAGGCCCAAGGTTGAGACATGGGCGCAGTTGCGGGAGGCGCTAAGAGAAAAATTTCTGCCTAGCAATTCATCTTGGGTTGCTAGGGACAGGCTGAAACGCTTGAGACAGGTTGGTTCAATTTGTGAGTGTGTGAAGGACTTTTCTTCCTTGTTGCTGGACTTCCAAAATATGTCAGACGAGGACAAGTTGCATAACTTCATTTCTGGGATGCAAGGCTGGGCGCAGAATGAGTTGCGTCGGCAGAAAGTGCAAGATCTGCCGAGTGCAATTGCGGTTGCTGATGCTTTGATCGATTTTTGTTCAAACAGTGTGCTTTCTGACCCTACTCCCATGGCTAGGGCAAAGAAAAGGGAGAAGGGGAAAGGATGGAAGAAGGATCATCGAAAATCTGAGGGAAATGACAAAGGCATGGGAAAAGTTGTGGTTGCTTCATCAAAAAATGACAGGCCGGCGAGTGAGAAGGTCTGCTGGACATGCCAAAAACCAGGGCATCAGGCACGAAATTGTCCCAATAAAGCCAAGATGAATGCTCTTCTTGCTGAAGAAGAGAGTGTGGCGAAAAAGGGTGAAGTTGCTGCCTATATCAACCCGCTGAAGTTGTTGAACACATTGGTGGCAAACGTGGCAGAACAGGTTGATGAAGAAAAAGATGATGCCGCTGATTTAATTGCTCTTGTGAATGCTGCATATTTTGTGGAAGACTTGACGGACGCTTACTCCAATCTGATGTATGTGGAAGTCATGATTGGGGACAGACTAGTAGTAACTATGGTTGATACAGGTGCTACTCATACGTTGACCAAGACAGTCAAGGAATACGGGCTGAGGGTGACTTAATGTCCAACAAAGATGAAGGCTATAAACTCACCAGCACAACCTGGTCTTGGACAGGCGCTGGACGTGCCGGTTGAGTATAGGACACTGGTCAGGTTTGCATAATTTTACAGTGGTGCCGTTTGATGATTTTAATCTCATGCTTGGGATTGATTTTATGAGGAAGTATAAAGTTGCTCCAATTCCTCATCTTGATGGTTTGATGTTTACGGGTGAAAAGGATCCTAGCTTTGTCAAGGGGATCAACCCACGTGAAGCAAGCAGTAGTAAGTCAAAGAACACAGGGATTGCTGCGTTGGCGTCGGCTGCTGCATTTGACAAAGGCTTGAAGAGCAGTGAGACTGCTTACCTTGCTGCCTTGGTGGAAATCAAGCCAGATTTGCAGATGGAAGTCCCTGATGATGTTGCAGAGTTGGTGGGAAAATTCAAAGATGTGATGCTGCCTGAACTGCCTAGACAGTTGCCGCCGAGGAGGGAAATAGACCACAGAATTGAGTTGCTGCCAGGGTCTGTGCCTCCAGCACGCCCTCCTTACCGTATGTCTCCTTTGGAGTTGGCTGAATTGAGGAAGCAGATTGATGAACTGCTTGCAGCTGGACTCATCCAGCCTTCGAAGGATCCATTTGGCGCACCAGTCCTTTTCCAAAAGAAGTAGGATGGCTCTTTGAGGATGTGCGTGGATTAGCGGGCGCTAAACAAGGTAACTGTGAAGAACAAGTACTTGTTGCCGCTGATCCCAAATTTACTTGATAGGCTGTCTAAGGCTAGTTTCTTTACTAAGTTATACTTGTTGTCGGGCTATTCGCAGGTTCGCATAGCCGAGGGGGATGCCCCAAAGACCACTTGCGTAACTAAATACGGTAGGTTTGAATTCCTTGTAATGCCGTTTGGGCTGACTAATGCCCCAGCTACCTTTTGCAACTTAATGAATAATGTTCTTTATGACTATCTTGATGACTTTGTAGTAGTATACTTAGATGACATAGTCATTTATAGTAGGACTATCCAAGATCATTTGCTGCATTTAGAGAAGGTGTTGCAACGCCTTAGAGATTTCCAACTCTATGTGAAAATGGAAAAGTGTGAGTTTGCTAAACGGGAGATCAAATTCTTGGGACACTTGGTTAGCGAAAACCAGGTCCGGATGGATCCCAAAAAGGTGCAGGCTATTGTTGATTGGCATGTACCAAGCGGGGTAAAAGAATTGAGATCATTTTTGGGTTTGGCAAACTACTACCGGAAATTTATTGCTGGCTATTCTAGGAAGGCTGCCCATTGACAAATTTGCTGAAGAAAAATGTCAAATGGACTTGGACAGATGCGTGTGCTAAGGCTTTTACTGCCTTGAAGGAGGCCATTGCGTCCGAGCAAATTCTAAGGCTGCCAAATTTTGATATGCCATTTGAGGTCCACACTGATGCATCAGATTTTGCTGTTGGCGGTGTGCAGGTCCAAGAAGGTCATCCGATAGCGTTTGAGAGCAGGAAATTGAATGCCGCGGAGCAACGGTATTCTGCCCATGAGAAGGAAATGGTTGCTATGATCCATCGCCTTCAAGTTTGGTGAGTGTACTTGCTTGGAACGAAGTTTGTTGTCCGGACGGACAATGTGGCCAATACTTACTTCAAGGCTCAACAGAAATTGAGTCCAAAGCAGGCTCGGTGGCAGGAGATGCTAGCTGAATATGACTTTGTGTGGGTACACAAACCCGACAGGGAAAACCAGGTTGTTGATGCGTTGAGTCGCAAAGAGGTATTTGCTGCTGTTTATTCACTCACTAGAATTGAATCTGATTTACTTGATACAACTAAACTATGTGCTGCGAATGATCCGTTATATGTGAAGTTGATGGATAAAGTAAGGGATGGAACTGTTAGGCGGTATTGGATCGAGGATGATCTGCTGCATTTCAAAGGGGGGAGAATCGTGGTACCCTAAGGTGCAGGTTTACGTCGGACTTTGATGAAGAAGACGCATGATGCTGCTTATGCTGGTCATCCGGGTGTTGAGAGGATGATGGCATTGCTGTCCCGAAGTTATTTCTGGCTGAAAATGGAGGATGACATTGAGGCCTATGTCAAGACTTGCCTTGTATGTCAGCTTGACAAGTCTGAATGGAAGAAGGAAGCAGGTTTTCTACAACCTCTACTGGTTGCTGAGCGTCCTTAGGCTTCCGTTTCTATGGATTTCATTAGCGGATTTCCAAAGGTTGATGGTAAGGCGTCAATCATGGTGGTGGTAGACAGATTCTCGAAGTATGCGGTATTCATTGCTGCTCCAACTCTATGTTCCTCGGAGATAGCTGCTGAATTGTTTTATAAGCATGTGATGAAGTATTTTCATGTTCCAACCGACATTGTGAGTGATAGAGATGCTCGATTTACTGGCCGTTTTTGGACTGCTTTGTTCAAATTGATGGGTACATATTTGAAATTCTCGACAGCAAATCATCCAAAAACTGATGGACAGATCGAAAGAATCAATCATCTGCTTGAGGAGTACTTGAGGCACTATGTGACTGCGAGTCAGAGGAATTGGGTAGAGTTGCTGGACTGTGCACAGTTTTGCTATAACTTGCACCGGTCATCGACTACGGAGATGAGTCCTTTCGAGATTGTGTTGGGCAGGCAGCCTGACACGCCACTTGAAGCTGCTAAGCAGAAATCTCAGGACAAGTGTCCTGCCGCTTACAGGTATGCACGTGACAAGCAAGAGTTGTTGGCTGAGGCGCAAGACAGTTTGTGGAAAGCTGCCAAGCGAATGAAGAAGTATGCTGACAAGCATAGCCGTGCATTGGACTTTCAGGTTGGTGATAAGGTGTTGCTGAAATTAACACCTCAAATCTGGAAGAAGATCAGTAGCAAGACAAGACATCATGGGCTGATTCCAAAGTACGACGGTCCCTTTGAAGTCGTAGAGAAGGTTGGTGCAGTGGCTTACCGGTTGAATCTGCATCCTACTTTTCATGTGAGTTACTTGAAGCCGTTTCATGAAGATGCTGAGGATCCAGCAAGTGCGACGGCCAGACGTGCTCCTCCAGTTGTGAGACAACAGTATGAGGAGACAATTAAGAAGATTTTGGACCACCGGACCTTGGGGCAAAGCAAGAAGAACAGGCGGCAGAGTTTCTGATTCAATGGAAAGACAAACCTGAATGTGATGCGACTTGGGAGAAAGGGGCGTCCTTGTGGCAGTTTGAAGACCAGATCAAGGCTTACTTAGATTCTGCCTTGTCGAGGACAACGAGCTAATCTGGTGGGGGAATTTTGTTAGCCCCTTGACTTGATCATAGGGCCTTGTGCCGAGGGCAAGGCAAGGCTTGCGGAAAAATGGGCATGATAAGGCATTTACATGATGGGCCTTGGCATGAATCCATGTTGCTGATGGAACTGTGATGGCATTGTGACAAACCAACCGGGCATGCGCAGGTGCAGGTCGACAAGGGCAGGCACGGGTCGATGGACTTGGGCACTAGGCAGGTGGCTTAGATGCCAAGTCGATGATGATGAAGGCAAGGCTGACACAGGCAATGGCATGGCATTGCCATGGCATAGAAAGACAACGAGCGGATGTGACCTAGGCGAGGCATTGACAAGGAAACTGGGCCATGGACGGCTGTGCGAAGCAGCCGAGGCAGACATGCGCTAACATGAAGACTTGGCGCGTAGACATGGCGCCAAGGCAGGCAAGAGCGCGTGCAGGCATGGCGCGAAGCAGGCGAGGCACGCGCGATTTGCGCCAAGGCGCCAAGGGGCCAACAGACGCGCGTGTGCGCGCAAGGCATGCGTAGCACATGTGGGTGGTTGGTCAGTTTCCTGGAATCTGGGCGCCTCTGGCCTAATCAGCAAGGGCCGTTGTAACTTCCAAATTTTGAATTCGAAATGCCTATCAGTTGGGGATGTCAACTGAATTTAGGAGGAAATTTGGTAAGTGTGGCATGGGGCGTGGGATAATTTTAAAGGGAGTTAGTCTATGCTGCCTAAGGGAATGAGTGAAGCAAAACGATAGTGTGTTAGTTTATCTTTTTGGACAAACAGTTTTGAGGTCTTGTGTATTCTTTGTATGTGAGTTATTATACAAAGTTGGGAGTGTTTTCCCGTATGTGCGTGTGTGCCTAATATTGTGATTGTGCGAAATAGTCTAAGTGTCGAATGGATCGTAAAGGCAAACTTGTAGGCTGAGTCATAGCGGTTGTGTGCGTGTGACTGCCATGTAGTGTCAAGAGTGTTGCGTAAAACAAAAACTGACCCTGTAAGTATCACCATTTTTTTATTTTTATATCAACTATTAAGTGGTCACTTTTTCTACCTGAACTATAATCAACTATATATCAAAACACACCTCAACTTTCGGTTGTTCATTTTTCCTACTTGAACGATGGTGATATTTCAGGTGTGTTTGGATAAATATTTAATTATAATTCAGATAGGAAACTAGCACGCGTGATAGTTCAAGTATGAATTTAAGAGTTCAAAATACAGCATGAGTAACAATGAGTATCCAATTTAATACTTACATGATTCAAGTAGGGATGACAATGGGGCGGGTACCGGACAAATCAGCATAAACCTGCAAAGACTTTAACCCGCACTGCGTAATATAATTTGATATTTTTAACCCGCTTCGTGTGAGAAAGAGAAGGTAATGAAGAGAGAAATGAGTACTATTCTCAATCCCCAAACCAAGGTAGCTACTATCTTTTCTCGTGCTTCCTGCTGCTATTGGAACCTGCCAGTTAACCAAAGTTATATTCGATCGAGACCAAAGCTTATGCAGTTGTGGAATTCCGTTAAGATAGAAAGCTTTTTAGCTAGTTGGGCATCAGTAGTGGACTAAATTTGGACAAAGGAACGGTCATAGAACTACACACTAATGCAATACCTAGCTACTTGAATATGAATTCCTCTTCCTTATGCTTGTGCTGCGGTTCTGTAAGGGATGATCAATGGAGTCCTTTTGATCTCCCGGCTTCATTTCCTCTATTTCATCAACCGGTTGCTCCATGAATGAAGTATTCATAAGCACTTTTGAACTGGAAGCAAAGCAAGATGGAGTAGTAGAGTGATATTCTTCCTGGTAAATCTCATCATCACTGCAACTCAATATATCTGTAGGTGACTTTGCATTGTCTGTTTCCTCTTCATCTTCAGATATACTCTTGTTAGAGTCCCCATCACTCCAGCTAGTATCACTGACTGCATGAAACAAAGTAACACTCTCTTTCTTTGCTCATTGAAATGAAAAGCTCCTTATTTTCCTATCGGACAATGGAAGGAGGGATGTTGAATGAGAAGCAGCAACTTCATCCCTTCCCAAATTGTACGATGTTGAGAGCTTCCTCTGTATGCCTTCCCTTTCTTTAACTAGATTGCCTAAATTTTCCAACACCTCATTGCCTATTGCTTCCTCAGCAGCTTTTTGTTGAAGCTCTGTGATGGATCTGTCAAAAGCTTTCTTCTGAAGTCGAAGTGATCGCTGAAACATGGACCAAAACAAGACAGACTTCAGGTTTCAGTTCTTTGGTAGAACACGGAGTAACAGAATCAAAGGAAGGGAAAAGGGTCAGAAATACCTTTCTACTATACAAAAAATCTTAATTTTACTCTCCGTTAATATGTTGGGGTCATTCATACCCTTGTGTTAGCAAATCTGTCTCGTATTTGTCCTTGACCCTAATGGAGCTCCAAATGAAGTATAACAGATGTAACTTTAAGATGAGACAATTTGTTGACAATGTGTATGAATGACTTCCAAACATAATGACGGTTAAAATTAAGATATTTCTAAGGAACTCGTGGGAAAGCATATAGAGAGAAGCTGAGTCCATAAAATGCGCCTTCAGGCTTAAATATCAGTTTCCATAGAGAACACAAAAAGGTGAAAAGAGAGTGGGAATGTATCTCAGCTTACTCTTTTATCTAAGAATTCCCCAAGATGTTGATTTTGAAGCTTCTTTTTCTTCCAAAACACGCAGCAAAATCTTACTAGTACTGCTAGTACTATCAGTATGATAGATTCAAAGATCAGAAACAACAAAATTGTCCTCTTATTTCCTGAAGAAAAAAGAAGGGAATTATTATGGAATGGTATTTGGTTATCAATATCACTACACAAATGTAGGATGTACCTGTGTAGATGCTGAAATTCTTATGCCTAATCTGTGAGCAACTTAATGCAAATTTCTGACCTGATGCAAAAGAATGATGAAACAACGAACACGACAGGATGCTCAGAGGCGGAACTAGACTTAAATTTATAGATTCATGTGAACCCAGTAGCTTTAGTTTAAAATCACAATTCTATTAAGAAATCCACTAAATATATATAAATATTTTACGTGTATATTTATTTGAGACCTATTGTAGGAACCTATAAACTTCAAATCCTAGATTCACCTCTGAGAGTGTTAGGAACTTATATGATCCTAGCTGAAATATAAGAGAAAATTATTATAGGAATAGGATATTTATGTGAGCTTCGGCAAGGCAGTGGGTTCCCAATACCTGCACGAGTGATCCATCTCTATTAGATATTCATTAAGCACCAACAAATTGCAGAGTGAAAATCTCTTTAGATTTCCACACAACTCCAGAAATGAGATTTTGTGAACTGCATAGAAAAACATGTTAAATCAAGAAATAAAGTTCATATTGCTTCCTTAAATTAATATTGAAGCACTGCTCAAGTCCTTGATGACTGTTATTACTCTCTTAGAATGAAAAGAAATGGAAATTTGTTTTATTCAAAAATATGAAAAAAATTTAATCCTGTAATTGTGAAGAGACTCACTTGAAGCTGCAAAAAAAGTGAGGAGGACACTTTCATCCAAAAGAAAATGTTGTAGGTCACTTCTCAAAAATTCCAAGGAGAATTAACCTGATGCAATACTAAATAATGGATGTTAGGATGCTGCAGAGTACTGGATTTATCGATTGATGTTGTTAATAAGGCCAAAGATATTTCGGGGCTAGGGAGAAGTGCGGGGTAGTTACCAGGATATTGTTCAGACCAAAAGATGGTCCCAGTAGCTGGATTAATCAGCGTGAAGATAACGCCCTTTGGTTTCATCGCGGAGATGTAAGTGTAATCTCCAATTATCCGAGTAAATTTTCCTTCAATCTGTGTCTGAGAAACATAGATTGCATATCCTGAGCAATCAAGAACAGGGCTGACTTGGATTACAGAATCCATATTGTGCACTTTAGGGAACTTTTTGAGAACTCCTTGTGGTGAAAACGAATAGAGGTATCCCTCCAATGAACCAATAGATATCCAACCTGGAATTGAATTTGAAATAAACATGAATACTTTGAAGGCCTGATACAACTAGAAGTTCATGATATATGGTAAGGAATAATATTACCATTAGAATCAATAGCAGGGGCATAATCTGCCATACTTAGCGGCCCAAAGCTTTTCTGCCACAAAATGTTTCACCTGGAAACATCAACTGCTAGCACAAGAGCTTTAGCTGCTACAGTAACATACAAGAGACCGTTATTCCCGGCTGTCATAGTAAGCGCACTTCCGAATGAACTGAAATCTTGTATCCATCTGAAATGTGGACTACGAGTTGACAGAGAATAAATTTCCCCTTGATTGTTTGAGATCTGCAGTTGAAGAAATATAAATGGTTTCGAATTGAGGTATATCAAGTATATGCAAAGATGAAGCCGTGTGCAAAGGACAAGTTTAAACAGCTTGGAACCCGAAAAGCTTACATATATGCTAGCTTCACAGTGATCAAACACGGGGACTGAGGAAAAATAACATTCTGTGATGTTTTTTCTACAACCTTGCCGATATCCATGTTGATAAAGTACCGGGCCAGCACTCCAGTGAAGCTTCCCTTGCAACCGGTAAGCAAAGAGACCCCTGTTTTTAACATTAATAAGTACAGAGGAACTGGATATACTTACTGCAAGGCCAATAATCTTCCCTGGTCTTTCATATTCTGTACCAAAGAACAATTCTACAGCTATTTCAGAACTTCCTACATTCGAAGGGTTGATCTTCAGCACTCTGTCTTCTGCAACCACATATATCTACCAAAAGAAGCTTCGCATAATCAATAAGCAAAACAGAAATACTAAATGAAATAAGACCAATTATTTGAAGAAACAAAATGTCATATCAAACTTGGTGAGGATACCTTTTTTTGGTATAAATTTTGTAGGATTTAGGACTCGTGCTATATCATTACATGAATGAGAAAGTTTTACACATGATGACCAACAAAGTATGATTAAAAGTAAATCCCATCCAGCATTTAAGGTATACTTAATTGAAGGTATTGAGCTTGAAGCCTTGCCTTTCTTGATTCCCCTAGAACCGGAGCTATAGTAGGGCTGCATTTGTAACTGAGAGACAACATCCACATGACAGAACCATTGCTTTCAAAGGCGAAAAAGTTCTTTTCTGAACACACATAAACCTTCCCACCATCACTGATCAGTGGCTTGCTGAGTTTATGTGCACGTTTTTGAAAGATTCTTGACCTAAAGAAAGCACATGTAAACATTTACCAGATTTTAGAAGGTTGAGCAGATTCAAGGAATCCTGTAACCAGCTATATGAAAAGATCAATTTTATTTACATAAGTTGGTATTTGAAGATGTATTCATGAATAAATTACATACAAACAGTATGAGAAAAAACCACATCAAAGTAAAATTCCATTTCAAATTCTTTTGTCAAAAAGAGCAGAGAGGCGTTTGGCACTAAAAATACTTGGTTTACATCTTCCTAATTAGTAACCTAAACGCAATAAACAACTTATTATAACCGGTTAAAATGCACTGACAGTGCAGAAATTCTTCACACTATCACTGTATATAAGTTAAATCCAAATCATATAAGAAAATTACTTGCTATCATTTTGTTCCGCATAATTGTTTTAACAAACCTCTCTCATAAACTCACTCACATACATTAATATATGAAGATACCTGAAAGTGTTTGGGAATATGCAACAAATGTTGATAGTAAAAGCAGGGACAATATCAAAGAAGCAACATGAATGTCAAAAGCACAAATGCGAAAAAAAAAACTAAATAAAATATTACAGAACGATTTGTGGAAATATATATATATATATATATATATATATATTGTAGAGCGGTTAATTAACCGCTATGGATGGGGAAAGCAGGGAACTTATGGAGCATCTGTTGATTTGGTGCATTTATTGATTGATACAAACTCGGGATGTGAATGATTCATTTTTTAATCAAATGGTGTCCATGAAAAATGAACAAAAAGGAAAGACTATCATTAATATTTTTAAATTTTAATTATTACTATCATTAATATTTTTAAATTTTAATTATTAATGTCCTAATTTTGTATTACTAACTGAATATTTTCAACTTAACAGTTTCGCTATCGCACGACTGCTTTTCACGTTTCAACAGACCTACTGTTTTCCATTTTTTATATTTTGCTTAGGTTTGTTTGGATGAATGGATTCACAAACTTATGAAAAAGTGATTGACAGTTATATTGCGATGTATTGCAATTTAATTTAAATAAAATATTTTCTCAATATGTTCAATAGTAATCTTTTAGATATTGAAAAGATATCTCATCTGTGCTTCGTTAATTTATCAATATTTATATTTATATTAAAGGTGTGAAGACGCTTAAAAATATTGATTGAATTTTTTATCCTTCGTTAAAAAATTTCACAATAAATAAAATTGTCATTCATTATTTTTACACAATTATTATTTAAAATTATTTTATTACCTGAGTTTATCATATTACATTTTTTATTTGTGAAATAACTCTATTGTGGTATAAATGTTTTTTAAAACAATAATCCACTAAATTTTCATCATCAAATTTTTTTTCCTTTTTCATAATCATGAAAATTTATTTTTTCCTTTCTTAGGGTAGCTAATTTTTAAAGTTATTTTTTTTCTTTTTTGATAAAAAAAATTTCCTTTTTTTTAAAGTCACGAATTTTTTTAATTTTTTCCCTTTTTGAAGTCACAATTGTTTTTCTCCTTTTTTATATTTCCCCCCCTTTTTGAAGTCACAATTTTTTTTCTCCTTTTTTATATTTTTTCCCATTTTTGATAGTCCCAAATTTTTATAAATAGTACCCTAATATTTTTATAGTTTCAAATTCTTTTTGATTTATCAATTCTTCTACTTTTATTAAAAAAAAATCATAATTGCATAATTTAATTCATAACTCCTCTACATTAACATCTTTGATTCAATCTCCAACTTTGTTTGTTTTGTGTTAATCTATTATCTTCTTCTTCTTCTTTCATGTTGTGATTTTTTTTCATGTTGCGAATTTGAAAAAGACAATAGTAATAGTTATGTCAACTCAAATTGTTTATATTCAAAATAATTTAACTTAGATTGTCTCCTTTAGTTGATTCTAATATTAGTATTATTTTATCTCCTTTTGTTGAATCTTATATTGATATTATGTGATTTAAAATTTATGTTATTTGCAATTAACATTCTTCATCTACTCATATATTTGCAAGTTTAATCTATTCAGGTAAAGTAATCTCCCCATCCCATAAAATAATTTTTTTTTTATAAAAGTATAAATTATTATAATTATAACTCTTGTGCGTAATTTATTTTAGATAATCTTACAATGAAATCTGAAAAGGATCTCATGAACGAAATTGTACCAATTGACAACTTAAGGCGGTATGATTTTCATTGGATAATAAAAGTCTTAGTAATTGGAGTTGGATTGGTAAAAGAGTATAAAAAGGGAACAAAGAAAGGCACTCAAATGACTATAATTAGTTGACAAAGTGATAAATAATTATTTTTTTGTATTATATTCTCTATTTTATATTTTATATTTTTACATATATGTTTGAATTATTATCTATTCTTATATATACATACATACATACATACATATATATATATATATATATATGTATTTTTACTGGCCATAAAAATTTTTGCTATACTTTTCAATAATTATATTAAAAAGTGAAAAAAATATTTACAATAAGACAAGATCTATTATATCATAAATGAGCTTAGTTTCATTTATTTATTTTAACAAATTAATAAAACTATAAATATTAAGTAGTTATGGTTATATAATAAAAATAACAACTCATAAATCTAATATGAAATCTTGTCCATAGATTTTTCCTATTTTACTTTGGTGGTACTTCTTTTTTAATTTAAAAAATTATTATGTTATATATTTTAAATAAAGAATGATTTAAAACATATTATTTAGTTGATTTTAAAGTTTAAATATTAGGAGAATATCAAAATAATAATTAAACCTAATTAATTTTATAGTTCTAATTATTAGACATCTTATTCATTAACTTTGTCCAATTTAATCTCATAATTTTCTTCATCAACTTTGTCGTAACTTTGATTCAATCTTCAACTTATATTTCGATCTAAACTACATGCTCATAATTTGAGTACAATCGTATTCTAAAGGTCCATAAAGAGCTTGAAATCACTGGACGAAGCAATTTACGTATCATTATGCTTCTTTTCAAAATTCAAAAGAGATGAACAAAAATGTACTAAAACAGAAGAGGAGGTGAACAAGAGACCATTGTGTAGCTCTAAGAAATTCATTATTAATTTATTTCCCATCCGTAGAGGTAAGTTATGTAATATTTAAAAAGAAAAAATAGAAATTCTCTTCTCATCTATAATATTGTTCCTCTCTTTTTTAGTTACGGGGTATGTAATTCTATAGATTAATATTATTTATAAACATGCATTGACTATCATGTAATTCTCTTTTATAGCTTTTGGGGTATGTAATTTCAATAATTATTTATTATTAATATTATCAATTTTAACATATTTTTTTATATTTTTTTGTGCACAATTTATTTGCTTAATAATCACATGATAAAATAATAAGTAAAATTAATCTTGATAAGAGTTTGCAAGGAAATGAAAAGGAGTTCAAACTATTTAAATTATTTTGTATTCAACTGCTACATCAATGTAATAGGCTTTAGATACATAGGATTGATACTAGTTCATATAGGGACTCAATTTTTTTAAAAAAATATTTAGTAATTAGGATATAGGCAAGTACGAAGAACGTCTCTAGCAAAATGTCGTTAGTTTTTTTTGTTAGAATATACTATTAACCATGCGGTTTTAGTATAGTGTTAATGTTTCAATTTTGTGTAGGACTTTTATTTTATTTATTGGATTAATAAAGTCTTGTTTTAAATAGATCATTTTTGCATGTGCGTCCTTTATTTATATAGTAGATGATTTGGTGTATAGAGTGTAGCTTATACATAGAAGATTAAATCATCAGTTTTTATAAGTATAAAGTTTATATATGTTCACAATCTAAAATGAAAATTGGATGAAGTCATCGGTATGATTGTAGCACAGGATTAACTATAATTTATCTTGATTATGAGAATGGTATTATTCCAACTTCTTGTGCTAGTACATTTTGTATGTATTGAACGCGACCAAGTAGAGAAAAATATTTTGTCTGACTTAGTAAAATAAATTCTCTAGATCATTAAATGTACTTATACTCTTAATCTTGATATAATTATTATGATGTCATTTGCTTGTTGTTTTGATCTATCAAAGGGTGAAACTCTTTCGGCAGTTAAAATATTCCCGATAGGTTGGATCATGACAAATGATATTTTTGAAATAATAGTTAGTTGATGAAATCCATGTCTCGACCTTGAGATTGATGATACCCCTTTATGATTGCTTATAAGGTTTCATGTGTAAACCCTGCAGTTGAATTCTGTATCCGTCACATGAAATAAGTTAAGCGTTTGAATAAAGGATTAAATTGATCAATGAATTAAATAGTCAGAAATTTAATTTGATTGGTTGGTATCTGTAATCTTAACATGGGGAGTTAAATAAGAATTTAATGATTGATTTTGAAATTATACCGAGGAGTGCAATTACGAATTTTTAGTGAAATAATTTGTAATTTATTATGGTAGGTTAATTTATTCATTATTTTGAATTAATACCATAAGTGGAAGCCTCACCAATTAAATATGTGGTCCCTGCTATGCCTGATTAATTAAAGAACTTAGAAAAGGAAGAAACCTGTTTTCTTGAAGCAGTAAAATCCTACAAGATTTTGGACAACTTCATAAAAGGTAAGTAGTACACATTTTTGAGTTTCATTCCCTTTGAAAAACGTGCGAATATACAAGGAAAGTAGGAATCCTATACATTTTGGAATTAGGGTTTTACACCTTAAAATGTGATTATAAATAGGGTTTTTTCCTCCTTGAAAAGATAATCTTTTCTGAGAAGCGGTACTTGCCCATACAAGTATTCCCTACTCAGAGATTATTCAGGCTATAGTAGAAGACTGCAGACCTGGAGAGCGAATTTGACATTTTGTGTGAGGAGGTTAGTATTTCGTAATCTAATTCGTTATTGTTATCTAGTGATTCATGTAAGATATTTAATTCAATTTATGCTTGATTCCACTGCGCATGTTCTAAGAATTGACATCACGGGCCGACTTATATCTACCTAGATAATTTAAAAAATTCATGAAAAAGATTGTTATGTGTATTGTCTTTTTAGCATGAATGCATGAATCGTATCATAAATGAAAACGAGTGTTTTAATGATTTTTGTGTTTAAAAAATTGTTTTATATATAATTTATGATATGTTTTGTGAAACAAAAAACAATTTTAAGCTTCCAGGTCGCGCGCGAGCGCTGCTCAGTCGCGCGTATGCCCCTGCCGAGGCGCGCATGACTCTGCCGATTTTGGAGTTTTTCAAATTATGACGAACTCCAATTGACCTGAAATTTGGTAGGTTCAAATGAAAATTATCCACTGAGAAATACTCACGGATATGCCGTGATTAACGTCGTTTTTTGGCCATTCGAAGTCATTTTGATGGATTTTTGGGCATTTTTCTGTTTTCTGAAAAATTAAAAATTGAGAAAAAATTAGTTTCTCACAACCAGTGTTGTTAGGGTTCAATCCTTACGGTCTCTATTGGTGTATAATAGTAAGTAATGAGTTTACATGTTGACATTGGTCTTCTTTCCCCCATCGAATAGATTTATTATGGGATTACAGTGTTTGCTTGTCTCATGTTGTTGAAAACTTGCATTAACTCTCCAACTGAGTTACATGTTGGTTCAATGGAACAGAGATTTACATTATTGGATATTTACCTGTCTTAAATATGCAGTTTACTCTCCAACTGAGTTAGTTATGTTTTGATTTATGGGGTAAACATCTGTCATAACTCATATAGTTTGCAAGAATGGTTAAATTTTCCTATCGAATCTAGCTATTCGATATGCATGGTTGTATGTGTTATGTGTTTGCATGAATTTAAATATTCTTGTAGCATGCTTAATGATCTATTTAATTTTTTTCTTCTACCTCCTAGATTAATAATGACTTCGTTCAATCCTCTCACCTCTATTTTAAAAGAAAACAAGTTAGAGGGCCCGAATTATGTTGACTAGAAAAGAAATTTGGATATTCTCCTAACTGCTAAAGGGTATAATTTTGTGTTGGTTGAGGAATACCCTGAAAAACCTGAGAATGCCACCTTGGACCAAATCAAAGCCTATGAAAAATGGGTTAAGGCTGATGAGATGGCGCGATGTTACATTCTTGCTTCAATATAGAATATTTTGCAACAACAGCATCAGTCTATGGAATTTGCTTTTGATATACATGAACATCTCAAAGAGACGTTCGGTGAGCATAATTATGCTGCAAAGTAGACAATCATGAAAATCCTTTTAAACACAAATATGGTTGAAGGTTCGTCCGTAAGGGATCATGTTCTTAAAATGATTGGTCTTCTTAATGAACTGGAAATCCTTGGAGCTAAAATTGATAAGGAATCTCAAGTTGAGATGATCTTGCAGACTTTGCCTGACAGTTTTCAGCAATTCCACTTGAACTATAACATGAACAAAATGGATCTGTCTCTAGCGAAATTGTTGAATGAGCTGTAAGTGGGTGAGTCCATTATCAAACAACAAGCTCTTGTTGTGGCATTGAATGTTGAGAGAGCTCCTTCTTCTTCTAAGCCGAAAGGCGGACAAAAAATGAAGAGATCTTGCAAGGCATATGGAGTTGCAAATGGTGGTGTGGCTAAGCCGAAAGGCAAGTGCTATCATTGCAAGATGTCTGGGTATCACAAGAAGCAATGTTCTGACGACCTGGCTAAATTGAACAAGCAAGGTAATTCTTCTTACTTAAATGTCATTAAAACTTGTTTAGAGGCTGTTTCTACGATGCTATGGGATGTAGATTCGGGAGCCACTAATCATGTCTGCACTTCTTTGCAGGGATTTCAGAAAACGCGGCGGTTAAGTGAGAATGAAATTTGCGTTTTTCAAGCCAATGGCAAACCAGCACTAACTTTAGCTTTAGTAGATATTAGTATTTCTTTTAGTAGTTCTAGAGTTTTAGATTTAAAATATGTTCTTTATGTACCTTCTATTAGAAGGAATTTGCTTTAGTTTCAAAATTGACGGATGCTGGTTATAATATATATTTTGATAATTATTATGCTATTATCAAATTTAACAAGCATTTTATCTATACTGCTGCTAGAGTACATGATCTATTTGTGCTTGAAACACCTCTTGATTTGTTGCAACCAAAGGAACTAAATAACATTAATCTGTCCAATAAAAGAAAATATATTTCTGAATTGAGTCAAACTTACTTATGATACTTGCGTCTAGGTCATATAAATCTACTCTGATGGACCTTTGAGTTCATTGAAAGTGGAGGCACTGCCAACATGTGAATCCTGTTTAGAAGGAAAAATGACTAAGATACCTTTTCCTTCTAAAGGAAATAGAGCTCAGGATAAGTTGGAATTAATTCACTCTGATTTATGTGGTCCTATGAATATACAAGAAAGGGGTGGTTTTGAGTATTTTGTGACCTTCACATATGACTACTGTAAATATGGATATGTTTATTTGTTGCACCATAAATCTGAATGCTTTGACAAGTTCAAAGAATTTAAGTCATAAATGAAAAAGCAACATGATAAACATATTAAATCGTTACTATCTGATCATGGTGGTGAATACCTTTCTACTGAATTCATTAAATACTTATCAGATTGTGGAATTACATCTCAATTATCTGTTCCAGGAACACCACAATAAAATGGTGTGGCAGAGAGAAGAAACAGAACTCTTTTGGAAATGGTAAGATCAATGTTGAGTTATTCGGATTTTCCTTCTTATTTTTGGGGATATGCATTAGACACGACAAACTATCTGTTGAACTTGGTTCCTTTCAAAATCACTACCTTTAACTCCAATAGAATTATGGACTAGATGAAATCCTAGTCTAAGACACGTTCATGTATGGGGTTGTCCAGCCCACGTGCAAAAGGGAAAAACTGATAAGTTGGAATCAAGGACAGAAGTATGTGTCTTCGTTGGATATCCAAAAGGGATGAAAGGAGGTTTGTTTTATTTTCCTAAAGAAAAGAAGGTCATTACTACAACAAATGCCAAGTTTCTGGAAGAGGACTATTTAATAAATCTGTTACACTCCGTAAATTCTCGACATGTAGATGGCCTATTCGCATATTGGTTATGAGTTTTAGAATTCCATACATGCTATAAAAAGGCCGGGGGGAAGATCGGACAAGCGCCAAGTCGGTGCGTCGCAAGGAAAATGCAACTTATAAATCGCATTCGACGAGTGCGACTTATAAATTGCATTCGATGAATGCGACTTATAGGTCCCAACTATATAAAGCCTCCAACTTTGGTTTTTAACTTCGTTTCATCATTTTATTTCCAGAACACGAAGAGAAACAGAGCGTTCGAAGGGTTTGAGGAAATTTCTTTTCGATAACGCCATTAAACGCGGTCCAAACTCAAATTAACTCCAGATACCGAGGTATTCCGCAGCAAGGAGCATTCCTACGGGTTTAGTTTCGTGAAATTCGGCCGGCGAATCATCGTGCTACCGAGATAAGGTAAGTGGAATTGCTCCAAGTTAGTGTCAATATACTCCTAGCCCTAAAGTGAGTATTTCTCCCTTCTGAACTTCCGAGAAATAGCGAGTTTTCGACCGTTTTTTGATAAGCCAAAGTTTAGGTTATATATATATATATATTAAAAGTGATATTTTCTTTCAGAATATTAACGTATTTAGTTCTAATTGATATATATGAATGCAGTTGGGGAGAAATAACAGAAATACTGACCGAGCTACGCCAATTAGTTGAAAAATCAGAAATGAAGGTATATAAAGCTAGTTCTTCGGCAAGATAGCAATCCCAGTATAGTAAACAAAGTAAAGTCCAGAAGAAGGAACCTAGAAGTCGAGAATTGAGTCTAGTATGAATTCAGCAGGCATGTTTTATAATATTATGATATATTCAGAATAAAAGTTAGTAAAGCAATATCAGTTAGTCAGATAATATCTCAGATACAGTATAGCTCAGTATAAGAATCCGTTTCATGCAGAAAAGAGTTCAGAATATGAAATCAGAATACAGATAGTATTTTCAGATCGAACATGCTTGCTATATGTGATTATTGTTTGTTGAGACATGTTTGTGCTATGAGGGCACTCCTAGAGTTTCCTTGCCGCCCCAGGGTTAATAGCTGTGTCGACTCGCCCGCCGGAGGGTGAGAATACATCACTCCAAGGAGTGGAATGCCGTCCGTAGTAGGACGAAGATGGGATGCAGCATTCCCCATATCAGGCTGATCAACATAGTAGTATAGCTTACCTTGTCGAGCGCTTGCCCCAGGGGGCAGTTTACAGTTTACAGATACAGATTACAGTTTATAGATACAGGAGTCCTCCGAACTCAGATACAGTTATAGTCAGGGGCCTAGAGAGCCCAAGCTGCATACCCAGGGGGCCGGTAAAGGTGTTCGTAGTTAGTAGGTGAGTGGAGTGATTTATTTTTGGATGGTTTTGACCCGGGTAGGGGTATATAGATTGTGTGTTGGTTGGAACCTTCCGGCTTATGGGGGCTGGTATAGGTCCTTGTATGTTATATATATGTATATACATGATATCTATTAGCTGATAAACAGCAGGTCACTATGACGATAGGTATGATTCTACCTTACCTTCAGTACAGATAAGCTTATTCCAGATCCTGCTAGTCCAGACAGTTTCAGATACTTTCTGCTATTTAGCATTTACTAGCATTGTTGTTTATATTCAGTTATGTTTAGTTTGCTTTACATACTCGGTACCAGTGGTACTGATGCCCGTTTGGGGCGCTGCATTACTTGCCTGCATGTACCTATAGACGAGGAGTCGATCCCTCATGATCCTGGCCAGCGTAGAGTCATCAGCTCCTGTCATCCAGAGCTTGATATTCAGAGGTGTATATCATTTTCTTTTGTTGTATAGTACGGGTAGGTCGGGGCCCTGTCACGACCATCTTATCAGTATTCTTAGAGGCTTGCAGATTGTGTTTATATCTCCCTGTGGTTAGTTGTGCCGGTCGTGTGGGGCCGTGCGCATGTTTAGTTATTTATGTTGGCCGTGTGGGGCCAATCCAGTTAGTAGTGGTGACCTTGTCGGTCACGTAGCTGTTTAGCATCTGTTATTTTAATTCAGAAGTAACTAGTCAGCATGGTGGCCTTGTCGGCCGGCATATGCTCCCTTATATTGATATTATTCTGGTTAACTGTTGTTGTTGTACAGGTGGCTATAGGCCTAGTCGGCCGGAGGCTGTATTTACAGCCGCTATATAGCCCTTTGATTTCGTGAATTAGAGTTAGAGCGATCCAGGCACCAGATGTGCTTAGGCTCAGTAGTCTAGCAGTTCAGGTCCTAATAGGGCACCAGGTGCCAGTCATACCCCCCAAGGCGGGGTGTGAAAAAATCATGTTCCGAAAAGTAAACTCGTTTTACAGGAATTGAACAATGGAATAACAAATGATGTATCCAAAGAACAAATTCCACAAGCAAGTATTGACATACCGCTCCATTATCGTAGTGGGAGAGATATCAATAGGCAACGGGAGGCACAAGTATAACGGTCGGACATCTCGCTACCTCAAGATAGTGGGAGCAATGTTGACCAGCCTGCACTTGTCGAGAAGCCTGTGCTTGGGGAAGAAGTTAGTGATAATCATGATTTAGTTCGCAAAAGTGATGTTGTGATTCCACCGTAAGATCATATTAATGATGTTGTAGTGAGTCATCATAGTGGGAGATTTATTAGAAAACTCATTCGTTTTGCACTCTTGGGAGAATCTTATGATAGAATCCCTAAAGAGCCTAATACAAACCCCTTAGTTACGCCGAAGTACTACAAGATATAGATGCTAAAAAATGAATAGTCTCTATGAAATCTGAAATGGAGTCTATGTACTCCAATCAAGTCTGGGATCTTGTATAACCACCTGCAGAAGTCAAACTCATTGGTTGTAGATGGATCTAGAAGAAAAAGAGAGGGGTGTATGGAGAAGTGCAAACTTTTAAAGTTAGGCTTGTTGCAAAAGGGTTTACTCAAAAAGAAGGAATTGATTATGAGGAATCCTTTTCGCCGGTAGCCATGCTTAAATCCATCAGAATTCTCTTATTCATTGCTGCTCATTATGATTATGAGATCTAGCAGATGGATGTTAAGACGGCTTTTCTTAATGGAAGTCTTAGTGAGTGTATATATATGGCACAACCAGAGGATTTCGTGGAAAGTGGCAATGAGCACATGTTGTGTAAGCTGAAAAGATCCATTTATGGGTTGAAACAGGCATCTAGGGCATGGAATACTTGTTTTCACAATTCGATTAAGACTTTTGGTTTTTATCAATGTGAGAACGAGTCATGCATATATAAAAAGCGGGAGGGAGATAAAGTAGTGTTTTTGATTCTCTACGTGGATGACATTTTGCTCATAGGAAATAATGTGAGCATGCTGAAATCGGTTAAAGAGTGGTTGTCCTCGCGTTTTGATATGAAAGACTTGGGTGAGACGGCTTATATCCTTGGGATCAAGCTCATGCGAGATCGCAAGCAAAGGATATTAGGCTTGTCTCAAGCACTTTATATTGATACGATTCTTATCAGGTTTAGCATGAAAAATTTCAAAAAGGAATTTCTTCCTTTTAGGCATGGAATTTATCTATCGAAAGATCATTCTAACAAAACGGTTGATGAGATAGAGAGGATGAGGCTGATCCCTTATGCTTCTGTTGTTGGGAGTCTCATGTATGCTATGTTATATACTAGACCTAACATTTTCTTTGTCGTTGGCATGGTTAGTAGATATCAGTATAATCCTGGGAATGAACATTGGACTGCAGTTAAGCATAAGATCAAGTATCTGAAAAGGACTAGGGATTATGTGCTGGTTTTTCGTTCGGGAGATCTGGTACTCGTTGGGTACACAAATTCGATTTTCAGTCTGACAGAGATTCTAGAAAATCTACCTCAGGATATGTGTTTACTTTAGGAGGTGGAGCCATAAGTTGGAGGAGTATTAAGCAATCATGTGTTGTTGATTCCATCATGGCAAGTTGAGTCATGTAGCTGCCTCCGAGGCGGCTAAGGAGGCTGTTTGTCTTAAGAACTTCCTAAAAGAGCTTGGAGTGATTCCTTCGATTGAAGCACCAATTACACTTTATTGTGATAATAGTGGTGCGGTTGCAAACTCAAAGAAACCGCGAAGTCACAAAAGAAGCAAACACATTGAGAGAAAATATCACTTAATTCGGAACATAACTCAAAGAGGAGATGTAAAGGTTTTGAAGATTGCATTGCAGAACAATTTGGCGGACCCGTTTACAAAGAGCTTGTCACAGAAGCCTTTTGAAAACATGTAGAAGGAATGGGCGTTAAAGTTGTAGGTGCATGGTTATGAGTCTAAGTGGGAGATTGTTAGGATATACTTAACCATGTGGTTTTAGTATAATGTTAATGTTTCAGTTTTGCATAAGACTTTTATTTTATTTATTGGATTAATAAAGTCTTGTTTTAAATAGATCATTTTTGCATGTGCGCCTACACTTATATAGTAGATGATTTGGAGTATAGAGTTTAGTTTATACACAAAAGATTAAATCATCAGGTCTTATAAGTATAAAGTTTATATATGTTCACAATCTAAGATGAAAATTGGATGAATTTATCGATATGACTGTAGCACAAGATTAAATGTAATTTATCTTGATTATGGGAATGGTGTTATTCCAACTTCTTGTGCTAGTACATTTTCTATGTATTGAACGGACCAAGTAGAGAAAAATATTTTGTCTAACTTAGTAAAATAAATTCTCCAAGTCATTAAATGTACTTATACTCTTAATCTTGATATAATTATTATGATCAAATGATAGGTTGGATGATGACAAATGATATTTGTGAAATAATAGTTAGTTGATTAAATCCATGTCTCGACCTTGAGATTGATGATACCCCTTTATGATTGCTTGTAAGGTTTCATGTGAAAACCCTGCAGGTGGATTTTGTTCCGTCACATGAAATAAGTTAAGCGTTTGAATAAAGGATTAAATTGATCAATGAATTAAATAGTTAGAAATTTAATTTGATTGGTTGGTATCTGTAATCTTAACATGGGGAGTTAAATAAGAATTTAATGATTGATTTTGAAATTATATCGAGGAGTGCAATTATGAATTTTTTGTGAAATAATTTGTAATTTATTATGGTAGGTTAATTCATTCATTATTTTGAATTAATACCATAAGTGGAAGCCTCATCAATTAAATATGTGGTCCCTGCTATGCCTGATTAATTAAAGAACTTAGAAAAGGAAGAAACCTGTTTTCTTGAAGCAGTAAAATCCTACAAGATTTTGGACAACTTCATAAAAGGTAAGTAGTACACATTTTTGAGTTTCATTCCCTTTGAAAAACGTGTGAATATACAAGGAAAGTAGGAATCCTATACATTTTGGAATTAGGGTTTTACACCTTAAAAATGTGATCATAAATAGGGTTTTTTCCTCCTTGAAAAGATAATCTTTTCTGAGAAGCGGTATTTGCCCATACAAGTATTCCCTACTCGGAGATTATTCAGGCTATAGTAGAAGACTGCAGACCTGGAGAGCGAATTTGACATTTTGTGTGAAAGCTTCAAGAGGTTAGTATTTCGTAATCTAATTCGTTATTGTTATCTAGTGATTCATGTAAGATATTTAATTCAATTTATGCTTGATTCCACTGCGCATGTTCTAAGAATTGACATCACGGGCCGACTTATATCTACCTAGATAATTTAAAAAATTCATGAAAAAGATTGTTATGTGTATTGTCTTTTTAGCATGAATGCATGAATCGTATCATAAATGAAAAAGAGTGTTTTAATGATTTTTGTGTTTGAAAAATTGTTTTATATATAATTTATGATATGTTTTGTGAAACAAAAAACAATTTTAAGCTTCCAGGTCGTGCGAGACGCTGCCGAGTCGCGCGCGGGCGCTGCTCAGTCGCGCGTATGCCCCTGCCGAGGCGCGCATGACTCTGCCGATTTTGGAGTTTTTCAAATTATGACGAACTCCAATTGACCTGAAATTTGGTAGGTTCAAATGAAAATTGTCCACTGAGAAATACTCACGAATATGCCGTGATTAACGTCGTGTTTTGGCCATTCGGAGTCATTTTGATGGATTTTTGGGCATTTTTCTGTTTTCTAAAAAATTAAAAATTGAGAAAAAATTAGTTTCTCACAACCAGTGTTGTTAGGGTTCAATCCTTATGGTCTCTATTGGTGTATAATAGTAAGTAATGAGTTTACATGTTGACATTGGTCTTCTTTCCCCATCGAATAGATTTATTATGGGATTACAGTGTTTGCTTGTCTCATGTTGTTGAAAACTTGCATTAACTCTCCAACTGAGTTACATGTTGGTTCAATGGAACAGAGATTTACATTATTGGATATTTACCTGTCTTAAATATGCAGTTTACTCTCCAACTGAGTTAGTTATGTTTTGATTTATGGGGTAAACATCTGTCATAACTCATATAGTTTGCAAGAATGGTTAAATTTTCCTATCGAATCTAGCTATTCGATATGCATGGTTGTATGTGTTATGTGTTTGCATGAATTTAAATATTCTTGTAGCATGCTTAATGATCTATTTAATTTTTTTCTTCTACCTCCTAGATTAATAATGACTTCGTTCAATCCTCTCACCTCTATTTTAAAAGAAAACAAGTTAGAGGGCCCGAATTATGTTGACTAGAAAAGAAATTTGGATATTCTCCTAACTGCTAAAGGGTATAATTTTGTGTTGGTTGAGGAATGCCCTGAAAACCTGAGAATTCCACCTTGGACCAAATCAAAGCCTATGAAAAATGGGTTAAGGCTGATGAGATGACGCGATGTTACATTCTTGCTTCAATATAGAATATTTTGCAACAACAGCATCAGTCTATGGAATTTGCTTTTGATATACATGAACATCTCAAAGAGACGTTCGGTGAGCATAATTGTGCTGCAAAGTAGACAATCATGAAAATCCTTTTAAACACAAAAATGGTTGAAGGTTCGTCCGTAAGGGATCATGTTCTTAAAATGATTGGTCTTCTTAATGAACTGGAAATCCTTGGAGCTAAAATTGATAAGGAATCTCAAGTTGAGATGATCTTGCAGACTTTGCCTGACAGTTTTCAGCAATTCCACTTGAACTATAACATGAACAAAATGGATCTGTCTCTAGCGAAATTGTTGAATGAGCTGTAAGCGGCTGAGTCCATTATCAAACAACAAGCTCTTGTTGTGGCATTGAATGTTGAGAGAGCTCCTTCTTCTTCTAAGCCGAAAGGCGGACAAAAAAAGAAGAGATCTTGCAAGGCATATGGAGTTGGAAATGGTGGTGTGGCTAAGCCGAAAGGCAAGTGCTATCATTGCAAGAAGTCTGGGTATCACAAGAAGCAATGTTCTGACGACCTGGCTAAATTGAACAAGCAAGGTAATTCTTCTTACTTAAATGTCATTAAAACTTGTTTAGAGGCTGTTTTTACGATGCTATGGGATGTAGATTCGGGAGCCACTAATCATGTCTGCACTTCTTTGCAGGGATTTCAGAAAACGCGGCGGTTAAGTGAGAATGAAATTTGCATTTTTCAAGCCAATGGCAAACCAGCACTAACTTTAGCTTTAGTAGATATTAGTATTTCTTTTAGTAGTTCTAGAGTTTTAGATTTAAAATATGTTCTTTATGTACCTTCTATTAGAAGGAATTTGCTTTAGTTTCAAAATTGACGGATGCTGGTTATAATATATATTTTGATAATTATTATGCTATTATCAAATTTAACAAGCATTTTGTCTATACTGCTGCTAGAGTACATGATCTATTTGTGCTTGAAACACCTCTTGATTTGTTGCAACCAAAGGAACTAAATAACATTAATCTGTCCAATAAAAGAAAATATATTTCTGAATTGAGTCAAACTTACTTATGACACTTGCGTCTAGGTCATATAAATCTACTCTGATGGACCTTTGAGTTCATTGAAAGTGGAGGCACCGCCAACATGTGAATCCTGTTTAGAAGAAAAAATGACTAAGATACCTTTTCCTTCTAAAGGAAATAGAGCTAAGGATAAGTTGGAATTAATTCACTATGATTTTTGTGGTCCTATGAATATACAAGAAAGAGGTGGTTTTGAGTATTTTGTGACCTTCACATATGACTACTGTAAATATGGATATGTTTATTTGTTGCACCATAAATCTGAATGCTTTGACAAGTTCAAAGAATTTAAGTCAGAAATGAAAAAGCAACATGATAAACATATTAAATCGTTACTATCTGATCATGGTGGTGAATACCTTTCTACTGAATTCATTAAATACTTATCAGATTGTGGAATTACATCTCAATTATCTGCTCCAGGAACACCACAATAAAATGGTGTGGCAGAGAGAAGAAACAGAACTCTTTTGGAAATGGTAAGATCAATGTTGAGTTATTCGGATTTTCCTTCTTCTTTTTGGGGATATGCATTAGACATGACAAACTATCTGTTGAACTTGGTTCCTTTCAAATCACTACCTTTAACTCCAATAGAATTATGGACTGGATGAAATCCTAGTCTAAGACACGTTCATGTATGGGGTTGTCCAGCCCACGTGCAAAAGGGAAAAACTGATAAGTTGGAATCAAGGACAGAAGTATGTGTCTTCGTTGGATATCCAAAAGGGATGAAAGGAGGTTTGTTTTATTTTCCTAAAGAAAAGAAGGTCATTACTACAACAAATGCCAAGTTTCTGGAAGAGGACTATTTAATAAATCTGTTACACCCCGTAAATTCTCGACATGTAGATGGCCTATTCGCATGTTGGTTAAGAGTTTTAGAAAGCCATACATGCTATAAAAAGGCCGGGGGGAAGATCGGACAAGCGCCAAGTCGGCGCGTCGCAAGGAAAATGCAACTTATAAATCGCATTCGACGAGTGCGACTCATAAATTGCATTCGATGAATGCGACTTATAGGTCCCAACTATATAAAGCCTCCAACTTTGGTTTTTAACTTCATTTCATCATTTTATTTCCAGAACACGAAGATAAACAGAGGGCTCGAAGGGTTTGAGGAAATTTCTTTTTGATAACGCCATTAAACGCGGTCCAAACTCAAATTAACTCCAGATACCGAGGTATTCCGTAGCAAGGAGCATTCCTACGGGTATAGTTTCGTGAAATTCGGCCGGCGAATCGTCGTGCTACCGAGCTAAGGTAAGTGGAATTGCTCCAAGTTAGTGTCAATATACTCCTAGCCCTAAAGTGAGTATTTCTTCCTTCTGGACTTCCGAGAAATAGCGAGTTTTCGACCGTTTTTTGATAAGCCAAAGTTTAGGTTATATATATATATATTAAAAGTGATATTTTCTTTCAGAATATTAATATATTTAGTTCTAATTGATATATATGAATGCAGTTGGGGAGAAATAATAGAAATACTGACCGAGCTATGCCAATTAGTCGAAAAATCAGAAACAAAGGTATGTAAAGCTAGTTCTTCGCAAGATAGCAATCCCAGTATAGTAAACAAAGTAAAGTCCAGAAGAAGGAACCTAGAAGTCGAGAATTGAGTCTAGTATGAATTCAGCAGGCATGTTTTATAATATTATGATATATTCAGAATAAAAGTTAGTAAAGCAATATCAGTTAATCAGATAATATCTCAGATACAGTATAGCTCAGTATAAGAATCCGTTTCATGCATAAAAGAGTTCAGAATAAGAAATCAGAATACAAATAGTATTTTCAGACCGAACATGCTTGTTATATGTGATTATTGTTTGTTGAGACATGTTTGTGCTATGAGGGCACTCCTAGAGTTTCCTTGCCACCCCAGGGTAAATAGCTGTGTCGACTCGCCCGCCGGAGGGTGATAATACGTCACTCCAAGGAGTGGCATGCCGTCCGCAGTAGGACAAAGATGGGATGCAACATTCCCCATATCAGGCTGATCAACATAGTAGTATAGCTTACCCTATCGAGCGCTTGCCCCAGGGGGCAGTTTACAGTTTACAGATACAGATTACAGTTTATAGATATAGGAGTCCTCTGAACTCAGATACAGATATAGTCAGGGGCCTAGAGAGCCCAAGCTGCATACCCAGGGGGCCGGTAAAGGTGCTCGTAGTTAGTAGGTGAGTGGAGTGATTTATTTTTGGATGGTTTTGACCCGGGTAGGGGTATATAGATTGTGTGTTGGTTGGAACCTTCCGGCTTATGGGGGCTGGTATAGGTCCTTGTATGTTATATATATGTATATACACGATATCTATTAGCTGATAGACATCAGGTCGCTATGACGATAGGTATGATTCTACCTTACCTTCAGTACAGATAAGCTTATTCCAGATCCTACTAGTCCAGACAGTTTCAGATACTTTCTGCTATTCAGCATTTACTAGCATTGTTGTTTATATTCAGTTATGTTCAGTTTGCTTTACATACTCGGTACCAGTGGTACTGATGCCCGTTTGGGGCGCTGCATTACTTGCCTGCAGGTACCTATAGACGAGGAGTCGATCCCTCATGATCCTGGCCAGCGCAGAGTCATCAGCTCCTATCATCCGGAGCTTGATATTCAGAGGTGTATATCATTTTCTTTTGTTGTATAGTACGGGTAGGTCGGGGCCCTGTCCCGACCATCTTATCAGTATTCTTAGAGGCTTGCAGATTGTGTTTATATCTCCCTGTGGTTAGTTGTGCCGGTCGTGTGGGGCCGTGCGTATGGTTAGTTATTTATGTTGGCTGTGTGGGGCCAATCCAGTTAGTAGTGGTGACCTTGTCGGTCACGTAGCTATTTAGCATCTGTTATTTTAATTCAGAAGTAACTAGTCAGCATGGTGGCCTTGTCGGCCCGCATATGCTCCCTTATATTGATATTATTCTGGTTAACTGTTGTTGTTGTATAGGTGGATATAGGCCTAGTCGACCGGAGGCTGTATTTACAGCCGCTATATAGCCCTTTGATTCCGGAATTAGAGTTAGAGCCATCCAGGCACTAGATGTGCTTAGGCTCAGTAGTCTAGCAGTTCAGGTCCTAATAGGGCACCAGGTGCCAGTCATACCCCCCAAGGCGGGGTGTGACAAAATCATGTTCCGAGAAGTAAACTCGTTTTACAGGAATTGAACAATGGAATAACAAATGATGTATCCAAAAAACAAATTCCACAAGCAAGTATTGACATACCGCTCCATTATCATAGTGGGAGAGATATCAATAGGCAACGGGAGGCACAAGTACAACGGTCGGACATCTCGCTACCTCAAGATAGTGGGAGCAATGTTGACCAGCCTGCACTTGTCGAGAAGCCTGTGCTTGGGGAAGAAGTTAGTGATAATCATGATTTAGTTCACAAAAGTGATGTTGTGATTCCACCGTAAGATTATATTAATGATGTTGTAGTGAGTCATCGTAGTGGGAGAGTTATTACAAAACTCATTCGGTTTGCACTCTTGGGAGAATCTTATGATAGAATCCCTAAAGAGCCTAATACAAACCCCTTAGTTACGCCGAAGTACTACAAGATATAGATGCTGAAAAATGAATAGTCTCTATGAAATCTGAAATGGAGTCTATGTACTCCAATCAAGTCTGGGATCTTGTATAACCACCTGCAGAAGTCAAACTCATTGGCCGTAGATGGATCTAGAAGAAAAAGAGAGGGGTGTATGGAGAAGTGCAAACTTTTAAAGTTAGGCTTGTTGCAAAAGGGTTTACTCAAAAAGAAGGAATTGATTATGAGGAATCCTTTTCGCCGGTAGCCATGCTTAAATCCATCAGAATTCTCTTATTCATTGCTGCTCATTATGATTATGAGATCTAGCAGATGGATGTTAAGACGGCTTTTCTTAATGGAAGTCTTAGTGAGTGTATATATATGGCACAACCAGAGGATTTCGTGGAAAGTGGCAATGAGCACATGTTGTGTAAGCTGAAAAGATCCATTTATGGGTTGAAACAGGCATCTAGGGCATGGAATACTTGTTTTCACAATTCGATTAAGACTTTTGGTTTTTATCAATGTGAGAACGAGTCATGCATATATAAAAAGCGGGAGGGAGATAAAGTAGTGTTTTTGATTCTCTACGTGGATGACATTTTGCTCATAGGAAATAATGTGAGCATGCTGAAATCGGTTAAAGAGTGGTTGTCCTCGCGTTTTGATATGAAAGACTTGGGTGAGACGGCTTATATCCTTGGGATCAAGCTCATGCGAGATCGCAAGCAAAGGATATTAGGCTTGTCTCAAGCACTTTATATTGATACGATTCTTATCAGGTTTAGCATGAAAAATTTCAAAAAGGAATTTCTTCCTTTTAGGCATGGAATTTATCTATCGAAAGATCATTCTAACAAAACGGTTGATGAGATAGAGAGGATGAGGCTGATCCCTTATGCTTCTGTTGTTGGGAGTCTCATGTATGCTATGTTATATACTAGACCTAACATTTTCTTTGTCGTTGGCATGGTTAGTAGATATCAGTATAATCCTGGGAATGAACATTGGACTGCAGTTAAGCATAAGATCAAGTATCTGAAAAGGACTAGGGATTATGTGCTGGTTTTTCGTTCGGGAGATCTGGTACTCGTTGGGTACACAAATTCGATTTTCAGTCTGACAGAGATTCTAGAAAATCTACCTCAGGATATGTGTTTACTTTAGGAGGTGGAGCCATAAGTTGGAGGAGTATTAAGCAATCATGTGTTGTTGATTCCATCATGGCAAGTTGAGTCATGTAGCTGCCTCCGAGGCGGCTAAGGAGGCTGTTTGTCTTAAGAACTTCCTAAAAGAGCTTGGAGTGATTCCTTCGATTGAAGCACCAATTACACTTTATTGTGATAATAGTGGTGCGGTTGCAAACTCAAAGAAACCGCGAAGTCACAAAAGAAGCAAACACATTGAGAGAAAATATCACTTAATTCGGAACATAACTCAAAGAGGAGATGTAAAGGTTTTGAAGATTGCATCGCAGAACAATTTGGCGGACCCGTTTACAAAGAGCTTGTCACAGAAGCCTTTTGAAAACATGTAGAAGGAATGGGCGTTAAAGTTGTAGGTGCATGGTTACGAGTCTAAGTGGGAGATTGTTAGGATATACTTAACCATGTGGTTTTAGTATAATGTTAATGTTTCAGTTTTGCATAGGACTTTTATTTTATTTATGGATTAATAAAGTCTTGTTTTAAATAGATCATTTTTGCATGTGCGCCTTTACTTATATAGTAGATGATTTGGTGTATAGAGTTTAGTTTATACACAAAAGATTAAATCATCAGTTCTTATAAGTACAAAGTTTATATATGTTCACAATCTAAGATGAAAATTGGATGAATTTATCGATATGATTGTAGCACAAGATTAAATGTAATTTATCTTGATTATGGGAATGGTGTTATTCCAACTTCTTGTGCTAGTACATTTTGTATGTATTAAACGGACCAAGTAGAGAAAAATATTTTGTCTAACTTAGTAAAATAAATTCTCCAAGTCATTAAATGTACTTATACTCTTAATCTTGATATAATTATTATGATCAAATGATAGGTTGGATGATGACAAATGATATTTGTGAAATAATAGTTAGTTGATTAAATCCATGTCTCGACCTTGAGATTGATGATACCCCTTTATGATTGCTTATAAGGTTTCATGTGAAAACCCTGCAGGTGGATTCTGTTTCGTCACATGAAATAAGTTAAGCATTTGAATAAAGGATTAAATTGATCAATGAATTAAATAGTTAGAAATTTAATTTGATTGGTTGGTATCTGTAATCTTAACATGGGGAGTTAAATAAGAATTTAATGATTGGTTTTGAAATTATACCGAGGAGTGAAATTACGAATTTTTAGTGGAATAATCTGTGATTTATTATGGTAGGTTAATTCATTCATTATTTCAAATTAATACCATAATTGGAAGTCTCACTAATTAAATCTGTGGTCCTTACTATGCCTGATTAATTAAAGAACTTGGAAAAGGAAGAAACCTATTTTTTTGAAGTAGTAAAATCCTACAAGATTTTGGACAGCTTCAAAAAGGTAAGTAGTACACATTTTTGGGTTTCATACCCTTTGAAAACGCGTGAATATACATGGAAAGTAGGAATCCTATACGTTTTGGGATTAGGGTTTTACACCCTAAAAACGTGATTATAAATAGAGTTTTTTCCTCCTTGAAAAGATCATCTTTTCTGAAAAGCAGTATTTGCTCACACAAGTATTCATTATTCGGATATTATTCAGGCTATAGTAGAAGACTGCAGACCTGGAGAGCGAATTGGACGTTTTGTGCGAAAACTTCAAGAGGTTAGTATTTCGTAATCTAATTCGTTATTGTTATCTAGTAATTCATGTAAGATAATTCATCCAATTTATATTTGCTTCCACTACGCATGTTCTAACAATCACCTTAAAAAATAAATTTAATGTTGGATAGTATTATAAGCTATTAGTTTCCTTAAAGTTAAAATTATACATTTTTAATTAATTTTCAGATATTTACTTCAAAATTAAACTAAATTTTATATTTTTCACCATTAAAAATAAAAAGAGAAATAAGTGAAAAACTCGTAGCAAAATTATTCTATGATAAAAAAAAGGAAAAGGAAGAACAGAACAAGTGAAAAAACTCATTTCTAATTAATATCTCCAATGTAGAGTAATTATCGTAGATTAAAAGCGAAATTTTTTTAAAAAAAAGAATAAATAGGACATTTATAATTTATCCCTATTAAAAAACATAAAAAATCGTTGGTTAATATTCAAATTTATATTCTCTATGGACATTAGGGTTCCTGGCAAAATAATTTTTAATGCAAAATAGTTTAAACTTATGAAACACCTTTGTAAAATGTTAGTTGATCTTTTTATATTTAAAACTAAATTTTTGTAAAATATTTAGTTGACTTTTTTACTTTTAAAATTTAATTTTACACTATAATTAGTTTTTAATTTTTATTATTTTACATATAACTAAATTTTTTATATTAAATCTTTTCTTATTAATATTAGAAACTAAAATCATAAAATTTACTTACATAAATTTTTTTCTCATTTTAATTGTGTAACTATACCTTTTTCCTTATGAGTGCTTTTGAACCCGCATATCTGAGGTTAATTCTTAAACTTTTCTCTTTAGATTCGGGATGAGTCAAATTGATAATTTCTTTAGAAGAGCAATACGAAAAAACTATAACAAATAAATGAAAGAAATAGTTTTAAAGCATGAAATTTCTTTGTAAAATGTTAGTTGACTTTTTTATGTTTAATGTTAAATGTACAATTTTTTTCATTTTAACGCGATTCATACGACAAACAGATGATAAATCATTATATTAAAAGTACCAACACTCGTAGCGAAATGTTATTCATCTCTTTTATCCTTTAAAAATAGATTTTACAATACTCGATAAAATAGTAATTGGCCAATACGTAATATTTAAAATTTTGAAATAAACTAAATACTATCTATCCAACATAGAACCATATACATGCTTTCATTAGGCACTGTACGACCCATTTCCAATGCTACGAACCGAACATTCACCAAAGAAGTATATGCACTTAATACACATTTAAACAATACATGCATTATGATCCCAGCATAACTTTGTCGACGAATCAAAGGATCACCATTCATGGAGTGATGTAGGACTAGGTGTCAAAAATCGAAACAAGCAAGAGGAATACAAGTGATTAGTTGATATTAAAACTACAGTTCTTGCACAATTTAAATAATATTTTGGGTAGTGATGTTTATAAAACAAAACAGTTGAGCAGAGGAAAAATCACATCTTGTCACATCCCTCTAGGCCAAAAAAAGGGAAAACCTGGAAGTAACCCCAAAGGCAATTATTAGGAATAGTTAACTAGACAATTGTAGTTTATATTCACCCTTCAGGACAAAGTAAAATCCCAAAGAAGTATTTCCTGCCCTACAACTCTGGTATATCTTTCAGTAAGTCTTCTACCTGAACCACCATCTCTGAATAGTAGATATAGGAGCATTCAAGAAAGGGACATAACGTTGTACAACAGGATTGACAAGCCTCCAGATCATAGCCTACACACCTTGATGGTAACCACCGGTAACAGGAGCATGATACATAAGCTTCAATAACTGCAAAGAGTTGCATACTAGTCATTGTAGCTAAATAACATGCATACTCTCAACAAATGGGAATAGTGGGATATCAAAGCTACCTAAGGTAATACGTACTGGAACAAGAAAAAAGGACAAGATTTAAGAAATTATAACTTCTATTATTTCATCAAGTTTAAATTGTAAATCATGACGCTGCCAAATTATGTGAGGTGGAAAATGGGTTGCGCATTAACAATTTGGACATACGATGGGCACTTCCTCAGCTTCAGCCTATTCTTGGAAGCAACTTTTTCATTAACAAACGTATGAGTAGCTCCGGTATCCACCATTGCTATCATACGCTTGCCATCAAATTATTGAAAGACAAACCCAATGGATTTGCTGGTGGGAATCACTGAAGACACAAGCAATCTGGTGGACATGCTGTCACAGATCCATGGTCTCAACTTTGAATTGCGTCACTACCGTGAGCAGGTTGATGGCCAATTGTCTGATTTTCTCAATTTTTGGGAGGCAAGTGCTGCGAAGTTTGAGGAATTGGCCAAAGAAAATGAAGATCTTAAGGCAGAGGTGATGGTGCTCCACAAATCAGTAGCCAATTCTGGCCGAGTTGGCGAGGAGTATGCTGCCAAGATCAAAATCCCAGAACCAAAGCCGTTTGATGGGATTCGGGGCGCCAAGGAACTTGAAAAGTTTTTGTGGGACATGGAACATTATTTTACTTCTGCTCATGTTCCTGAAAATGACAAGTTGACGATGGTAGTTCACTATTTCAGAGGGGATGCGATTCTGTGGTGGCGCACCAAAAGTGCTAATGATGTTAGCGCAGGAAGGCCCAAGGTTGAGACATGGGCGCAGTTGCGGGAGGCACTAAGAGACAAATTTCTGCCTAGCAATTCGTCTTGGGTTGCTAGGGACAGGCTAAAATGCTTGAGACAGGTTGGTTCAATTCGTGAGTATGTGAAGGACTTTTCTTCCTAGTTGTTGGACATCAAAAATATGTCAGACGAGGACAAGTTACATAACTTCATTGCTGGGATGCAAGGCTGGGCGCAAAATGAGTTGCGTCGGCAGAAAGTGCAAGATATGCCGAGTGCAATTGCGGCTGCTAATGCTTTGATCGATTTTCATTCAAACAATGTGCTTTCTTACCCTACTCCCACGGCTAGGGCAAAGAAAAGGGAGAAGGGGAAAGACTGGAAGAAGGATCATTGAAAATCTGAGGGAAATGATAAAGGCAAGGGAAAAGTTATGGCTGCTTCATCAAAAAATGACAAGCCGACGAGTGAGAAGGTCTGCTGGACGTGCCAAAAACCAGGGCATCAGGCACGAAACTGTCCCAATAAAGCCAAGGTGAATGCTCTTCTTGCTGAAGAAGAGAGTGTGGTGGAAAAGGGGGAAGTTGCTGCCAATATCAACCTGCTAAAGTTACTGAACACGTTGGTGGAAAAAGTGGCAGAACAGGTTGATGAAGAAGAAGATGATGCCGCTAATTTAGTTGCTCTTGTGAATGCTGCAGATTCTGTGGAAGACTTGACGGACGCTTACTCCAATCTGATGTATGTGGAAGTCATGATTGGGGACAGACCGGTAGTAACTATGGTTGATACAGGTGCTACTCATACGTTGACCAAGACAGTCAAGGAATACGGGCTGAGGGTGACTTAATGTCCAACAAAGATGAAGGCTATAAACTCACCAGCACAACCTAGTCTTGGACAGGCGCTGGACGTGCCGTTGAGTATAGGACACTGGTCAAGTTTGCATAATTTGACAGTGGTGCCGCTTGATGATTTTAATCTCATGCTTAGGATTGATTTTATGAGGAAGTGTAAAGTTTCTCCAATTCCTCATCTTGATGGTTTGATGTTTATGGGTGAAAAGGATCCTGGCTTTGTCAAGGGGATCAACCCATGTGAAGCAAGCATTAGTAAGTCAAAGAACACAGGGATTACTGCGTTGGTGTCGGTTGCTGCATTTGACAAAGGCTTGAAGAGCAGTGAGACTACTTACCTCGCTGCCTTGGTGGAAGTCAAGCCAGATTTGTAGATGGAAGTCCCTGATGATGTTGTAGAGTTGCTGGGATAATTCAAAGATTTTGCCACCTGAACTGCCTAGACAGTTGCCGCTGAGGAGGGAAATAGACCACAAAATTGAGTTTCTGCAAGGGTCTGTGCCTCCAGCACGCCCTCCTTACCGTATGTCTCCTTTGGAGTTGGCTGAATTGAGGAAGCAGATTGATGAACTGCTTGCAGCTGGCCTCATCCAGCCTTCGAAGGCTCCATTTGGTGCACCAGTCCTTTTCCAAAAGAAGCAGGATGGCTCTTTGAGGATGTGCGTGGATTACTGGGCACTGAACAAGGTAACTGTGAAGAACAAGTACCCGTTACCACTGATCCAAGATTTACTTGATAGGCTGTCTAAGGCTAGTTTTTTTACTAAGTTATACTTGAGGTCAGGCTATTGGCAGGTTCTCATAGCCGAGGGGGATGCCCCTAAGACCACGTGTGTAACTAGATACGGTAGCTTTGAATTCCTTGTAATACCGTTTGGGCTGACTAATGCCCTGGCTACCTTTTGCAACTTAATGAATAATTTTCTTTATGACTATCTTGATGACTTTGTAGTAGTATACTTAGATGACATAGTCATTTATAGCAGGACTATCGAAGATCATTTGTTGCATTTAGAGAAGGTGTACGCCTTAGAGATTTCCAACTCTATGTGAAAATGGAAAAGTGTGATTTTGCTAAACGGAAGATCAAATTTTTGGGACACTTGGTTAGTGAAAACCAGGTTCGGATGGATCCCAAAAAGGTGCAGGCTATTGTTGATTGGCAGGCACCAAGCGGGGTAAAAGAATTGAGACCGTTTTCGGGTTTGGCAAACTACTACTGAAAATTTATTGCTGGCCAGGAAGGCTGCCCCATTGATAGATTTGCTGAAGAAAAATGTCAAATGGACTTGGACAGATGCATGTGCAAAGGCTTTCACTGCCTTGAAGGAGGCCATCGCATTCGAGCCAATCCTAAGGCTGCCATATTTTGATATGCCATTTGAGGTCCACACTGATGCATCAGATTTTGCTGTTGGTAGTGTGCTGGTCCAAGAAGGTCATCCAGTAGCAATAGAGAGTAGAAAATTGAATACCGCGGAGAAACGGTATTCTGCCCATGAGAAGGAAATGGTTGATGTGATCCATTGCCTTCAAGTTTGGCGAGTGTACTTGCTTGGAATGATGTTTGTTGTCCGGACGGACAATGTGGCCAATACTTACTTCAAGACTCAACAGAAATTGAGTCCAAAGCAGGCTCGGTGGCAGGAGATACTGGCTGAATATGACTTCGTGTGGGTGCACAAACCCGGCAGAGAAAACCAAGTTCCTGATGCGTTGAGTCGCAAAGAGGTATTTGCTGCTGTTTATTCGCTCACTAGAATTGAATCTGATTTACTTGATATAATTAAACTATGTGTTGCGAATGATCCATTATATGTGAAGTTGATGGATAAAGTGAGGGATGGAACTGTTAGGCGGTATTGGATCGAGGACGATCTACTGCATTTCAAAGGGGGGAGAATCGTGGTACCCCAAGGTGCAGGTTTGTGTCGGACTTTGATGAAGAAGACGCATGATGCTGCTTATGCTGGTCATCTGGGTGTTTAGAGGATGATGGCATTGCTGTCCCGAAGTTATTTCTGGCCGAAAATGGAGGATGACATTGAGGCCTATGTCAAGACTTGCCTTGTATGTCAGCTTGACAAGTCTGAACGTAAGAAGGAAACAGGTTTGCTACAACCTCTATCGGTTGCTGAACGTCCTTAGGCTTCTGTTTCTATGGATTTCATTAGCGGATTTCCAAAGTTTGATGGTAAGGCATCAATCATGGTGGTGGTAGACAGATTCTCGAAGTATGGGGTATTCATTGCTGCTCCAACTCTATGTTCCTCGAAGATAGCTGCTGAATTGTTTTATAAGCATGTGATAAAGTATTTTCGTGTTCCAACCGACATTGTGAGTGATAGAGATGCTCGATTTACTGGCCATTTTTGGACTGCTTTATTCAAATTGATGGGTACATATTTGAAATTCTCGACAGCAAATCATCCACACACTGATGGAAAGATCGAGAGAATCAATCATTTGCTTGAGGAGTACTTGAGGCACTATGTGACTGCGAGTCAGAGGAATTGGGTAGCGTTGTTCGATAGTGCACAGTTTTGCTCTAACTTGCACAGGTCGTCGGCTACGGAGATGAGTCCTTTCGAGATTGTGTAGGGCAGGCAGCCTGACACGCCACTTGAAGTTGCTAAGCAGAAATCTCAAGGCAAGTGTCCTGCCGCTTACAGGTATGCACGTGACAAGCAAGAGTTGCTGGCTGAGGCGCAAGACAGTTTGTGGAAAGCTGCCAAGCGAATGAAGAAGTATGCTGACAAGCATCGCCGTGCATTGGACTTTTAGGTTGGTGATAAGGTGTTGCTGAAATTAACCCCTCAAATCTGGAAGAAGATCAGTAGCAAGACAAGACATCATAGGCTGATTCCAAAGTACGACGGTCCCTTTGAAGTCGTAGAGAAGGTTGGCGCAGTGGCTTACCGGTTGAGAGAAAATATCACTTAATTCGGAACATAACGCAAAGAGGAGATGTAAAGGTTTTGAAGATTGCATCGCAGAACAATTTGGCGGACCCGTTTACAAAGAGCTTGTCACAGAAGCCTTTTGAAAACATGTAGAAGGAATGGGCGTTAAAGTTGTAGGTGCATGGTTGTGAGTCTAAGTGGGAGATTGTTAGGATATACTTAACCATGTGGTTTTAGTATAATGTTAATGTTTCAGTTTTGCATAGGACTTTTATTTTATTTATTGGATTAATAAAGTCTTGTTTTAAATAGATCATTTTTGCATGTGCGCCTTTACTTATATAGTAGATGATTTGGTGTATAGAGTTTAGTTTATACACAAAAGATTAAATCATCAGTTCTTATAAGTATAAAGTTTATATATGTTCACAATCTAAGATGAATATTGGATGAATTTATCGATATGATTGTAGCACAAGATTAAATGTAATTTATCTTGATTATGGGAATGGTGTTATTCCAACTTCTTGTGCTAGTACATTTTGTATGTATTGAACGGACCAAGTAGAGAAAAATATTTTGTCTAACTTAGTAAAATAAATTCTCCAAGTCATTAAATGTTCTTATACTCTTAATCTTGATATAATTATTATGATCAAATGATAGGTTGGATGATGACAAATGATATTTGTGAAAATAATAGTTAGTTGATTAAATTCATGTCTCGACCTTGAGATTGATGATACTCCTTTATGATTGCTTATAAGGTTTCATGTGAAAACCCTGCAGGTAGATTCTGTTCCGTCACATGAAATAAGTTAAGCGTTTGAATAAAGGATTAAATTGATCAATGAATTAAATAGTTAGAAATTTAATTTGATTGGTTGGTATCTGTAATCTTAACGTGGGGAGTTAAATAAGAATTTAATGATTGGTTTTGAAATTATACCGAGGAGTGAAATTATGGATTTTTAGTGGAATAATCTGTGATTTATTATGGTAGGTTAATTCATTCATTATTTCGAATTAATACCATAATTGGAAGTCTCACTAATTAAATCTGTGGTCCCTACTATGCCTGATTAATTAAAGAACTTGGAAAAGGAAGAAACCTGTTTTCTTGAAGTAGTAAAATCCTACAAGATTTTGGACAGCTTCAAAAAGGTAAGTAGTACACATTTTTGGGTTTCATACCCTTTGAAAACGCGTGAATATACATGGAAAGTAGGAATCCTATACGTTTTGGGATTAGGGTTTTACACCCTAAAAACGTGATTATAAATAGAGTTTTTTCCTCCTTGAAAAGATCATCTTTTCTGAAAAACAGTATTTGCCCACACAAGTATTCTTTATTCGGATATTATTCAGGCTATAGTAGAAGACTGCAGACTTGGAGAGCGAATTGGACGTTTTGTGCGAAAACTTCAAGAGGTTAGTATTTCGTAATCTAATTCGTTATTGTTATCTAGTAATTCATGTAAGAAAATTGATCCAATTTATATTTGCTTCCACTACGCATGTTCTAACAATCACCTTAAAAAATAATTTAATGTTGGATAGAGTTATAAGCTATTACTTTCCTTAAAGTTAAAATTATACATTTTTTATTAATTTTCAGATATTTACTTCAAAATTAAACTAAATTTTATATTTTTCACCATTAAAAATAAAAAGAGAAATAAGTGAAAAACTCGTAGCAAAATTATTCTATGATAAAAAAAAGGAAAAGGAAGAACAGAACAAGTGAAAAAACTCATTTCTAATTAATATCTCCAATGTAGAGAAATTATCGTAGATTAAAAGTGAATTTTTTTTTTAAGAAAAAGAATAAATAGGACATTTATAATTTATCCCTATTAAAAAACATAAAAAATCGTTGGTTAATATTCAAATTTATATTCTCTATGGACATTAGGGTTCCTGGCAAAATAATTTTTAATGCAAAATAGTTTAAACTTATGAAACACCTTTGTAAAGTGTTAGTTGATCTTTTTATATTTAAAACTAAATTTTTGTAAAATATTTTGTTGACTTTTTTACTTTTAAAATTTAATTTTACACTATAATTAGTTTTTAATATTTATTATATTACATATAACTAAATTTTTTATATTAAATCTTTTCTTATTAATATTAGAAACTAAAATCATAAAATTTACTTAAATTTTTTTCTCATTTTAATTGTGTAACTATATCTTTTTCTTTATGAGTGCTTTTGAACCCGCATATCTGAGGTTAATTCTTAAACTTTTCTCTTTAGATTCGGGATGAGTCAAATTGATAATTTCTTTAGAAGAGCAATACGAAAAAACTATAACAAATAAATGAAAGAAATAGTTTTAAAGCATGAAATTTCTTTGTAAAATGTTAGTTGACTTTTTTATGTTTAATGTTAAATGTACAATTGTTTTTCATTTTAACGCGATTCACACGACAAACAGATGCTAAATCATTATATTAAAAGTACCAACACTCGTAGCGAAATGTTATTCATCTCTTTTATCCTTTAAAAATAGATTTTACAATACTCGATAAAATAGTAATTGGCCAATACGTAATATTTAAAATTTTGAAATAAACTAAATACTATCTATCCAACATAGAGCCATATAAATGCTTTCATTAGGCCGTTCAGGAACCGGAAGAGGCTGCAACAAACCTGCTTCCTTCTTGCGCTCAAATTTGTCTAAATGGCACACTAGACAAGTCTTCACGTAAGCTTCAACATCGTCTTCCATCTTTGGCCAACAATATACACGGGATAGCAAGGCTAACATCCGCACCACACCCGGATGACCAGGCCATATAGTGTCATGCGCCTCTTTCATCAGTTCTCTACGCAGTCCACCACCTTGAGGTACGACGATCCTCCCCCCTTTGAAATAAAGAAGATCGTCCTCGATCGAGTACCTCCTAACTATCCCTTCTTTCACTTGACTCATCCATTTCACATATAATGAGTCATTAGCAGCACAAATTCTGATTTTATCAGTAAAATTAGTTTCAAATCTAGAATTTGAAAACACAGCAGCAAGTACCTCTTTCCGGCTCAAGGCGTCAACAACTTGATTGTGCCTTCCCGGCTTACGTTCCCACATGAAATCATACTCTGCCAGGAATTCCTGCCAATGTGCTTGCTTCGAACTTAGCTTGCGTTGAGTCTTGAAGAATGTATTAGCCACATTATCTGTCTGCACCACAAAGCGTGTGCCTAGCAAATACACTCTCCATGTCTGCAAGCAATGCACAACAACAACCATCTCCTTTTCGTGAGTCGAATACCGTTGCTCAGCTTCATTTAATTTCCTGCTTTCATAGGAAACTGGATGCCCTTCCTGCACAAGAACACCTCCAACAGCCTTGTCAGATGCATCTGTATGCACCTCAAATGGCAACTCGAAATCAGGCAGCTTTAAGATAGGTTCCGATGCTACTGCTTCCTTCAACAATTGGAATGCAGCTTCACACTTCTCGGACCATGCCCACTTAACATCTTTCTTCAGCAAATCTGTTAAGGCGGCTACCCTCTTGGAATAGCCTGAAATGAACTTGCGGTAATAATTATCCAGCCCTAAAAATGACCGCAGCTCTTTAACACCACTGGGTGCCTGCCAATCCACGATTGCCTGCACCTTCTTTGAGTCCATCCGCACTTGATTTTGACTCACCAAGTGCCTAAGGAACTTGATTTCTTTTTGAGCAAATTCACACTTCTCCATCTTCACATAGAGTTTGTACTCCCTCAAATGAGACAACACCTTGCTCAAATGCATCAAGTGTTCATCAAGGGAGAAATTATAAATAACAATGTCGTCTAAGTAAACTACAATAAAATAATCAAGATACTCAAACAACACGTCATTCATTAAATTACAGAAAGTGGCTGGGCATTAGTCAGCCCAAACGGCATTACAAGAAACTCATATGAGCCATACCTAGTTACACAAGTAGTTTTAGGCTCATCACCCTCTGCTATTCTAACCTGCCAATAACCAGACCTAAGATCTAGCTTAGTAAACCAGCATGCCTTGCTCAGCCTGTCCATCAAGTCTTGCACCAGCGGCACCGGATATTTGTTCTTCATTGTCACTTTGTTCAATGCCCTATATTCCACGCACATCCTCAAGGATCCGTCCTGCTTCTTTTGGAACAAAACAGGAGCACCATACGGAGCCTTTGAAGGCTGAATTAGTCCGGCATCCAGCAACTCATTCAATTGTTTGCGCAATTTAGCCAACTCCTTAGGAGCCAAACGATAAGGAGCCTGGGCAAGGGCAACTGATCCTAGCAGCAACTCTATCTTGTGATCAATATCCCTTCTTGGTGGCAGCATCTTAGGCAACTCAGGGGGCATCACATCAGCATACTCTTTCAATAATTCTGCAATAGAATCGAGCACCTCAACCTTCACATCTGGTTTGATCTCAACCATGGCAGCAAGAAAGGTTTGATCTCCCTTCTTCAATCCTTTCTCGACACTAATAGCAGAAATAATAGGTGTCTTGTACTTCTTCACTTTCTCAACTTCTCCATAAGGATGAACAACCTTGATGAAACTCGGTATCTTCTCGTCCATCAGCATCAACCCATCCAAATGAGGGAATGGAACAAACTGATACTTCTTCAAAAAATCAACTCCAAGTATCAATTCAAAGTCTCCCAGGGGCATCACCATCAAATTATGCTTTCCAGTCCACTCTCCAAGGACCATGGAAACATCATATGCCATTCCCACAATCGCTTGTGCATTAATAGTTTGGACATACGATGCGCACTTCCTCAGCTTCAGTGCATTCTTGGAAGCAACTTTGTCATTAACAAACGTATGAGTAGCTCCGGTATCCACCATTGCTATCATACAGTTGCCATCAAATTATTGAAAGACAAACCCAACGGATTTGCTGGTGGGAATCACTGAAGACACAAGGTGGTCGTGCTGTCACAGATCCATGGTCTCAACTCAGAACTGCGTCACTAGCGTGAGCAGGTTGATGGCCAATTGTATGATTTTCTCAATTTTCGAGAGGCAAGTGCTGTGAAGTTTGAGGAACTGGCCAAAGAAAATGAAGATCTTAAGGCGGAGGTGATGGTGCTCCATAAGGCAGTAGCCAATTCTGGCCGGGTTGTCGAGGAGCATGCTGCCAAGATTAAAATCCCAGAACCAAAGCCGTTTGATGGGATTCAGGGCACCAAGGAACTTGAAATTTTTTTGTGGGACATGGAACATTATTTTACTTCTTCTCATGTTCCTGAAAATGACAAGTTGACGATGGCAGTTCGCTATTTCAGAGGGGATGCGATTCTGTGGTGGCGCACCAAAAGTGTTGATGATGTTAGCGCAGGCAGGCCCAAGGTTGAGACATGGGCGCAGTTGCGGGAGGCGCTAAGAGACAAATTTCTGTCTAGCAATTCGTCTTGGGCTGCTAGGGAAAGGCTGAAATGCTTGAGACAGGTTGGTTCAATTCGTGAGTATGTGAAGGACTTTTCTTCCTTGTTGCTGGACATCCAAAATATGTCAGACGAGGAAAAGTGGAATAACTTCATTTCTGGGATGCAAAGCTGGGCGCAGAATGAGTTGCGTCGGCAGAAAGTGCAAGATCTGCCGAATGCAATTGCGGCTGCTGATGTTTGATCCATTTTCATTCAAAAGTGTGCTTTCTGACCCTACTCCCGCGGCTAGGGCAAAGAAAAGGGAGAATGGGAAAGACTAGAAGAAGGATCATCAAAAATCTGAGGGAAATGACAAAGGTAAGGGAAAAGTTGTGGCTGCTTCATCCAAAAATGACAGGCCGACGAGTGAGAAGGTCTGCTGGACGTGCCAAAAACCAGGGCATCAGGCACGAAACTATCCCAATCAAGCCAAGGTGAATGCTCTTCTTGCTAAAGAAGAGAGTGTGGCGAAAAAGGGGGAAGTTGCTGAACACGTTGGTGGCAAACGTGGCAGAACAGGTTGATGAAGAAGAAGAAGATGTCGTTGATTTAGTTGCTCTTGTGAATGCTGCAGATTCTATGGAAGACCTTACGGACGCTTAGTCCAATCTGATATATGTGGAAGTCATGATTGGGGACTGACCGGTACTCATACGTTTGTTGCGACCAAGACAGTCAAGAAATACGGGCTGAGGTTCACTTAATGTGCAACAAAGATGAAGGCTATAAACTCACCAGCACAACCTGGTCCTGGCCAGGCACTGGATGTGCCGCTGAGTATAGGACACTGGTCAATTTTGCATAATTTGACAGTGGTGCCGCTTGATGATTTTAATCTTATGCTTGGGATTGATTTTATGAGGAAGTATAAAGTTGCTCCAATTCCTCATCTTGATGGTTTGATGTTTATGGGTGAAAAAAATCCTGGCTTTGTCAAGGGGATCAACCCATGTGAAGCAAGCAGTAGTAATTCAAAGAACACAGGAATTGCTGAGTTGGTGTCGGCTGCTGCATTTGACAAAGGCTTGAAGAGCAGTGAGACTGCTTACCTTGCTGCCTTGGTGGAAGTCAAGCCAGATTTGCAGATGGAAGTCCCTGATGATGTTGCAGAGTTTCTGGGAAAATTCAAAGATTTGATGCCGCCTAAACTGCCTAGACAGTTGCCGCCGAGGAGGGAAATAGACAACAAAATTGAGTTGCTGCCAGGGTCTGTGCCTCCAGCACGCCCTCCTTACCATATGTCTCCTTTGGAGTTGGCTGAATTAAGGACGCAGATTGATGAACTGCTTGCAGCTGGCCTCATCCAGCCTTCGAAGGCTCCATTTGGCGCACCAGTCCTTTTCCAAAAGAAGCAAGATGGCTCTTTGAGGATGTGTGTGGATTATAGGGCGCTGAACAAGGTAACTGTGAAGAATAAGTACCCGTTGCCGCTGATCCAAGATTTACTTGATATGCTGTCTAAGGCTAGTTTCTTTAGTAAGTTAGACTTGAGGTCGGGCTATTGGCAGGTTCGCATAGCCAAGGGGGATGCCCCAAAGACCACTTGTGCAACTAGATACGGTAGCTTTGAATTCCTTGTAACGCTGTTTGGGCTGAATAATGCCCCGCTACCTTTTGCAACTTAATGAATAATGTTCTTTATGACTATCTTGATGACTTTGTAGTAGTATACTTAGATGACATAGTCAGTTATAGTAGGTCTATTGAAGATCATTTGCTGCATTTAGAGAAGGTGTTGCAACACCTTAGAGATTTCCAACTCTATGTGAAAATGGAAAAGTGTGAGTTTGCTCAACGGGAGATCAAATTCTTGGGACACTTGGTTAAATAAAACCAGGTTCGAATGGATCCCAAAAAGGTGCAGACTATTGTTGATTGGCAGGCACCAAGCGGGGTAAAAGAGTTGAGATCGTTTTTGGGTTTTGCAAACTACTACAAGAAAGTTATTGCTGGCTATTCCAGGAAGGCTGCCCCATTGAAAAATTTGCTGAAGAAAAATGTCAAGTGGACTTGGACAGATGAATGTGCAAAGGCTTTCACTGCCTTGAAGGAGGCCATAGCATTCGAGCCAATCCTAAGGCTGCTAGATTTTTATATGTCGTTTGAGGTTCACACTGATGCATCAGATTTTGCTGTTGGCTGTGTGCTGGTCCAAGAAGGTCATCCGGTAGCGTTTGAGAGCAGAAAATTTAATGCCACGGAGCAATGGTATTCTGCCCATGAGAAGGAAATGGTTGTTGTGATCCATTGCCTTCAAGTTTGAAGAGTGTACTTGCTTGGAACGAAGTTTATTGTCTGGAAGAACAATGTGGCCAATACTTACTTCAAGACTCAACAGAATTGAGTCCAAAGCAGGCTCGGTGGCAGGAGATGTTGGCTGAATATGACTTCGTGTGGGTGCACAAACCCGTTAGGGAAAACCAAGTTGCTGATGCATTGAGTAGCAAAGAGGTATTGGCTGCTGTTTATTCGCTCACTAGAATTGAATCTGATTTACTTGATACAATTAAACTATGTGCTGTGAGTGATCCATTATATGTGAAGTTGATGGATCATGTGAGGGATGGAACGTTTAGGCGGTATAGGATCGAGGACGATCTGCTGCATTTCAAAGGGGGGAGAATCGTGTTACCCCAAGGTGAAGGTTTTCGTCGGACTTTGATGAAGGAGATGCATGATGCTGCTTACGCTGGTCATCCGGGTGTTGAGAGGATGATGACATTGCTATCCCGAAGTTATTTCTGGCCGAAAATGGAGGATGACATTGAGGCCTATGTCAAAACTTGTCTTGTATGTCAGCTTGACAAGTTTGAACGGAAGAAGGAAGTAGGTTTGCTACAACCTCTACCGGTTGCTGAACGTCCTTGGGCTTCCGTTTCTATGGATTTCATTAGCGGATTTCCAAAGGTTGATGGTAAGGCGTCAATCATGGTGGTGGTAGATAGATTCTTGAAGTATGGGGTATTAATTGCTGCTCCAAATCTATGTTCCTCAGAGATAGCTGCTGACTTGTTTTATAAGCATGTGATAAAGTATTTTGGTGTTCCAACTGATATTATGAGTGATAGAGATGCTCGATTTACTAGCCGTTTTTGGACTTCTTCGTTCAAAATGATGGGTACAGGTTTGAAATTCTTGACTGCAAATCATCCACAAACTGATGGACAAACCGAAAGAATCAATCATCTACTTGAGGAGTACTTGAGGCACTATGTGACTGCGAGTCAGAGGAATTGGGTAGAGTTGTTGGATAGTGCACAATTTTGTTATAACTTGCACAGGTCGTCGGCTACGGAGATGAGTCCTTTCGAGATTGTGTTGGGCTGGCAGCCTGACACACCACTTGAAGTTGCTAAGAAAAAATCTCAGGACAAGTGTCCTGCCGCTTACAGGTATGCGCATGACAAGCAAGAGTTGCTGGCTGAGGCGCAAGGCAGTTTGCGGAAAGCTGCCATGCGAATGAAGAAGTATGCTGAAAAGCATCGCGGTGCATTGGACTTTCAGGTTGGTGACAAGGTGTTGCTTAAATTAACACCTCAAATCTAGAAGAAGATCAGTAGCAAGACGAGACATCGTGGGCTGATTCCAAAGTACGACGATCCCTTTGAAGTCATAGAGAAGGTTGGTGCAGTGGCTTACCGGTTGAATCTGCCGGAACGGCTGAAGGTGCATCCTACTTTCCATGTGAGTTACTTGAAGCCTTTTCATGAAGCTGCTGAGGATCCAGCAAGGGCGACAGCCAGACGTGCTCCTCCAGATGTGAGACAACAGTATGAGGAGACAATTGAGAAGATTCTGGACCACCAGACCTTGGGGCAAAGCAAGAAGAATAGGCGGAATGGAAAGACAAAGCCGAATGTGATGCGACTTGGGAAAAGGGGCGTCTTTGTGGCAGTTCGAAGACCAGATCAAGGCTTACTTAGATTCTTCCTCGTCAAGGACAATGAGCTAATCTGGTGGGGGAAGTTTGTTAGCCCCTTGACTTGATCGTAAGGCCTTGTGCCGAGGACAAGGCAAGGCTTGCGGGAAAATGGGCATCACAAGGAATTTACTTGATGGACCTTGGCATGAATCAATGTTGCTGATGGAACCGTGATGACATTATGGCAGACCAATCGGGCATGCGCGGGTGCAGGTCGGCAAGGGCAAGCACGGGTCGGCGGACTTGGGCATTAGGCAGGTGGCCTAGATGCTATGTCGATGTTGATGAAGGCAAGGTTGATACAGGAAATGGCATGGCATTGCCGTGGCATAGAAAGACAATGGGCGGATGTGAGCTAGGCGAGGCGTTTGAAAGGAAACTTGGCAATGGACGGCTGTGCGGAGTAGCTGAGGCAGACATGCGCTTGCAAGAAGACTTGGCGCGCAGACATGGCACCAAGGTAGGCAAGGGCGCGCGCAGGCATGGCGCGAAGCAGGAAACACACGCGCGCACGCGCGCAAGGCATGCACAGCATATGCAGGCAGTTGGGTAGTTTCCTAGAATCTGGGCGCCTCTGGCCTAGTCAGTAAGGGCAGTTGTAACTTTCAAATTTTTAATTCGAATTTCCTATCAGTTGGAGATTTCAACTAAATTTAGGAGGGAATTTTGTAAGCCATGTGGCATGGGGCGTGGGCTAATTTAAAACCTGGCTCTGATACCAGTTGTTACAGGGTCAATTTTTGTTTTACGCAACACTCTTGACACTGCACGATAGTCACACGCACACAGCCGCTATGACTTGGCCTACAAGTTTGCCTTTACGATCCATTCGACACTTAGACTATTTCACACAATCACAATATTAGGCACACACGTACATACGGGAACACTCCCAACTTTGTATATAACTCATGTACAAAGAATACACAAGGCCTCAAAACTGTTTGTCCAACAAGATAGACTAACACACTATCTTTTTGCTTCACTCATTTCCTTAGGCAGCATGGACTAACTCCCTTTTAAAATTAGCCCATTCCCCATGCCACATGGCTTACCAAATTCCCTCCTAAATTCAGTTGACATCCCCAACTGATAGGCATTTTGAATTCAAAATTCGGAAGTTACAACTGCCCTTGCTGACTAGGCTAGAGGCGCCCAGATTCCAGGAAACTGCCCAACCACCTGCATGTGCTGCGCATGCCTTGAGCGCGCGCGTGCGTGCGTCGGCCCTTGGCGCCTTCACGCCAACCGTACGCGCCTCGCCTGCTTCGCGCCATGCCTACGCGCACTCTTGCCTGCCTTTGTGCCATGTCTGCGCGCCAAGTCTTCATGCCAGCGCATGTCTGCCTCGGCTGCTCCGCACAGCCGTCCATGGCCCAGTTTCCTTGCCAACACCTCACCTAGGTCACATCCGCCCGTTGTCTTTCTATGCCATGACAATGTCATGCCATTGCCCGTGCCAGCCTTGCCTTCATCATCATCAACTTGGCATCTAGGCCACCTACCTAGTGTCCAAGTCTGCCGACCCGTGCCTGCCCTTATCGACCTGCACCTGCGCATGCCCGGTTGGTCTGCCACAATGCCATCATGGTTCCATCAGCAACATGGAGTCATGCCAAGGCCCATCATGTAAATGCCTTATCATGCCCATTTTTCCACAAGCCTTGCCTTGCCTTCGGCACAAGGTCCTACGATCAAGTCAAGGGGCTAACAAACTTCCCCCACCAGATTACCTCATCGTCCTCGACGAGGCAAAATCTAAGTAAGCCTTGATCTGGTCTTCAAACTGCCACAAAGAAGCCCCTTTCTCCCAAGTCGCATCACATTCAAGTTTGTCTTTCCATTGATACAGAAACTCTGTCCGCCTATTCTTCTTGCTTTGCCCCAAGGTCCGGTGGTCCAGAATCTTCTCAATCTCCTCATACTGTTGTCTCACAACCAGAGGAGCACGTCTGGCCATCGCCCTTGATGGATCCTCAGCATCTTCATGAAAGGGCTTCAAGTAACTCACATGAAAAGTAGGATGCACCTTCAGTCGTTCCGGCAGATTCAACCGGTAAGCCACTACACCAACCTTCTCTACGACTTCAAAGGGACCGTCGTACTTTGGAATCAGCCCATGATGTCTTGTCTTGATACTGATCTTCTTCCAGATTTGAGGTGTTAATTTCAGCAACACCTTATCACCAACCTGAAAGTCCAATGCACGACGATGCTTGTCAATATACTTCTTCATTCGCTTGGCAGCTTTCCGCAAACTGCCTTGCGCCTCAGCCAGCAACTCTTGCTTGTCACATGCATACCTGTAAGCGGCAGGACACTTGCCCTGAGATTTCTGCTTAGCAACTTCAAGTGGCGTGTCAGGCTGCCTGCCCAACACAATCTCGAAAGGACTCATCTCCGTAGCCGACGACCTGTGCAAGTTATAGCAAAACTGTGCACTATCCAGCATCACTACCCAATTCCTCTGACTCGCAATCACATAGTGCCTCAAGTACTCCTCAAGCAGATGATTGATTTTTTCAATCTGTCCATTAGTTTGTGGATGATTTGCTGTCGAGAATTTCAAATATGTACCCATCAATTTGAACAAAGCAGTCCAAAAATGGCCAGTAAATCGAGCATCTCTATCACTCACAATGTCGGTTGGAACACAAAAATACTTTATCACATGCTTATAAAACAATTCAGCAGCTATCTTCGGAGAACATAGAGTTGGAGCAGCAATGAATACCCCATACTTCGAGAATCTGTCTACCACCACCATGATTGATTCCTTACCATCAACCTTTGGAAATCCGCTAATGAAATCCATAGAAACAAAAGCCCAAGGACGTTCAACAACCGGTAGAGGTTGTAGCAAACCTGTTTCCTTCTTCCGTTCAGACTTGTCAAGCTGACATACAAGGCAAGTCTTGACATAGGCCTCAATGTCATCCTCCATTTTCGGCCAGAAATAACTTCGGGACAGCAATGCCATCATTCTCTAAACACCCAGATGACCAGCATAAGCAGCATCATGCGTCTTCTTCATCAAATTCCGACGCAAACCTGCACCTTGGGGTACCACGATTCTCCCCCCTTTGAAATGAAGTAGATCGTCCTCGATCCAATACCGCCTAACAGTTCCATCCCTCACTTTATCCATCAACTTCACATATAATGGATCATTCGCAGCTCATAGTTTAATTATATCAAGTAAATCAGATTTAATTCTAGTGAGCGAATAAACAGAAGCAAATACCTCTTTGAGACTCAACGCATCAGGAACCTGGTTTTCTCTGCCGGGTTTGTGCACCCACACGAAGTCATATTCAGCCAGCATCTCCTGCCACCGAGCCTGCTTTGGACTTAATTTCTTTTGAGTCTTGAAGTAAGTATTGGCCACATTGTCCGTCCAGACAACAAACTTCGCTCCAAGCAAGTACACTCGCCAAACTTGAAGGTAATGGATCACATCTACCATTTCCTTCTCATGGGCAGAATACCGTTGCTCCGCGGTATTCAATTTTCTACTCTCTATTGCTACTGGATGACCTTCTTGGACCAGCACACTACCAACAGCAAAATCTGATGCATCAGTGTGGACCTCAAATGGCATATCAAAATCTGGCAGCCTTAGGATTGGCTCGAATGCGATGGCCTCCTTCAAGGCAGTGAAAGCCTTTGCACATGCATCTGTCCAAGTCCATTTGACATTTTTCTTTAGCAAATATGTCAATGGGGCAGCCTTCCTGGAATAGCCAGCAATAAATTTTCGGTAGTAGTTTGCCAAACCCGAAAACGGTCTCCATTCTTTTACCCCGCTTGGTGCCTGCCAATCAACAATAGCCTGCACCTTTTTGGGATCCATCCGAACCTGGTTTTCACTAACCAAGTGTCCCAAAAATTTGATCTCCCGTTTAGAAAAATCACACTTTTCCATTTTCATATAGAGTTGAAAATCTCTAAGGCGTACACCTTCTCTAAATGCAGCAAATGATCTTCGATAGTCCTGCTATAAATGACTATGTCATCTAAGTATACTACTACAAAGTCATCAAGATAGTCATAAAGAAAATTATTCATTAAGTTGCAAAAGGTAGCCAGGGCATTAGTCAGCCCAAACGGTATTACAAGGAATTCAAAGCTACCGTATATAGTTACACACGTGGTCTTAGGGGCATCCCCCTCGGCTATGAGAACCTGCCAACAGCCTGACCTCAAGTATAACTTAGTAAAAAAACTAGCCTTAGACAGCCTATCAAGTAAATCTTGGATCAGTGGTAACGGGTACTTGTTCTTCACAATTACCTTGTTCAGCGCCCAGTAATCCATGCACATCCTCAAAGAGCCATCCTGCTTCTTTTGGAAAAGGACTGGTGCGCCAAATGGAGCCTTCGAAGGCTGGATGAGGCCAGCTGCAAGTAGTTCATCAATCTGTTTCCTCAGTTTAGCCAACTCCAAAGGAGACATACTGTAAGGAGGGCGTGCTGGAGGCACAGACCCTGTCAGCAACTCAATTTTGTGGTCTATTTCCCTCCTCAGCGGCAACTGTCTAGGCAGTTCAGGCGGCAAAATCTTTGAATTTTCCTAGCAACTCTACAACATCATCAGGTACTTCCATCTACAAATCTGGCTTGACTTCCACCAAGGCAGCGAGGTAAGTAGTCTCACTGCTCTTCAAGCCTTTGTCAATGCAGCAACCGACACCAACGCAGTAATCCCTGTGTTCTTTGACTTACTAATGCTTGCTTCACATGGGTTGATACCCTTGACAAAGCCAGGATCCTTTTCACCCATAAACATCAAACCATAAAGATGAGGAATTCGAGAAACTTTACACTTCCTCATAAAATCAATCCTAAGCATGAGATTAAAATCATCAAGCGGCACCACTGTCAAATTATGCAAACTTGACCAGTGTCCTATACTCAACGGCACGTCCAGTGCCTGTCCAAGACCAGGTTGTGCTGGTGAGTTTATAGCCTTCATCTTTGTTGGACATTAAGTCACCCTCAGCCCGTATTCCTTGACTGTCTTGGTCAACGTATAGTAGCACCTGTATCAACCATAGTTACTACCGGTCTGTCCCCAATCATGACTTCCACATAACATCAGATTGGAGTAAGCGTCCGTCAAGTCTTCCACAGAATCTGCAGCATTCACAAGAGCAACTAAATTAGCGGCATCATCTTCTTCTTCATCAACCTGTTCTGCCACGTTTTCCACCAACGTGTTCAGCAACTTCAACAGGTTGATATTGGCAGCAACTTCCCCCTTTTCCGCCACACTCTCTTCTTCAGCAAGAAGAGCATTCACCTTGGCTTTACTGGGACAGTTTCGTGCCTGATGCCCTAGTTTTTGGCACATCCAGCAGACCTTCTCACTCGTCGGCTTGTCATTTTTTGATGAAGCAGCCACAACTTTTCCCTTGCCTTTGTCATTTCCCTCAGATTTTTGATGATCCTTCTTCCAGTCTTTCCCCTTCTCCCTTTTCTTTGCCCTAGCCGTGGGAGTAGGGTCAGAAAGCACACTGTTCTAATGAAAATCGATCAAAGCATCAGCAGCCGTAATTGCACTCGGCAGATCTTACACTTTCTGCCGATGCAACTCATTTTGCGCCCAGCCTTGCATCCCAGCAATGAAGTTATGCAACTTGTCCTCGTCTGACATATTTTTGATGTCCAACAATTAGGAAGAAAAGTCCTTCACATACTCACGAATTGAACCAACCTGTCTCAAGCATTTCAGCCTGTCCCTAGCAACCCAAGACGAATTGCTAGGCAGAAATTTGTCTCTTAGCGCCTCCCGCAACTGCGCCCATGTCTCAACTTTGGGCCTTCCTGCGCTAACATCATTAGCACTTTTGCTGCGCCACCAAAGAATCGCATCCCCTCTGAAATAGCAAACTACCATCGTCAACTTGTCATTTTCAGGAACATGAGCAGAAGTAAAATAATGTTCCATGTCCCACAAAAACTTTTCAAGTTCCTTGGCGCCCCGAACCCCATCAAACGGCTTTGGTTCTGGGATTTTGATCTTGGTAGCATACTCCTCACCAACCCGGCCAGAATTGGCTACTGCCTTGTGGAGCACCATCACCTCCGCCTTAAGATCTTCATTTTCTTTGGCCAATTCCTCAAACTTCGCAGCACTTGCCTCCCAAAAATTGAGAAAATCAGACAATTGGCCATCAACCTGCTCACGGTAGTGACGCAGTTCCAAGTTGAGACCATGGATCTGTGACATCATGTCCACCAGATCGCTTGTGTCTTCAGTGATTCCCACCAGCAAATCCATTGGGTTTGTCTTTCAATAATTTGATGGCAAGCGTATGATAGAAATGGTGGATACCGGAGCTACTCATACGTTTGTTAATGACAAAGTTGCTGCCATGAATGGGATGAAGCTGAAGAAGTGCCCATCGTATGTCCAAACTGTTAATGCCAAAGCACAAGCGATTGTGGGAATGGCATATGATGTTTCCATGGTCCTTGGAGAGTGGACTAGAAAGAATAATTTGATGGTGATGCCACTGGGAGACTTTGAATTGATACTTGGAGTTGATTTCTTGAAGAAGTATCAGTTTGTTCCATTCCCTCATTTGGATGGGTTGATGCTGATGGACGAGGAGATACAGAGTTTCATCAAGGCTGTTCATCCTTATGGAGAAGTTGAGAAAGTGAAGAAGCACAAGACACCTATTATTTCTGCTATTAGTGTCGAGAAAGGATTGAAGAAGGGAGATCAAACCTTTCTTGCTACCATGGTTGAGATCAAACCAGATGTGAAGGTTGAGGTGCTCGATTCTGTTGCAGAATTACTGAAAGAGTATGCTGATGTGATGCCCCCTGAGTTGCCTAAGATGCTGCCACCAAGAAGGGATATTGATCACAAGATAGAGTTGCTGCTAGGATCAGTTGCCCCTGCCCAGGCTCCTTATCGGATGGCTCCTAAGGAGTTGGCTAAATTGCGCAAACAATTGAATGATTTGCTGGATGCCGGACTAATTCAGCCTTCAAAGGCTCCGTATGGTGCTCCTGTTTTGTTCCAAAAGAAGCAGGACGGATCCTTGTGGATGTGCGTGGACTATAGGGCATTGAACAAAGTGACTGTGAAGAACAAATATCCGGTGCCGCTAGTGCAAGACTTGATGGACAGGCTGAGCAAGGCATGCTGGTTTACTAAGCTGGATCTTAGGTCTGGTTATTGGCAGGTTAGAATAGCAGAGGGTGATGAGCCTAAAACTACTTGTGTAACTAGGTATGGCTCATATGAGTTTCTTGTAATGTCGTTTGGGTTGACTAATGCCCAGCCACTTTCTGTAATTTAATGAATGACGTGTTGTTTGAGTATCTTGATTATTTTATTATAGTTTACTTAGACGACATTGTTATTTATAATTTCTCCCTTGATGAACACTTGATGCATTTGAGCAAGGTGCTGTCTCATTTGAGGGAGTACAAACTCTATGTGAAGATGGAGAAGTGTGAATTTGCTCAAAAAGAAATCAAGTTCCTTAGGCACTTGGTGAGTCAGAATCAAGTGCAGATGGACTCAAAGAAGGTGCAGGCAATCGTGGATTGGCAGGCACCCATTGGTGTTAAAGAGTTGCGGTCATTTTTAGGGCTGGCTAATTATTACCGCAAGTTCATTTTAGGCTATTCCAAGAGGGTAGCCTCCTTAACAGATTTGCTGAAGAAAGATGTTAAGTGGGCATGGTTCGAGAAGTGTGAAGCTGCATTCCGATTGTTGAAGGAAGCAGTAGCATCGGAACCTATCTTAAAGCTGCCTGATTTCGAGTTGCCATTTGAGGTGCATACAGATGCATCTGACAAGGCTATTGGAGGTGTTCTTGTGCAGGAAGGGCATCCAGTTTCCTATGAAACCAGGAAATTAAATAAAGCTGAGCAGCGGTATTCGACTCACAAAAAGGAGATGGTTGCTGTTGTGCATTGCTTGCAGACATGGAGAGTGTATTTGCTAGGCACACGCTTTGTGGTGCAGACAGATAATGTGGCTAATACATTCTTCAAGACTCAACGCAAGCTAAGTTCGAAGCAAGCACATTGGCAGGAATTCCTGGCAGAGTATGATTTCATGTGGGACGTAAGCCGGGAAGGCACAATCAAGTTGCTGACGCCTTGAGCCGGAAAGAGGTACTTGCTGCTGTGTTTTCAATTTCTAGACTTGAAACTAATTTTACTGATAAAATCAGAATTTATGCTGCTAATGACTCATTATATGTGAAATGGATGAGTCAAGTGAAAGAAGGGATAGTTAGGAGGTACTCGATCGAGGACGATCTTCTTTATTTCAAAGGGGGGAGGATCGTCGTACCTCAAGGTGGTGGACTGCGTAGAGAACTGATGAAAGAGGCCCATGACACTATATGGCCTGGTCATCCGGGTGTGGTGCGGATGTTAGCCTTGCTATCCCATGTATATTATTGGCCAAAGATGGAAGACGATGTTGAAGCTTATGTGAAGACTTGTCTAGTGTGCCAGTTAGACAAATTTGAGCGCAAGAAGGAAGCAGGTTTGTTGCAGCCTCTTCCGATTCCTGAACGGCCATGGATGTCCATGTCAATGGACTTTATTTTTGGGTTTCCAAAGGTGTACGATAAGGCATCTATTATGGTGGTTGCCGACAGGTTTTCAAAGTACTCTATTTTTATTGTTGCCCCAATTGTTTGTTCGTCTGAAATAACTGCTGATTTATTTTATAAACATGTGGTTAAGCTGTTTGGTGTGCCAGATGACATTGTGAGTGATAGGGATGCTAGATTTACAGGTCAGGTTTGGACAGCTTTGTTCAACATGATGGGGGCAAATCATGTTTCCATGCCAAGATAGTGCCTCCTTGGCATGCCACTGCCGATATTTGTCAAGTTCCAGCTTGAGGGTCTAACAAACCACCCCCACTAGTTGAACTCGACGTCCTCGTCCAGGCCATCTTAAGATAGTCCTCCAGCTGCTTCTCGAACTGCCATAGTTTTGAACTCTTCTCCCAAGTCGCGTCCGCCATGAACTTGCCTTTCTAATGAAACAAGAATTTTGTCCGCCTGTTCGTCTTGCTCATGCCTAGCACTCGGTGATGCAACACCTGTTCAATCTCCTCTTCAAACTGTGTGTGCTCCATAGGAGGAGCCCTCTTGACTTTGTTCCTGTCCGGATCTGCATGATCTGCAAAATAAGGCTTCAAAAACCTAAAATGGAAAGTAGGATGAATTTTCAACCTCTCCGACAACTTCATCTTATAAGCAACTGCGCCTATCTTCTGCACCACCTCGAATGGGCCATCATATTTGGGAATCAGTCCCCTATGCCTCGTTTACTCACAATTTGTTTCCAAATCTGCGGTGTGAGTTTGAGCAGCACCTTGTCACCCACCTTGAATTCCAACGGGCGTCTATGTTGATCAGCATATTTCTTCATGCGACTCTGGGCCTTGCGCAAACTGTCTTATGCCTCTGCAAGCATCTCATGCTTGTCCCTTGCATAATTGTAAGCAGTCGGGCATTTCCCTTGATGCTTCTGCTTTGCGACATCCAGCGGTGTCAAAGGCTGTATCCCGGTGACTAATTCAAACGGACTCATTTCGGTTGCTGAAGACTTATGCAGATTTTAGAAAAACATTGTCGTATCCAATAAGTCTACCCAATTCCTCTGGCTCGCTGTCACAAAATGCCTGAGATATTCCTCCACCAAGTGATTAATTCTCTCTGTTTGGCCATATGTTTGAGGGTGATTCGCTGTCGAGAATTTCAGATCGATCCCCATCATGTTGAACAAAGCTGTCCAAAACTGACCTGTAAATCTAGCATCCCTACCACTAACAATGTCATCTGGCACACCAAAAGCTAAACCACATGTCTATAAAATAAATCAGCAGCTATTTTGGACGAACAAACAATTGACGCAGCAATAAAAATAGAGTACTTTGAAAACCTATCTACAACAGCCATAATATATGCCTTACCGTCCACTTTCGGAAACCCAGAAATAAAGTCCATTGACACGGACATCCATGGCCGTTCAGAAATCGGAAGAAGCTGCAACAAACCTACTTCCTTCTTGCGCTCAGATTTGTCTAACTGGCACACTGGACAAGTCTTCACGTAAGCTTCAACATCATCTTCCATCTTTGGACAATAATATACACGGGATAGCAGGGCTAACATCCGCTCCACACCCAGATGACCAGCCCATGTAATTTCATGTGCCTCTTTCATCAGTTCTCTACGCAGTCCACCACCTTGAGGTACGACGATCCTCCCCCCTTTGAAATAAAGAAGTTCGTCCTCGATCCAGTACCTCCTAACTATCCCTTCTTTCACTTGACCCATCCATTTAACATATATTGAGTCATTAGCAGCACAAATTCTGATTTTATCAATAAAATCAGTTTCAAGTCTAGAAATTTAAAACACAGCAGCAAGTACCTCTTTCCGGCTCAAGGCGTCAGCAACTTGATTGTGCCTTCCCAGCTTATGTTCCCACACGAAATCATACTCTGCCAGGAATTCCTGCCAACGTGCTTGCTTCAGACTTAACTTGCGTTAAGTCTTGAAGAATGTATTAGCCACATTATCTGTCTGCACCACAAAGCGTGTGCCTAGCAAATACACTCTCCATGTCTGCAAGCAATGCACAAAGCAACCATCTCCTTTTCGTGAGTCGAATACCGCTGCTCAGCTTCATTCAATTTCCTGCTTTCATAGGAAATTGGATGCCCTTCCTGCACAAGAACACCTCCAACAGCCTTTTCAGATGCATCTGTATGCACCTCAAATGGCAACTCGAAATCAGGCAGCTTTAAGATAGGCTCCGATGCTACTGCTTCCTTCAACAATCGGAATGCAGCTTCACACTTCTCGGACCACGCCCACTTAACATCTTTCTTTAGCAAATCTGTTAAGGCGGCTGCCTTCTTGGAATAGCCTGAAATGAACTTGCGGTAATAATTAGCCAGCCCTATAAATGATCGCAACTCTTTAACGCCATTGGGTGCCTGCCAATCCGCGATTGCCTGCACCTTCTTTGGATCCATCCGCACTTGATTCTGACTCACCAAATGCCCAAGGAACTTGATTTCTTTTTGAGTAAATTCACACTTCTCCATCTTCACATAGAGTTTGTACTTCCTCAAACGAGACAGCACCTTGCTCAAAGGCATCAAGTGTTCATCAAGAGAGCAACTATAAATAACAATGTCGTCTAAGTAAACTACAACAAAATAATAAAGATACTCAAACAACACGTCATTCATTAAATTACAGAAAGTGGTGGGGGCATTAGTCAGCCCAAACGACATTACAAGAAACTCATATGAGTCATACCCAGTTACACAAGTAGTTTTAGGCTCATCACCCTCTGCTATTCTAACCTGCCAATAACCAGACCTAAGATCCAGCTTAGTAAACCAGCATGCCTTGCTCAGCCTGTCCATCAAGTCTTGCACCAGCGGCACCGGATATTTGTTCTTCACAGTCACTTTGTTAAATGCCCCATAGTCCACGCACATCCTCAAGGATCCGTCCTGCTTCTTTTGGAACAAAACAGGAGCACCATACGGAGCCTTTGAAGGCTGAATTAGTCTGGCATCCAGCAACTCATTCAATTGTTTGCGCAATTCAGCCAACTCCTTAGGAGCCATCCGATAAGGAGCCTGGGCAGGGGCAACTGATCCTAGCAGCAACTCTATCTTGTGATCAATATCCCTTCTTAGTGGCAGCATCTTAGGCAACTCACGGGGCATCACATCAGCATACTCTTTCAGAAATTCTGCAACAGAATCGAGCACCTCAACGTTCACATCTGGTTTGATCTCAACCATGGCAGCAAGAAAGGTTTGATCTCCCTTCTTCAAACCTTTCTTAACACTAATAGCAGGAATAATACGTGTCTTGTACTTCTTCACTTTCTCAGCTTCTCCATAAGGATGAACAGCCTTTATGAAACTCGATATCTTCTCGTCCATCAGCATCAACCCATCCAAATGAGGGAATGGAACAAATCGATACTTCTTCAAGAAATCAACTCCAATTATCAATTCAAAGTCTCCCAGCGGCATCACCATCAAATTATGCTTTTCAGTCCACTCTCCAAGGACCATGGAAACATCATATGCCATTCCCACAATCGTTTGTGCTTTGGCATTAACAGTTTGGACGTACGATGGGCACTTCCTCAGCTTCAGCCCATTCTTGGAAACAACTTTGTCATTAAAAAATGTATGAGTAGCTCCGATATCCACCATTGCAATCATACGCTTGCCATCAAATTACTGAAAGACAAACCCAATGGATTTGCTCGTGGGAATCACTGAAGATACAAGCGATCTTGTGGGCATGCTGTCAAAGATCCATGGTCTTAACTTGGAACTGCGTCACTACCATGAGCAAGTTGATGGCTAATTGTCTGATTTTCTCAATTTTCGGGAGGCAAGTGCTGCCAACTTTGAGGAACTGGTCAAAGAAAATGATGATCTTAAGGCGGAGGTGATGGTGCTCCACAAGGTAGTAACCAATTCTGCCGGGTTGGCGAGGAGCATGCTGCCAAGATCAAAATCCCAGAACCAAAGCCGTCTGATTGGATTCGAGGCGCCAATGAACTTGAAAATTTTTTATGGGACATGGAACATTATTTTACTTCTGCTCATGTTCCTGAAAATGACAAGTTGACGATGGCAGTTCGCTATTTCAGAGGGGATGCGATTCTGTGGTGGCGTACCAAAAGTGCTGATGATGTTAGCGTAGGCAGGCCCAAGGTTGAGACATGGGCACAGTTGCGGGAGGCACTAAGAGACAAATTTCGGCCTAGCAATTCGTCTTGGGTTGCTAGGGACAAGCTGAAATGCTTGAGACAGGTTGGTTCAATTCATGAGTATGTGAAGGACTTTTCTTCCTTGTTGCTGGACATCCAAAATATGTCAGACGAGGACAAGTTTCATAAATTCATTTCTGGGATGCAAGGCTGGGCGCAGAATGAGTTGCGTCGGCAGAAAGTGCAAGATCTGCCGAGTGTAATTGCGGCTGCTAATGCTTTGATAGATTTTCATTCAAACAGTGTGCTTTCTGACTCTACTCCTATGTCTAGCGCAAAGAAAATGGAGAAGGGGAAAGACTTGAAGAAGGATCATCGAAAATCTGAGGGAAATGACAAAGGCAAGGGAAAAGTTGTGGCTGCTTCATCAAAAAATGACAGGCCGGCGAGTGAGAAGGTCTGCTGGATGTGCCAAAAACCAGGGCATCAGGCAAGAAACTGTCCCACTAAAGCCTAGGTGAATGCTCTTCTTGCTGAAGAAGAGAGTGTGGCAAAAAAGGGGGAAGTTGCTGCCTATATCAACCCGCTGAAGTTGCTAAACACGTTGGTAGCAAACGTGGTAGAACAGGTTGATGAAGAAGAAGATGATGCCGCTGATTTAGTTGCTCTTGTAAATGCTGCAGATTCTGTGGAAGACTTGACGGACGCTTACTCCAATCTGATGTATGTGGAAGTCATGATTGGGGACAGACCAGTAGTAACTATGGTTGATACAGGTGCTACTCATACGTCGACCAAGACAGTCAAGGAATACGGGTTGAGGGTGACTTAATGTGCAACAAAGATGAAGGCTATAAACTCACCAGCACAACCTAGTCTTGGATAGGCGCTGGACGTGCCGCTGAGTATAGGACACTGGTCAGGTTTGCATAATTTGACAGTGGTGCTGCCTAATGATTATAATCTCATGCTTGGGATTGATTTTATGAGAAAGTATAAAGTTGCTCCAATTCCTCATTTTGATGGTTTGATATTTATGGGTGAAAAGGATCCTGGCTTTGTCAAGGGGATCAACCCATGTGAAGCAAGCAGTAGTAAGTCAAAGAACACAGGGATTGCTGTGTTGGTGTCGGCTGCTGCATTTGACAAAGGCTTGAAGAGCAGTGAGACTACTTACCTCGCTGCCTTGGTGGAAGTCAAGCCAGATTTGCAGATGGAAGTCCCTGATGATGTTGCAGAGTTGCTGGGAAAATTCAAAGACGTGATGCCGCCTGAACTGCCTAGACAGTTGCCGCTGAGGAGGGAAATAGACCACAGAATTGAGTTGCTGCCAGGGTCTGTGCCTCCAGTACACCTTGCTTACCGTATGTCTCCTTTGGAGTTGGCTGAATTGAGGAAGCAGATTGATGAACTGCTTGCAGCTGGCCTTATCCAGCCTTCGAAGGCTCCATTTGGCGCACCAGTCCTTTTCCAAAAGAAGCAAGATGGCTCTTTGAGGATGTGCGTGTATTACCGGGGGCTAAACAAGGTAACTGTGAAGAACAAGTACCCGTTGCCGCTGATCCAAGATTTACTTGATAGGCTATCTAAGGCTAGTTTCTTTACTAAGTTAGACTTGAGGTCGGGCTATTGGCAGGTTCGCATAGCCGAGGGGGATGCGCCAAAGACCACTTGCGTAACTAGATACGGTAGCTTTGAATTCCTTTTAATGCCGTTTGGGCTGACTAATGCCCCAGCTACCTTTTGCAACTTAATGAATAATGTTCTTTATGACTATCTTGATGACTTTGTAGTAGTATACTTAGATGACATAGTCATTTATAGTAGGACTATCGAAGATCATTTGCTGCATTTAGAGAAGGTGTTGCAACGCCTTAGAGATTTTCAACTCTATGTGAAAATGGAAATGTGTGAGTTTGCTAAACGGGAGATCAAATTCTTGGGACACTTGGTTAGCGAAAACCAGGTCCGGATGGATCCCAAAAGGTGCAGGCTATTGTTGATTGGCAGGCACCAAGCAGGGTAAAAGAATTGAGATCATTTTTGGGTTTGGCAAACTACTACCGAAAATTTATTGCTGGCTATTCCAGGAAGGCTGCCCCATTGACAAATTTGCCGAAGAAAAATGTCAAATGGACTTGGACAGATGCGTGTGTTAAGGCTTTTACTGCCTTGAAGGAGGCCATTGCGTCCGAGCCAATTCTAATGCTGCCAGATTTTGATATGCCATTTGAGGTCCACACTGATGCATCAGATTTTGCTGTTGGCGATGTGCTGGTCCAAGAAGGTCATCCAATGAGTTCGAGAGTAGGAAATTAAATGCTGCGGAGCAATGGTATTCTGCCCGTGAGAAGGAAATGGTTGCTATGATCCATCGCCTTCAAGTTTGGTGAGTGTACTTGCTTGGAACGAAGTTTGTTGTCTGGACGGACAATGTGGCCAATACTTACTTCAAGACTCAATAGAAATTGAGTCCAAAGCAGGCTCGGTGGCAGGAGATGCTGGCTGAATATGACTTCGTGTGGGTGCAAAAACCCGGCAGGGAAAACCAGGTTGCTGATGCGTTGAGTCGCAAAGAGGTATTTGCTGCTGTTTATTCGCTCACTAGAATTGAATCTGATTTACTTGATACAATTAAACTATGTACTACGCATGATCCATTATATGTGAAGTTGATGGATAAAGTGAGGGATGGAAGCAGGAAGAAGTAAGAAGCAAAGATGGAAGCATTATATGTCAAGACTTGCCTTGTATGTCAGCTTGACAAATCTAAACGGAAGAAGGAAGCAGGTTTGCTACAACCTCTACCGGTTGCTGAACGTCCTTGGGCTTCTGTTTCTATGGATTTCATTTGCGGATTTCCAAAGGTTGATGGTATGGCGTCAATCATGGTGGTGGTAGACAGATTCTCGAAGTATGGTGTATTCATTGCTGCTCCAACTCTATGTTCCTCCGAGATAGCTGCTGAATTGTTTTATAAGCATGTGATAAAGTATTTTTTTGTTCCAACCGACATTGTGAGTGATAGAGATGCTCGATTTACTGGCCATTTTTGGACTGCTTTGTTCAAATTAATGGGTACATATTTGAAATTCTCGACAGCAAATCATCCACACACTGATGGAAAGATCGAGAGAATCAATCATTTACTTGAGGAGTACTTGAGGCACTATGTGACTGCGAGTCAGAGGAATTGGGTAGCGTTGTTCGATAGTGCACAGGTTTGCTCTAACTTGCACAGGTCGTCTGCTACGGAGATGAGTCCTTTCGAGATTGTGTTGGGCAGGCAGCCTGACACGCCACTTGAAGTTGCTAAGCAAAAATCTCAAGGCAAGTGTCCTGCCGCTTACAGGTATGCACGTGACAAGAAAGAGTTGCTGGCTGAGTTGCAAGACAGTTTGTGGAAAGCTGCCAAGCGAATGAAGAAGTATGCTGACAAGCATCGCCGTGCATTGGACTTTCAATTTGGTGATAAGGTGTTGCTGAAATTAACACCTCAAATCTGGAAGAAGATCAGTAGCAAGACAAGACATCATAGGCTGATTCCAAAGTACGACGGTCCCTTTGAAGTCGTAGAGAAGGTTGGTGCAGTGGCTTATCGGTTGAATCTGCCGGAACGGCTGAAGGTGCATCCTACTTTTCATGTGAGTTACTTGAAGCCCTTTCATGAAGATGCTGAGGATCCATCAAGGGAGATGGCCAGACATGCTCCTCCGGTTGTGAGGCAACAGTATGAGGAGATTGAGAAGATTCTGGACCACCGAACCTTGGGGCAAAGCAAGAAGAATAGGCGGATAGAGTTTCTAATTCAATGGAAAGACAAACCTGAATGTGATGTGACTTGGGAGAAAGGGGATTCTTTGTGGCAGTTTGAAGACCAGATCAAGGCTTACTTAGATTCTGCCTCGTCAAGGACGATGAGCTAATCTGGTCGGGGAAGTTTGTTAGCCCCTTGACTTAATCGTAGGACCTTGTGCCGAGGGCAAGGAAAGGCTTGCGGAAAAATGGGCATGATAAGGCATTTACCTGATGGGCCTTGGCATGACTCTATGTTGCTGATGGAACCGTGATGGCATTGTGGCAGACCAACCGGGCATGCGCAGGTGCAGGTCAACAAGGGAAGGCAAGGGTCGGCAGACTTGGGCACTAGGCAGGTGGCCTAGATGCCAAGCCGATGATGATGAAGGAAAGGCTGACACAGGCAATGGCATGGCATTGCCGTGGCATAGAAAGACAACAGGCGGATGTGACCTAGGTGAGGCGTTGGCAAGGAAACTAGGCCATGGACGGCTGTGCGGAGCAGCCGAGGCAGACGTGCACCGACATGAAGACTTGGCACGCAGACATGGCATGAAGGCAGGCAAGAGCGCACACAGGTATGGCGTGAAGCAGGCGAGGCGCGCACGGTTGGCACCAAGGCGCGCGAAGGCGCCAAGGGCCGACGCACGCGCGCACGCGCTCAAGGCATGCGCAACACATGCAGTTGGTTGGGCAATTTCCTGGAATCTGGGCGCCTCTGTCCTAGTCAGCAAGGGCAGTTGTAACTTCCGAATTTTGAATTCGAAATTCCTATAAGTTGGGGATGTCACCTGAATTTAGGAGGGAATTTGGTAAGTCATGTGGCATGGGGAATGGGCTAATTTTAAAAGGGAGTTAGTCTATGCTGCCTAAGGCAATGAGTGAAGCAAAAAGATAGTGTGTTAGTCTATCTTTTTGGACAAACAGTTTTGAGGCCTTGTGTATTCTTTGTATGTGAGTTATATACAAAGTTGGGAGTGTTTTCCCGTATGTACGTGTGTGCCTATTATTGTGATTGTATGAAATAGTCTAAGTGTCGAACGGATCGTAAAGGCAAACTTGTAGGCCGAGTCATAGCGGTTGTGTGCTTGTGACTGTTGTGCAGTGCCAAGAGTGTTGCGTAAAACAAAAATTGACCCTGTAACAACTGGTATCAGAGCCAGTTTTTAAATTAGCCCACGCCCCATGCCACATGGCTTACAAAATTCCCTCCTAAATTCAGTTGAAATCCCCAGCTGATAGGAAATTCGAATTAAAAATTTGAAAGTTACAACTGCCCTTACTGACTAGGCCAGAGGCGCCCATATTCTAGGAAACTGCCCAACTGCCCGCATATGCTGTGCATGCCTTGCGCGCGTGCGCGCGTGTGTTGCCTGCTTCGCGCCATGCCTGCGCGCGCCCTTGCCTGCCTTGGCACCATGTCTGCCCGCCAAGTCTTCGTGCCAGCGCATGTCTACCTCGGCTGCTCCGCACAGCCGTCCATTGCCAAGTTTCCTTTCAAACACCTCGCCTAGCTCAGATCCGCCCGTTGTCTTTCTATGTCATGGCAATGCCATGCGATTTCCTGTATCAGCCTTGCCTTCATCATCATCGACTTGGCATCTAGGCCACCTGCCTAATGCCCAAGTCTGCCGACCCGTGCTTGCCCTTGCCAACCTACACCCGCGCATGCCCGGTTGGTCTGCCATAATGTCATCACGTTTCCATCAGCAACATTGATTCATGCCAAGGTCCATAAAGTAAATGCTTTGTCATGCCCATTTTCCCGCAAGCCTTGCCTTTTCCTCGGCAGAAGGCCTTACGATCAAGTCAAGGGGCTAACAAACTTCCCCCACCAAATTAGCTCATTGTCCTCGACGAGGAAGAATCTAAGTAAGCCTTGATCTGGTCTTCAAACTGCCACAAAGACGCCCCTTTTCCCAAGTCGCATCACATTCGGGTTTGTCTTTCCATTCTGCCTATTCTTCTTGCTTCGCCCCAAGGTCTGGTGGTCCAGAATCTTCTCAATTGTCTCCTCATACTGTTGTCTCACATCTGGAGGAGCACGTCTGGCCATCTCCCTTGCTATATCCTCAGCATCTTCATGAAGAGGCTTCAAGTAACTCACATGGAAAGTAGGATGCACCTTCAGCCGTTCCGGCAGATTCAACCGGTAAGCCACTGCACCAACCTTCTCTACGACTTCAAAGGGACCGTCGTACTTTGGAATTAGCCCATGATGTCTCGTCTTGCTACTGATCTTCTTCTATATTTGAGGTGTTAATTTAAGCAACACCTTGTCACCAACCTGAAAGTCCAATACACCGCGATGCTTTTCAGCATACTTCTTCATTCGCTTGGTAGCTTTTCGCAAACTGCCTTGCGCCTCAGCCAGCAACTCTTGCTTGTCACGGCATACCTGTAAGCAGCAGGACACTTGCCCTGAGATTTTTTCTTAGGAACTTCAAGTGGCATGTCAGGCTGCCTGCCCAACACAATCTCGAAAGGACTCATCTCCGTAGCCGACGACCTGTGCAAGTTATAGCAAAATTGTGCACTATCCAGCAACTCTACCCAATTCCTCTGACTCGCAGTCACATAGTGCCTCAAGTACTCCTCAAGCAGATGATTGATTCTTTCGGTTTGTCCATCAGTTTGTGGATGATTTGCAGTCGAGAATTTCAAACCTGTACCCATCATTTTGAACAAAGCAGTCCAAAAACGGCAAGTAAATCGAGTATCTCTATCACTCATAATATCGGTTGGAACACCAAAATACTTTATCACATGCTTATAAAACAAGTCAGCAGCTATCTCTAAGGAACATAGAGTTGGAGCAGCAATTAATACCCCATACTTCAAGAATCTATCGACCACCACCATGATTGACGCCTTACCATCAACCTTTGGAAATTTGCTAATGAAATCCGTAGAAATGGAAGCCCAAGGACGTTCAACAACCGGTAGAGGTTGAAGCAAACCTACTTCCTTCTTCCGTTCAGACTTGTCAAGCTGACATACAAGACAAGTTTTGACATAGGCCTCAATGTCATCCTCCATTTTCGGCCAGAAATATCTTCGGGATAGCAATGTCATCATCCTCTCAACACCCGGATGACCAGCATAAGCAGCATCATGCGTCTCCTTCATCAAAGTCCGATGAAAACCTTCACCTTGGGGTAACACGATTCTCCCCCCTTTGAAATGCAGCAGATCGTCCTCAATCCTATACCGCCTAACAGTTCCATCCCTCACTTGATCCATCAACTTCACATATAATGGATCACTCGCAACACATAGTTTAATTGTATCAAGTAAATCAGATTCAATTCTAGTGAGCAAATAAACAGCAGCAAATACCTCTTTGCGACTCAACGCATCAGCAACTTGGTTTTCCCTACCGGGTTTGTGCACCCACATGAAGTCATATTCGGCCAACATCTCCTGCCACCAAGCCTGCTTTGGACTCAATTTCAGTTGAGTCTTGAAGTAAGTATTGGCCACATTATTCTTCCAGACAATAAACTTCGTTCCAAGCAAGTACACTCTTCAAACTTGGAGGTAATGGATCACAACAACCATTTCCTTCTCATGGGCAGAATACCATTGCTCCGCGGCATTCAATTTTTTACTCTCAAATGCTACCGGATGACTTTCTTTGACCAGCACACCGCCAACAGCAAAATCTGATGCATCAGTGTGGACCTCAAACGACATATAAATATCTAGCAGCCTTAGGATTGGCTCGAATGCTATGGCCTCCTTCAAGGCAGTGAAAGCCTTTGCACATTCATCTTTCCATGTCCACTTGACATTTTTCTTCAGCAAATTTTTCAATGGGGCAGCCTTCCTGGAATAGCCAACAATAAATTTCTAGTAGTAGTTTGCAAAACCCAAAAACGATCTCAATTCTTTTACCCCGCTTGGTGCCTGCCAATCAACAATAGCCTGCACCTTTTTGGGATCCTTTCGGACTTGGTTTTTGCTAACCAAGTGTCCCAAGAATTTGATCTCCCGTTGAGCAAACTCACACTTTTCCATTTTCACATAGAGTTGGAAATCTCTAAGGTGTTGCAACACCTTCTCTAAATGCAGCAAATGATCTTCAATAGACCTACTATAAATGACTATGTCATCTAAGTATACTACTACAAAGTCATCAAGATAGTCATAAAGAACATTATTCATTATGTTGCAAAAGGTACGGGGCATTAGTCAGCCCAAACAGCGTTACAAGGAATTCAAAGCTACCATATCTAGTTACACAAGTGGTCTTTGGGGCATCCCCCTTGGCTATGCGAACCTGCCAATAGCCCGACCTCAAGTCTAACTTACTAAAGAAACTAGCCTTAGATAGCATATCAAGTAAATCTTGGATCAGCGGCAACGGGTACTTGTTCTTCACAGTTACCTTGTTCAGCGCCCTATAATCCACACACATCCTCAAAGAGCCATCCTGCTTCTTTTGGAAAAGGACTGGTGCGCCAAATGGAGCCTTCGAAGGCTGGATGAGGCCAGCTGCAAGCAGTTCATCAATATGCTTCCTTAATTCAGCCAACTCCAAAGGAGACATATGGTAAGGAGGGCGTGCTGGAGGCACAGACCCTGGCAGCAACTCAATTTTATGGTCTATTTCCCTCCTTGGCGGCAACTGTCTAGGCAGTTCAGGCGGCATCAAATCTTTGAATTTTCCCAGCAACTCTGCAACATCATCAGGGACTTCCATCTGCAAATCTGGCTTGACTTCCACCAAGGCAGCAAGGTAAGCAGTCTCACTGCTCTTCAAGCGTTTGTCAAATGCAGCAGCCGACACCAACTCAGCAATTCCTGGGTTCTTTGAATTACTACTGCTTGCTTCACATGGGTTGATCCTCTTGACAAAGCCAGGATTTTTTTCACCCATGAACATCAAACCATCAAGATGAGGAATTGGAGCAACTTTATACTTCCTCATAAAATCAATCCCAAGCATGAGATTAAAATCATCAAGCGGCACCACTGTCAAATTATGCAAACCTGACCAGTATCCTATACTCAGCGGCACGTCCAGCGCCTGTCCAAGACCAGGTTGTGCTAGTGAGTTTATAGCCTTCATCTTTGTTGCACATTAAGTCACCCTCAGCCCGTATTCCTTGACTGTCTTGGTCGCAACAAATGTATGAGTACCGGTCAGTCCCTAATCATGACTTCCACATATATCAGATTGGACTAAGCGTCCATCAAGTCTTCCACAGAATCTGCAGCATTCACAAGAGCAACTAAATCAGCGACATCTTCTTCTTCTTCATCAACCTGTTCTGCCACGTTTTCCACCAACGTGTTCAGCAACTTCCCCCTTTTTCACCACACTCTCTTCTTCAGCAAGAAGAGCATTCACCTTGGCTTGGTTGGGATAGTTTCGTGTCTGATGCCCTGGTTTTTGGCACGTCCAGCAGACCTTCTCACTCACCGGCCCGTCATTTTTGGATGAAGCAGCCACAACTTTTCCCTTGCCTTTGTCATTTCCCTCGGATTTTTGATGATCCTTCTTCTAGTATTTCCCATTCTCCCTTTTCTTTGCCCTAGCCATGGGAGTAGGGTCAGAAAGCACACTTTTGAATGAAAATTGATCAAACATCAGCAGCCGCAATTGCACTCGGCAGATCTTGCACTTTTTGCCGACGCAACTCATTCTGCGCCCAGCCTTGCATCCCAGAAATGAAGTTATGCCACTTTTCCTCGTCTGACATATTTTGGATGTCCAGCAACAAGGAAGAAAAGTCCTTCACATACTCACGAATTGAACCAACCTGTCTCAAGCATTTCAGCCTTTCCCTAGCAGCCCAAGACGAATTCCTAGGCAGAAATTTGTCTCTTAGCGCCTCCCGCAACTGCGCCCATGTCTCAACCTTGGGCCTGCCTACGCTAACATCATCAGCACTTTTGGTGCGCCACCACAGAATCGCATCCCCTCTAAAATAGCGAACTGCCATCGTCAACTTGTCATTTTTAGGAACATGAGCAGAAGTAAAATAATGTTCCATGTCCCATAAAAAATTTTCAAGTTCCTTGGTGCCTTGAATTACATCAAACGGCTTTGGTTCTGGGATTTTAATCTTGGCAGCATGCTCCACGACAACCCGGCCGGAATTGGCTACTACCTTGTGGAGCACCATCACCTCCGCCTTAAGATCTTCATTTTCTTTGGCCAGTTCCTCAAACTTCGCAGCACTTGCCTCTCGAAAATTGAAAAAATCATACAATTGTCCATCAACCTGCTCACGCTAGTGACGCAGTTCCGAGTTGAGACCATGGATCTGTGACAGCACGACCACCTTGTGTCTTCTGTGATTCCCACCAGCAAATCTATTGGGTTTGTCTTTCAATAATTTGATGGCAACTGTATGATAGCAATGGTGGATACCGGAGCTACTCATACGTTTGTTAATGACAAAGTTGCTGCCAAGAATGCACTGAAGCTGAGGAAGTGCGCATCGTATGTCCAAACTGTTAATGCACAACCGATTGTGGGAATGGCATATGATGTTTCCATGGTCCTTGGAGAGTGGACTGGAAAGAATAATTTGATGGTGATGCCCCTGGGAGACTTTGAATTGATACTTGGAGTTGATTTTTTGAAGAAGTATCAGTTTGTTCCATTCCCTCATTTGGATGGGTTGATGCTGATGGACGAGAAGATACCGAGTTTCATCAAGGCTGTTCATCCTTATGGAGAAGTTGAGAAAGTGATGAAGTACAAGACACCTATTCTTTCTGCTATTAGTGTCGAGAAAGGATTGAAGAAGGGAGATCAAACCTTTCTTGCTGCCATGGTTGAGATCAAACCAGATGTGAAGGTTGAGGTTCTCGATTCTGTTGCAGAATTGCTGAAAGAGTATGCTGATGTGATGCCCCCTGAGTTGCCTAAGATGCTGCCACCAAGAAGGGATATTGATCACAAGATAGAGTTGCTGCTAGGATCAGTTGCCCCTGCCCAGGCTCCTTATCGGATGGCTCCTAATGAGTTGGCTAAATTGCGCAAACAATTGAATGAGTTGCTGGATGCCGGACTAATTCAGCCTTCAAAGGCTCCGTATGGTGCTCCTGTTTTGTTCCAAAAGAAGCAGGATGGATCCTTGAGGATGTGCGTGGACTATGGGGCATTGAACAAAGTGACTGTGAAGAACAAATATCCGGTGCCGCTGGTGCAAGACTTGATGGACAGGCTGAGCAAGGCATGCTGGTTTACTAAGCTGGATCTTAGGTCTGGTTATTGGCAGGTTAGAATAGCAGAGGGTGATGAGCCTAAAACTACTTGTGTAACTAGGTATGGCTCATATGAGTTTCTTGTAATGCCGTTTGGGCTGACTAATGCCCAACCACTTTCTGTAATTTAATGAATGACGTGTTGTTTGAGTATCTTGATTATTTTATTGTAGTTTACTTAGACGACATTGTTATTTATAGTTTCTCTCTTGATGAACACTTGATGCATTTGAGCAAAGTGCTGTCTCATTTGAGGAAGCACAAACTCTATGTGAAGATGGAGAAGTGTGAATTTGCTCAAAAAGAAATCAAGTTCCTTAGGCACTTGGTGAGTCAGAATCAAGTGCGAATGGACTCAAAGAAGGTGCAGGCAATCGTGGATTGGCAGGCAACCAGTGGCGTTAAAGAGTTGCGGTCATTTTAGGGCTGGCTAATTATTACTACAAGTTCATTTCAGGCTATTCCAAGTGGGTAGCCGCCTTAACAGATTTGCTGAAGAAAGATGTTAAGTGGGCATGGTCCGAGAAGTGTGAAGCTGCATTCCGATTGTTGAAGGAAGCAGTAGCATCGGAACCTATCTTAAAGCTGCCTGATTTTGAGTTGCCATTTGAGGTGCATACAGATGCATCTGACAAGGCTGTTGGAGGTGTTCTTGTGCAAGAAGGGCATCCAGTTTCCTATGAAAGCAGGAAATTAAATGAAGCTGAGCAGCGGTATTCGACTCACGAAAAGGAGATGGTTGCTGTTGTGCATTGCTTGCAGACATGGAGAGTGTATTTGCTAGGCACACGCTTTGTGGTGCAGACAGATAATGTGGCTAATACATTCTTCAAGACTCAACGCAAGCCAAGTTCGAAGCAAGCACATTGGCAGGAATTCTTGGCAGAGTATGATTTCATGTGGGTACGTAAGCCGGGAAGGCACAATCAAGTTGCTGACGCCTTGAGCCGGAAAGAGGTACTTGCTGCTGTGTTTTCAATTTCTAGACTTGAAACTAATTTTATTGATAAAATCAGAATTTGTGCTGCTAATGACTCATTATATGTGAAATGGATGAGTCAAGTGAAAGAAGGGATAGTTAGGAGGTACTCGATCGAGGACGATCTTCTTTATTTCAAAGGGGGGAGGATCGTCGTACCTCAAGGTGGTGGACTGCGTAGAGAACTGATGAAAGAGGCGCATGACACTATATGGGCTGGTCATTCGGGTGTGGTGCGGATGTTAGCCTTTCTATCCCATGTATATTATTGGCCAAAGATAGAAGACGATGTTGAAGCTTACGTGAAGACTTATCTAGTGTGCCAGTTAGACAAATCTGAGCGCAAGAAGGAAGCAGGTTTGTTGCAGCCTCTTCCGATTCCTGAACGGCCATGGATGTCCGTGTCAATGGACTTTATTTTTGGGTTTCTAAAGGTGTACGATAAGGCATCTATTATGGTGGTTGTAGACAGGTTTTCAAAGTACTCTATTTTTATTGCTGCCCTAATTGTTTGTTCATCCAAAATAGCTGTTGATTTATTTTATAGACATGTGGTTAAGCTGTTTGGTGTGCCAGATGACATTGTGAGTGATAGGGATGCTAGATTTACAGGTCAGTTTTGGACAGCTTTGTTGAACATGATGGGGACCGATCATGTTGCCATGCCAAGATAGTGCCTCCTTGGCATGCCACTGCCGATATTCGTCAAGTTCCAGCTTGAGGGTCTAACAAACCACCCCCACTAGTTGAACTCGACGTCCTCATCCAGGACATCTTAAGATAGTCCTCCAGCAGCTTCTCGAACTGCCATAGTTTTGAACTCTTCTCCCAAGTCGCGTCCGCCACGGACTTGCCTTTCTAATGAAACAAGAATTCTGTCCGCCTGTTCGTCTTGCTCATGCCTAGCACCCGGTGATCCAACACCTGTTCAATCTCCTCTTCAAACTGTGTGTGCACCACAGGAGGAGCCCTCTTGACTTTGTGCCTGTCCGGATCTGCATGATCTGCAAAATAAGGCTTCAAAAACCTAAAATGGAAAGTAGGATGAATTTTCAACCTCTCCGACAACTTCATCTTATAAGCAACTGCGCCTATCTTCTGCACCACCTCGAATGGGCCATCATATTTGGGAATCAGTCCCCTATGCCTCGTTTACTCACAATTTGTTTCCAAATAAGCGGTGTGAGTTTGAGCAGCACCTTGTCACCCACCTTGAATTGCAACGGGCTTCTATGTTGATCAGCATATTTCTTCATGCGACTCTGGGCCTTGCACAAACTGTCTTGCGCCTCTGCAAGCATCTCATGCTTGTCCCTTGCATAATTGTAAGCAGTCGGGCATTTCCCTTGATGCTTCTGCTTTGCGACATCCAGTGGTGTCAAAGGCTGTATCCCGGTGACTAATTCAAACGGACTCATTTCGGTTGCTGAAGACTTATGCAGATTTTAGAAAAACATTGTTGTATCCAATAAGTCTACCCAATTCTTCTGGCTCGCTGTCACAAAATGCCTGAGATATTCCACCACCAAGTGATTAATTCTCTCTGTTTGGCCATATGTTTGAGGGTGATTCACTGTCGAGAATTTCAGATCGATCCCCATCATGTTGAACAAAGCTGTCCAAAACTGACCTGTAAATCTAGCATCCCTATCACTCATAATGTCATCTGGCACACCAAAAGCTAAACCACATGTCTATAAAATAAATTAGCAGCTATTTTGGACGAACAAACAATTGGCGCAGAAATAAAAATAGAGTACTTTGAAAACCTGTCTACAACTGCCATAATATATGCCTTACCGTTCACTTTCGGAAACCCAGAAATAAAGTCCATTGACACGGACATCCATGGCCATTCAGAAATCGAAAGAGGCTGCAACAAACCTACTTCCTTCTTGCGCTCAGATTTGTCTAACTGGCACACCAGACAAGTCTTCACGTAAGCTTCAACATCGTCTTCCATCTTTGGACAATAATATACACGGGATAGCAAGGCTAACATCCGCTCCACACCCGGATGACCAGCCCATCTAGTTTCATGCGCCTCTTTCATCAGTTCTCTACGCAGTCCACCACCTTGAGGTATGACGATCCTCCCCCCTTTGAAATAAAGAAGATCGTCCTCGATCCAGTACCTCTTAACTATCCCTTCTTTCACTTGACTCATCCATTTCACATATAATGAGTCATTAGCAGCACAAATTCTTATTTTATCAATAAAATCAGTTTCAAGTCTATAAATTTAAAACACAATAGCAAGTACATCTTTTCGGCTCAAGGCGTCAGCAACTTGATTGTGCCTTCCCAGCTTATGTTCCCACACGAAATCATACTCTACCAGGAATTCCTGCCAACGTGCTTGCTTCGGACTTAGCTTGCGTTAAGTCTTGAAGAATGTATTAGCCACATTATCTGTCTGCACCACAAAGCGTGTGCCTAGCAAATACACTCTCCATTTCTGCAAGCAATGCACAAAGCAACCATCTCCTTTTCGTGAGTCGAATACCGCTGCTCAGCTTAATTCAATTTCCTGCTATCATAGGAAATTGGATGCCCTTCCTGCACAAGAACACCTCCAACAGCCTTTTCAGATGCATCTGTATGCACCTCAAATGGCAACTCGAAATCAGGAAGCTTTAAGATAGGCTCCGATTCTACTGCTTCCTTCAACAATCAGAATGCAGCTTTACACTTCTCGGACCACGCCCACTTAACATCTTTCTTCAGCAAATCTGTTAAGGCGGCTGCCTTCTTGGAATAGCCTGAAATGAACTTGCGGTAATAATTAGCCAGCCCTAAAAATGACCGCAACTCTTTCACGCCATTGGGTGCCTGCCAATCCGCGATTGCCTTCACCTTCTTTGGGTCCATCCGCACTTGATTCTGACTCACCAAGTGCCCAAGGAACTTGATTTCTTTTTGAGCAAATTCACACTTCTCCATCTTCACATAGAGTTTGTACTACCTCAAACGAGACAGCACCTTGCTCGAATGCATCAAGTGTTCATCAAGAGAGCAAATATAAATAACAATGTCGTCTAAGTAAACTACAACAAAATAATAAAGATACTCAAACAACATGTCATTCATTAAATTACAGAAAGTGGTGGGGGCATTAGTCAGCCCAAACGACATTACAAGAAACTCATATGAGTCATACCTAGTTACACAAGTAGTTTTAGGCTCATCACCCTCTGCTATTCTAACCTGCCAATAACCAGACCTAAGATCCAGCTTAGTAAACCAGCATGCCTTGCTCAGCCTGTCCATCAAATCTTGCACCAGCGGCACCGGATATTTGTTCTTCACAGTCACTTTGTTCAATGACCCATAGTCCATGCACATCCTCAAGGATCCGTCCTGCTTCTTTTGGAACAAACAGGAGCACCATACGGAGCCTTTGAAGGCTGAATTATTCCGGCATCCAGCAACTCATTCAATTGTTTGCGCAATTCAGCCAACTCCTTAGGAGCCATCCGATAAGGAGCCTGGGCAGGGGCAACTGATCTTAGCAGCAACTCTATCTTTTGATCAATATCTCTTCTTGGTGGCAGCATCTTAGGCAACTCAGGGGGCATCACATTAGCATACTCTTTCAGAAATTCTGCAACAGAATCGAGCACCTCAACCTTCACATCTGGTTTGATCTCAACCATGGCAGCAAGAAAGGTTTGATCTCCCTTCTTCAAACCTTTCTTAACACTAATAGCAGGAATAATACGTGTCTTGTACTTCTTCACTTTCTCAGCTTCTCCATAAGGATGAACAGCCTTTATGAAACTCGGTATCTTCTCGTCCATCCGCATCAATCCATCAAAATGAGGGAATGGAACAAATCGATACTTCTTCAAGAAATCAACTCCAATTATCAATTCAAAGTCTCCCAGCGGCATCACCATCAAATTATGCTTTCCAGTCCACTCTCCAAGGACCATGGAAACATCATATGCCATTCCCACAATCGTTTGTGCTTTGGCATTAACAGTTTGGACATACGATGGGCACTTCCTCAGCTTCAGCCCATTCTTGGAAGCAACTTTGTCATTAACAAACGTATGAGTAGCTCCGATATCCACCATTGCTATCATACGCTTGCCATCAAATTATTGAAAGACAAACCCAATGGATTTGCTCGTGGGAATCACTGAAGATACAAGCTATCTGGTGGGCATGCTGTCACAGATCCATGGTCTCAACTTGGAACTGCGTCACTACCATGAGAAGGTTGATGGCTAATTGTCTGATTTTCTCAATTTTTGGAAGGCAAGTGCTGCCAAGTTTGAGGAACTGGTCAAAGAAAATGATGATCTTAAGGCGGAGGTGATGGTGCTCCACAAGGTAGTAACCAATTCTGCCGGGTTGGCGAGGAGCATGCTGCCAAGATCAAAATCCCAGAACCAAAGCCGTTTGATGGGATTCGGGGCGCCAAAGAACTTGAAAATTTTTTGTGGGACATGGAACATTATTTTACTTCTGCTCATGTTCCTGAAAATGACAAGTTGATGATGGCAGTTCGCTATTTCAGATCGGATGCGATTCTGTGGTGGCACACCAAAAGTGCTGATGATGTTAGCGCAGGCAGGCCCAAGGTTGAGACATGGGCGCAGTTGCGGGAGGCACTAAGAGACAAATTTCTGTCTAGCAATTCGTCTTGGGTTGCTAGGGACAGGGTGAAACACTTGAGAAAGGTTGGTTCAATTCGTGAGTATGTGAAGGACTTTTCCTCCTTGTTGCTGGACATCCAAAATATGTCAGACGAGGACAAGTTTCATAACTTCATTTCTGGGATGCAAGGCTGGGCGCAGAATGAGTTGCGTCGGCAGAAAGTGCAAGATCTGCCGAGTGTAATTGTGGATGCTAATGCTTTGATCGATTTTCATTCAAACAGTGTGCTTTCTGACCCTACTCCTACGTCTAGCGCGAAGAAAAGGGAGAAGGGGAAAGACTGGAAGAAGGATCATCGAAAATCTGAGGGAAATGACAAAGGCAAGGGAAAAGTTGTGGCTGCTTCATCAAAAAATGACAGGCCGGCGAGTGAGAAGGTCTGCTGGATGTGCCTAAAACCAGGGCATCAGGCAAGAAACTGTCCCACTAAAGCCTAGGTGAATGCTCTTCTTGCTGAAGAAGAGAGTGTGGCAAAAAAGGGGGAAGTTACTGCCTATATCAACCCGCTGAAGTTGCTAAACACGTTGGTGGCAAACGTGGTAGAACTGGTTGATGAAGAAGAAGATGATGCCGCTGATTTAGTTGCTCTTGTAAATGCTGCAGATTCTGTGGAAGACTTGACAGACGCTTACTCCAATCTGATGTATGTGGAAGTCATGATTGGGGACAGACCAGTAGTAACTATGGTTGATACAGGTGCTACTCATACGTCGACCAAGACAGTTAAGGAATACGGGTTGAGGGTGACTTAATGTGCAACAAAGATGAAGGCTATAAACTCACCAGCACAACCTGGTCTTGGACAGGCGCTGGACGTGCCGCTGAGTATAGGACACTGGTCAGGTTTGCATAATTTGACAGTGGTGCCGCCTAATGATTATAATCTCATGTTTGGGATTGATTTTATAAGAAAGTATAAAGTTGCTCCAATTCCTCATTTTGATGGTTTGATGTTTATGGGTGAAAAGGATCCTGGCTTTGTCAAGGGGATCAACCCATGTGAAGCAAGCAGTAGTAAGTCAAAGAACACAGGGATTGCTGCGTTGGTGTAGGCTGCTGCATTTGACAAAGGCTTGAAGAGCAGTGAGACTACTTACCTCGCTGCCTTGGTGGAAGTCAAGCCAGATTTGCAGATGGAAGTCCCTGATGATGTTGCAGAGTTGCTGGGAAAGTTCAAAGATGTGATGCCGCCTGAACTGCCTAGACAGTTGCCGCTGTGGAGGGAAATAGACCACAGAATTGAGTTGCTGCCAGGGTCTGTGCCTCCAGTACGCCTTCCTTACCGTATGTCTCCTTTGGAGTTGGCTGAATTGAGGAAGCAGATTGATGAACTGCTTGCAGCTGGCCTTATCCAGCCTTCGAAGGCTCCATTTGGCGCACCAGTCCTTTTCCAAAAGAAGCAAGATGGCTCTTTGAGGATGTGCGTGGATTACCGGGCGCTGAACAAGGTAACTGTGAAGAACAAGTACCCGTTGCCGATGATCCAAGATTTACTTGATAGGCTATCTAAGGCTAGTTTCTTTACTAAGTTAGACTTAAGGTCGGGCTATTGGCAGGTTCGCAAAGCCGAGGGGGATGCCCCAAAGACCACTTGCGTAACTAGATACGGTAGCTTTGAATTCCTTGTAATGCCGTTTGGGCTGACTAATGCCCCAGCTACCTTTTGCAACTTAATGAATAATGTTCTTTATGACTATCTTGATGACTTTGTAGTAGTATACTTAGATGACATAGTCATTTATAGTAGGACTATCGAAGATCATTTGCTGCATTTAGAGAAGGTGTTGCAACGCCTTAGAGATTTCCAACTCTATGTGAAAATGGAAATGTGTGAGTTTGCTAAACGGGAGATCAAATTCTTGGGACACTTGGTTAGCGAAAACCAGGTCCGGATGGATCCCAAAAGGTGCAGGCTATTATTGATTGGCAGGCACCAAGCGGGGTAAAAGAATTGAGATCATTTTTGGGTTTGGCAAACTACTACCGAAAATTTATTGCTGGCTATTCCAAGAAGGCTGCCCCATTGACAAATTTGCCGAAGAAAAATGTCAAATGGACTTGGACAGATGCGTGTGCTAAGGCTTTTACTTCCTTGAAGGAGGCCATTGCGTCTGAGCCAATTCTAATGCTGCCAGATTTTGATATGCCATTTGAGGTCCACACTGATGCATCAGATTTTGCTGTTGGCGATGTGCTGGTCCAAGAAGGTCATCTAATAGCGTTTGAGAGCAGGAAATTAAATGCCGCGGAGCAATGGTATTCTTCCCATGAGAAGGAAATGGTTGCTATGATCCATCGCCTTCAAGTTTGGTGAGTGTACTTGCTTGGAACGAAGTTTGTTGTCCGAACGGACAATGTGGCCAATACTTACTTCAAGACTCAACAGAAATTGAGTCCAAAGCAGGCTCGGTGGCAGGAGATGCTGGCTGAATATGACTTCGTGTGGGTGCACAAACCCGGCAGGGAAAACCAGGTTGCTGATGCGTTGAGTCGCAAAGAGGTATTTGCTGCTGTTTATTCGCTCACTAGAATTGAATCTTATTTACTTGATACAATTAAACTATGTGCTACGCATGATCCATTATATGTGAAGTTGATGGATAAAGTGAGGGATGGAACTGTTAGGCGGTATTGGATCGAGGACGATCTGCTGCATTTCAAAGGAGGGAGAATCGTGGTACCCCAAGGTGAAGGTTTGCGTTGGACTTTGATGAAGAAGACACATGATGCTGCTTATGCTGGTCATCCGGGTGTTGATAGGATGATGGCATTGCTGTCCTGAAGTTATTTCTGGCCGAAAATGGAGGATGACATTGAGGCCTATGTCAAGACTTTCCTTGTATGTCAGCTTGACAAATTTGAACGGAAGAAGGAAGCAGGTTTGCTACAACCTCTACCGGTTGCTGAACGTCCTTGGGCTTCCGTTTCTATGGATTTCATTTGCGGATTTTCAAAGGTTGATGGTAAGGCGTCAATCATGGTGGTGGTAGACAGATTCTCGAAGTATGGTGTATTCATTGCTGCTCCAACTCTATGTTCCTCGGAGATAGCTGCTGAATTGTTTTATAAGCATGTGATAAAGTATTTTTGTGTTCCAACCGACATTGTGAGTGATAGAGATGCTCGATTTACTGGCCAATTTTGGATTGCTTTGTTCAAATTAATGGGTACATATTTGAAATTCTCGATAGCAAATCATCCACACACTGATGGAAAGATCGAGAGAATCAATCATTTGCTTGAGGAGTACTTGAGGCACTATGTGACTGCGAGTCAGAGGAATTGGGTAGCGTTGTTCGATAGTGCACAGTTTTGCTCTAACTTGCACAGGTCGTCGGCTACGGAGATGAGTCCTTTCGAGATTGTGTTGGGCAGGCAGCCTGACACGCCACTTGAAGTTGCTAAGCAAAAATCTCAAGGCAAGTGTCCTGCCGCTTACAGGTATGCACGTGACAAGCAAGAGTTGCTAGCTGAGGCGCAAGACAGTTTGTGGAAAGCTGCCAAGCGAATGAAGAAGTATGATGACAAGCATCGCCGTGCATTGGACTTTCAGGTTGGTGATAAGGTGTTGCTGAAATTAACACCTCAAATCTGGAAGAAGATCAGTAGCAAGACAAGACATCACACACTGATTCCAAAGTACAACGGTCCCTTTGAAGTCGTAGAGAAGGTTAGCGCAGTGGCTTACCGGTTGAATCTTCCGGAACGGCTGAAGGTGCATCCTACTTTTCAAGTGAGTTACTTGAAGCCCTTTCATGAAGATGCTGAGGATCCATCAAGGACGATGGCCAGACGTGCTCCTCCGGTTGTGAGACAACAGTATGAGGAGATTGAGAAGATTCTGGACCACCGGACCTTGGGGCAAAGCAAGAAGAATAGGCGGACAGAGTTTCTAATTCAATGAAAAGACAAACCTGAATGTGATGCGACTTGGGAGAAAGGGGATTCTTTGTGGCAGTTTGAAGACCAAATCAAGGCTTACTTAGATTCTCCCTCGTCGAGGACGATGAGCTAATCTGGTCGGGGAAGTTTGTTAGCCCCTTGACTTGATCGTAGGACCTTGTGCCGAGGGCAAGGAAAGGCTTGCGGAAAAATGGGCATGATAAGGCATTTACCTTATGGGCCTTAGCATGACTCTATGTTGCTGATGGAACCGTGATGGCATTGTGGCAGACCAACCGGGCATGCGCAGGTGCAGGTCGACAAGGGCAGGCACGGGTCGGCAGACTTGGGCACTAGGCAGGTGGCCTAGATGCCAAGTCGATGATGATGAAGGCAAGGCTGACAAGGGCAATGGCATGGCATTGACGTGGCATAGAAAGACAACGGGCGGATGTGACCTAGGTGAGGCATTGGCAAGGAAAATAGGCCATGGATGGCTGTGCGGAGCAGCCGAGGCAGACATGCACCGGCATGAAGACTTGGCACGCAGACATGGCATGAAGGCAGGCAAGAGCGCATGCAGGTATGGCACGAAGTAGGCGAGGTGCGCACGGTTGGCACCAAGGCGCGCAAAGGCGCCAAGGGCCGACGCACGCGCGCACGCACTCAAGGCATGCGCAGCACATGCAGGTGCTTGGGCAATTTCCTGGAATCTGGGCGCCTCTGTCCTAGTCAGCAAGGGCAGTTGTAACTTTCGAATTTTGAATTCGAAATGCCTATAAGTTGGGGATGTCACCTGAATTTAGGAGGGAATTTGGTAAGCCATGTGGCATGGGGAATGGGCTAATTTTAAAAGGGAGTTAGTCTATGCTGCCTAAGGCAATGAGTGACGCAAAAAGATAGTGTGTTAGTCTATCATTTTGGACAAACAGTTTTGAGGCCTTGTGTATTCTTTGTATGTGAGTTATATACAAAGTTGGGAGTGTTTTCCCGTATGTACGTGTGTGCCTAATATTGTGATTGTGCGAAATAGTCTAAGTGTCGAACGGATCGTAAAGGCAAACTTGTAGGCCGAGTCATAGCGGCTGTGTGCGTGTGACTGTCGTTCAGTGTCAAGAGTGTTGCGTAAAACAAAAATTGACCCTGTAACAACTGGTATCAGAGCAAGGTTTTAAATTAGCCCACGCCCCATGCCACATGGCTTACAAAATTCCCTCCTAAATTCAGTTGAAATCCCCAGCTGATAGGAAATTCGAATTAAAAATTTGCAAGTTACAACTGCCCTTACTGACTAGGCCAGAGGCACCCAGATTCTAGGAAACTGCCCAACCGCCCGCATATGCTGTGCATGCCTTGCGCGCGTGCGCGCGTGTGTTGCCTGCTTCGCGCCATGCCTGCGCGCGCACTTGCCTACCTTGGTGCCATGTCTGCGCGCCAAGTCTTCGTGCCAGCGCATGTCTGCCTCGGCTGCTCCGCACAGCCGTCCATTGCCAAGTTTCCTTTCAAACACCTCGCCTGGCTCACATCCGCCCGTTGTCTTTCTATGCCACGGCAATGCCATGCGATTTCCCGTATCAGCCTTGCCTTCATCATCATCGACTTGGAATCTAGGCCACCTGCCTAATGCCCAAGTCTGCCGACGCGTGCTTGCCCTTGCCGACATACACCCGCGCATGCCCGGTTGGTCTGCCATAATGTCATCACGGTTCCATCAGCAACATTGATTCATGCCAAGGTCCATCAAGTAAATGCTTTGTCATGCCCATTTTCTTGCAAGCCTTGCCTTGTCCTCGGCACAAGGCCTTACGATCAAGTCAAGGGGCTAACAAACTTCCCCCACCAGATTAGCTCATTGTCCTCGACGAGGAAGAATCTAAGTAAGCCTTGATCTGGTCTTCAAACTGCCACAAAGACGCCCCTTTTCCCAAGTCGCACCACATTCGGGTTTGTCTTTCCATTCTGCCTATTCTTCTTGCTTCGCCCCAAGGTCTGGTGGTCCAGAATCTTCTCAATTGCCTCCTCATACTATTGTCTCACATCTGGATGAGCACGTCTGGCTGTCGCCCTTGCTGGATCCTCAGCATCTTCATGAAGAGGCTTAAAGTAACTCACATGGAAAGTAGGATGCACCTTCATCCGTTCCGGCAGATTCAACCGGTAAGCCACTGCACCAACCTTCTCTACGACTTCAAAGGGACCGTCGTACTTTGGAATCAGCCCACGATGTCTCGTCTTGCTACTGATCCTCTTCTATATTTGAGGTGTTAATTTAAGCAACACCTTGTCACCAACCTGAAAGTCCAATGCACCGCTATGCTTTTCAGCATACTTCTTCATTCGCTTGGTAGCTTTTCGCAAACTGCCTTGCGCCTCAGCCAGCAACTCTTGCTTGTCACGGCATACCTGTAAGCGGCAGGACACTTGCCCTGAGATTTTTTCTTAGCAACTTCAAGTGGCATGTAAGGCTGCCTGCCCAACACAATCTCGAAAGAACTCATCTCCGTAGCCGACGACCTGTGCAAGTTATAGCAAAATTGTGCACTATCCAGCAACTCTACCCAATTCCTCTGACTCGCAGTCACATAGTGCCTCAAGTACTCCTCAAGCAGATGATTGATTCTTTCGATTTGTCCATCAGTTTGTGGATGATTTGTAGTCGAGAATTTCAAACCTGTACCCATCATTTTGAACAAAGCAGTCCAAAAACGGCTAGTAAATCGAGCATCTCTATCACTCATAATATCGGTTGGAACACCAAAATACTTTATCACATGCTTATAAAACAAGTCAGCAGCTATCTCTGAGGAACATAGAGTTGGAGCAGCTATTAATACCCCATACTTCAAGAATCTATTTACCACCACCATGATTGACGCCTTACCATCAACCTTTGGAAATCCGCTAATGAAATCCATAGAAACGGAAGCCCAAGGACGTTCAGCAATCGATAGAGGTTGTAGCAAACCTACTTCCTTCTTCCGTTCAGACTTGTCAAGCTGACATACAAGACAAGTTTTGACATAGGCCTCAATGTCATCCACCATTTTCGGCCAGAAATAACTTCGGGATAGCAATGTCATCATCCTCTCAACACTCGGATGACCAGCATAAGCAGCATCATGCGTCTCCTTCATCAAAGTCCGACGAAAACCTTCACCTTGGGGTAACACGATTCTCCCCCCCTTGAAATGCAGCAGATCGTCCTCGATCCTATACCGCCTAACAGTTCCATCCCTCTCTTGATCCATCAACTTCACATATAATGGATCACTCACAGCACATAGTTTAATTGTATCAAGTAAATCAGATTCAATTCTAGTGAGCGAATAAACAGCAGCAAATACCTCTTTGCGACTCAACGCATCAGCAACTTGGTTTTCCCTACCGGGTTTGTGCACCCACACGAAGTCATATTCAGCCAACATCTCCTGCCACCGAGCCTGCTTTGGACTCAATTTCTGTTGAGTCTTGAAGTAAGTATCGGCCACATTGTTCTTCCAGACAATAAACTTCGTTCCAAGCAAGTACACTCTTCAAACTTGAAGGCAATGGATCACAACAACCATTTCCTTCTCATGGGCAGAATACCATTGCTCCGCGGCATTCAATTTTGTGCTCTCAAACGCTACCGGATGACCTTCTTGGACCAGCACACCGCCAACAGCAAAATTTGATGCATCAGTGTGGACCTCAAACGGCATATAAAAATCTAGCAGCCTTAGGATTGGCTCGAATGCTATGGCCTCCTTCATGGCAGTGAAAGCCTTTGCACATTCATCTGTCCAAGTCCACTTGACATTTTTCTTCAGCAAATATTTCAATGGGGCAGCCTTCCTGGAATAGCCAGCAATAAATTTCTGGTAGTTGTTTGCAAAACCGAAAAACGATTTCAATTCTTTTACCCCGCTTGGTGCTTGTCAATCAACAATAGCCTGCACCTTTTTGGGATCCATTCGGACCTGGTTTTTGTTAACCAAGTGTCCCAAGAATTTGATCTCCCCTTGAGCAAACTCACACTTTTCCATTTTCACATAGAGTTGGAAATCTCTAAGGTGTTGCAACACCTTCTCTAAATGCAGCAAATGATCTTCAATAGACCTACTATAAATGACTATGTCATCTAAGTATACTACTACAAAGTCATCAAGATAGTCATAAAGAACATTATTCATTAAGTTGCAAAAGGTAGCGGGGCATTAGTCAGCCCAAACAGCGTTACAAGGAATTCAAAGCTACCGTATCTAGTTACACAAGTGGTCTTTGGGGCATCCCCCTCGGCTATGCGAACCTGCCAATAGCCCGACCTCAAGTCTAACTTAATCTTGGTAGCATGCTCCTCGACAACCCGGCCAGAATTGGCTACTGCCTTGTGGAGCACCATCACCTCCGCCTAGAGGAATTATTTTCACTCTTTCTCCTTTTTAATTTAATTACTTTACTCTTAAACCGGTCAACATTCCAAAAAAATCTTTCAAATAATATAGCAAGTAGCACATAGTGAAGAGTTTGTTGGTCTTGAAAGTTGGGCTCCTGTCCTAGACGGACCCGACCCCTGTGTCGAGCCCCGCCAGGTCAAAGGCAAATGATGCAAATAAGGGGTACCTATTAAGGATAATCATGTCTTGTGTTTCAGTTCTGCTAGATTTAAGCCTATGGAGAAAAAGTGTCTAGACTGGCTTACTCGAGCGAACAACTCGAGTCGGAGAGGGGCAACTTATCGGTAGCATTCCTATTCCGATTTCATTGCTGGTCCAACCCCGCCTAACATATGTGACTACAATCCTTCACCAGGTGCCAAGACACTTCGACTTTATCCCAAAAGAAAGTAGGATGCATAACTTCACTCCTGTGATCGTGTGTGACATGTTTTCAGAGACTCAGAGGGGTGCGTGAAACAAATACATATATACAGTTCAATGATATCAAAGTGATAAAAGAGCAGCAAGTAGCACAATAGGCTAATATACACATAATATATTCAAGAAATAATAATAAAAGCCAAACATGAGTCAATATAATAAAGCTCAAATTCTGGTTAATCCCCAACAAAGTCGCCAAAGATGTCACACCTCTTTTTTCGGGTGAGGGCCAAAGAAGAAGATTTTTTCAATTGAAGTGACAGTTTTGAATAGGGATTATTTTTTATAATCAGAGTCGCCACTTGAAATTGGATTATGATGTTCCATGTCAGCTTTATTTGAATCCCCAATCAAAAGGAAATTGACTCTTTTATTATTATAGGGGTGCGGACTGGAAATTTGGATCGAATTCCATTGACCGAGGGGAAGGTGTTAGGCACCCCTAGGGGAAGGTGTTTGGCTCTCCTATAGTCCAGTGGTTTTAGCACGGTCACTTTATCGACTTATGCATGGATTAAATTAATTTTGAACAAATTATTTGTATTAATTATGTTTGTGATTCACTTAAATATTGTTGAACATTCAATAGTCTCAACCAAGATGCGCAACCACATTCTTAGTCTTGACGTACAACCGTTTAAAAATATACCTCCTTTGCTCATGTATATTACCCCTATTAAGTTATGCCTATATGTCTTTGATGTGATCTAAACTTTAATTATCAAAACAAATTGATCAAGATGCGTAACTGAATTCTTGATTTTTTTAAATTTTTTAGACGTGCCAAAAATGTGAAATGGTGTTTTTAATTGAAACCCAATTTAATTACTAAATAATAATAATAATAATAATAATAATAATAATAATAATAATAATAATAATAATAATAATAATAATAATAATAATCCAAATTCTTCATTTACTATAATAAAAATAATATTTTTTATAAAATTAAAATTAGCAAATAGATAGATAACTTAAACATTGATTTTATATAATTAAGATATTTAAATTATACACAAATTTAGCCTTACATTTTACAACAATTAACTAACAACTAAAAAGAAAAAATCTTTTCTTTTTCCCTCTTTTTTCTTTTCTCTCCTTTCTTTTCTTTTCTTTCTTTTGTTATTCTGTTAACCTTATCTTTTCTTTCTTTGTTTTTTCGTTTGTATTTACATTTTTTTTGGTCTGCTCTCTTCTTCTTTTTTTCTTCTTATTTCGTTTTCTGTTTTTTTTTTATTTTTAAATTATTATCTTTTTTCTTATTCCTCTCTACGAGAGATCTTGAATAAATTCCATCTCACTCTTACTCACATATTTAATTAATTGGACCTTTAAATATTGACATAGGTTCAAAACCTATTCTTTTGTTGCTCTAACAATGTGAACCATGATTTTCAATTTCCCTAGTATGATCAAATAAACAGATTAACTAAGACGACGATAATAAATTGATAGGGTAAATAGAATTAAGCCAAAGTGAATTCAAACTTTTAAATTATGGTCTAAAGTCATGGTTCATTTATTATTTTAAAAAAAATTAATCGGCCTTAAAACCAATTTCAAAATTAAATATACAAACATTCCAACTTATAGTTCTAAGCAATAATCTATCGCAAAACAATAGCTAAAAAAGTTATCTTTTTCATAAATAGAAATGATGATAATTCTATCGGATTTAAAACCTCATTCCTAATTAATTTCTTGTTCTTTCAATTTATATCCTCACGTCGAAAAAAATCAAAGAAACCGTCCAATACTTCATGCTTTTGACCGAACAAATTGAAATAAATACAAAAATTAAAATCGCCACAAATTTAAATATAACACAAACTCATAGAACCATGCACATGTTTATTATGAATTTTGTCTCTAAGTAAGAATGTTGATATATGCAACTTAAACCATAGAAAATAGTTCTAAAATCCTTAATATTAAAACTAGGACTCTAGTTATGCTTAATTAAGTCCTATTTGCATTAAATCCAATTTTCAAAATATTTTATAGAGCCCTCGGCTGTGATAAACAATCCAAAGTGCTGCCATTCTTTTATCAAGTTCCAATCCTAATGGCTAATTCCCTTCAAATTCAAATCCGAATGTTCTTTTAACTCAACAATATGTAAAAACCCTTTATGCGACTTCGTTCATGCTTTGATTCACAATAAAAGTAATAATTAAAAAAAAAAGAAAGGAGCTGAATAAGAACCTGTGCGACCAACTAAATTGAATATATAAACAAGAACGTCGTCACCAAAACTCGAAGCAAGGACCAAAACTCAACTCCCCAGACATATATTAAAATCAATAATTTATCCATAAATATCTAGATTAAAAGAAAAATATATTTTTTTAGTAGATTTTCTCTTCTTTTGAAACACAAAACCTACCCTAAAATGTGATTGTAATTTTCAAATCTTTGAATGTAACCTACTAAAAATAAAATAAAATTAAAATCAAAATATCTAATTTGAACCTTAAAAGAAATATTTAAATATCAAAATGGTGAAAAATCTTAGGTTTGGTGAAAGAAAAAAAAATAAAAATAAATAAATAAATAAAATAAAAATAAATAAATAAATAAATAAATAAATTAGGTGGTCACAAGATTTAAAAAATAAATAGTCAAAATTTATAATAAACTTGGGTAGGGTCAAAAATCACGTGTCTACAGCCATGAGTTTATAATGATACATTACAATGATAATGATCCCCTCTTTCGTGATATTACATAATGCACGTCCCTCGCCTGGCAAGCCAGGGGCTACTCTGCCCACTTGAGTGAGATAGTTGTGGGGTCATGAAAGGTTCTACCATGATGGTGTCGGTTATGATGAGTCCTCCCATTGTTCCGCATGTTTATGCATTGTTATGTTTATGTTATTAGCTCAAATGATGATTTGATAAAGTTTCTCTTATGTCCATGATAATGAATGGTTTACGAATGATTTGAAAACCTTGAGCCTTATGTTATCTTATAATATTTATGATACAAGCATGATGTCCTTCTCTTAGGATCATTTATGAGCTTCTATGTATTTTTAAATGTCCGTTTTACTTACCTTGCTTACTCAGTACATTTCACGTACTGACCACATACTCTATGATGTATTATTTTATGGTACAGGTTCCGATCTTCAGATCCAACATCGTCATTAGCTTTTCACGGGGTTTAGCATCTAGCTTGTTGGTGAGTCATCATTCTCCGAGGACCATTTGATTCAGAAATTGAGGTTTCTTTAGTTTCAGTTGACCGGGTTAGTTTGGGATATTGTCCCATCAACCCATCTGTTACGTTAGAGGCTTTCAGACTATATGTAGTACTTCACTGTTATGTATTTTTTCCGTACAACTTACCATGCTATGCTATGTTAAGTTTACTTCCGCTATATCGTATGATAATTTTTTCACTTTAAATGATATGAAGTTAGATGAATGTTCATGCCATGGGTCGACTTGGAGTCTCTCGAGGCTCCTTGTCCCATGTTACGATCGAGGCTTACATTCGGATCGTGACAGGCGGGCTATTTGGACAAGGATTGTAGAACCGCTATTCTCCACCAGGATATGGATTTCCCTCGGATAGTCTTGTACGCCCAACAGATGGAGGCGGCGCATATGAGAGAGAGGGAGGCCAAGAGGGCCAGGATTGCTGAAGGAGAAGCAGTTGTATACCAAATTCTCTGAGTGTGAGTTTTGGTTGGAATCAATATCTTTTCTGGGGCATGTGGTTTCCAAGGTGGGGATCCAAGTTGACCCACAGAAGGTGGAGGTGGTCAGAAACAGGGTGAGGCCAACTAATGTGACGAAAATTTAGAGTATTGTGGGGCTGGCCAGTGACTACCGTCGGTTTGTGAAGGGTTTTGTATCAATCGCTTTGGTGCTGACCAAGTTGAAGCAAAATGATGTACCTTTGTAATAGTTAGAGGAATGTGAAACAAGTTTTCAGAAACTCAAGACTTTGCTAACCGCAACACCTATCCTGGTGTTACCAATGGAAGGTAAAGACTTTGTTATTTATTGTGATGCCTCACGATCTGGGCTGGGTACTATGTTAATGCGAGAAGGATAGGTCATTGATTATGCCTTGAGGCGGTTGAAGGTTCATGAGAAGAATTGCCCCACGCATCACCTAGAGCTAGCAGCGGTGGTGTTCGCTTTAAAAATCTAGAGGCACTATTTATATAGGGCTCTTTGCGAGGTGTTCACAGACTATCGCAACTTGCAGTATATGTTCTCCCAGGAAGATCTCACTTGAGGCAAAGGAGATGGATGAAACTACTTAAGGATTATGATACAACCATTTTATACCATCAAAGGAAGGCCAATGTGGTGGCAGACATGTTGAGTCGGAAATTAGTGAGCATGAGAAGTCTAGCTTTCCTGAAGGCTACCCAGCGACCAATGGCCAGAGAAGTTCAGACTTTGGCAAATAGTTTTTTGAGATTATCATTGACTAAAATAGGTGAAATATTAGGTCGCGTGGAGGCTAAGTCATCCTTTCTATAGGAAATCAAAGAAAGATAGTTCAAAGATGAAAAGCTGGTTAAAATTCGAGATGAGGTTTCGCGGGGAGAAGCCAAAGAAACAGTGTTAGATGTTGAAGGGGTCCTGAGAATAAAAGAAGAGTGTGTGTCCCCGAGTTGGTGAGCTAATTCAGACTCTTCTTGCAGAAGCTCACAACTCGAGGTACTCCATTCACCTCTGAGTCACCAAGATGTACCATGATTTGAAACAACACCATTGGTGGGGCAGGATGAAGAGGGGACATTATTGAAAATGTCGCTCAGTGTTTGAACTGCTAGCAAGTGAAGTATGAGCACCAAAAGCCTTGAGGTGTACTTCAGCGGATGCCCATCCTAGAGTGAAAATGGGAGAGAATAGCAATGGACTTTGTTGTAGGTCTTCCAAAGACATTGGGGAAATATGACTCCATTTGGGTTATAGTTGACAGATTATCCAAGTCTACCCACTTCTTACCGATTCAGGTGACTTACAATGCTGAGAAGGTGGCTAATTTGTATGTGAAGGAAATGATTCGTCTGTACGGGGTGCCAGTGTTGATTAGGCACTCAGTTAACCTCACACATCTGGAGAACCTTGCAGGCAGAGTTAAGCACGAGGTTGGACTGGAGCAAAGCCTTCCACCATCAAACAGCTGGATAGTCAGAAAGAACTATTCAAGTGTTAGAGGATATATTGCGGGCGTGTGTGATAGATTTTGGGGACCATTGGGATAAATTCTTACCCCTAGCAAAGTTCTCTTATAACAACAACTATCACTTGAGCATTGGAATGGTGTCATTCGAAGCTCTGGATGGGAGGAAATGCAGGTCTCCAATTGGTTGGTTTGATGCATTTGAAGTGAGACCCTGTGGAACTGATTTACTTAGAGAGTCCTTGGAGAAAATTCGAATAATTAGGGACCGTCTGGTAGCTTCCCATAGTACACAGAAGTAGTATGGAGCAAGAAGGTGAGGGATATGGAATTCATGGAGGGAGAGCAAGTGTTGCTCAAGGTATTCCCTATGAAAGGGTGATGAGTTTCGAGAAATGGGATAATCTTAGCCTGATGTACATCGGACCATTTGAGATCCTATGATGAGTGGGGGAAGTAGCTTATGAGCTGGCGTTGCCGCCAGGATTGTCTGGAGTCTATCCGACATTCCCTGTATCAATGTTGAAGAAGTATCATGGAGATGGGACTTACATTATTAAATGGGACTCTATGCTACTAGATGAGAATTTGTCTTATGAGGACGAGCCTGTAGAGATTTCGGCTAGAGAGGTTCAAAAGATGAGGTTAAAGAAAACTGCGACAATAATGGTCCAGTAGGAGAATCGTCCTATAGAGGAGGCCACTTGAGAGAGAGACGTTGATATGCGGACCAAATATCCTCAATTTTTTATGGAATCGGGTATGTTCTCTTTCTTACTTTCATTGTAGGCCATTCGGGGATGAACGGTGTTTTAATTGGTATATGATGTAACAATCTGTATGTCGTTATGAGAAGGGAAGGGGCTTAGAGTGCTGGAAACAGGCTAAGGGAGGGATAGAAAAGCTTTGGAATAATCTAAGTATAAAACTGGTTGAATTTAGAGAGTTACTGGTTCGGGGGACCGCTGCAGCGATGGAATGTCTACTGCAGCGAGAACATGGTAATGGTCGGATTCCTACCGTGATGAATAGAAAGTAACCTCTAGAATCACCACAGCGGTGCTCTAGCCACTGTAGCGAGTCCGCTGTAGCAGAAATGCGTTTGCTGCAGCGGACAACAGGAATCCGAAGTGGGTTTTTAAGTAGAAATTCTGGGGTTATATCCCATTATTTCCAGAACGTTAGAGAATAAGGACTGAAGGCGATTTCTTCTCCAGAGCAAACTTGATACCTTAAGGTGAGTTTCTTCATCCCTTGCCCCATTAATGGTTATTGTCTATTGTAGATAGTTTAAGGGATCTTTTAATGATGGAATTCTCAGCTTAGAAACCCTATGTTGATAAATTAGGGTTGGATCGTGGGGAGTAATGTCATGGTTATATTAAAGGTTTATGGGTAATAATCACTTCCTAAGGACTTCCTTGCTAACAATTATCGGTTAGACGAGGATGGAGACCTAGAACTAGGTTGAATGGAAGGTTTTTACTATTAAAGAGCCCTAAAAAGGGAGAGTTTGATCTAATTAGGCCCGTAATTAAAGAGTTAGTAATGAATTACTCAGTATTATGTAGATTTTGAGCATTCCAAATCTTTGAGAAAGGGAAAGGCTCCCAGAGTAGCTGAATTGCTATCTTCGAATATTGAGGTAGGTTATGGTTACAGGCTTAGACCCTGTATAGTGATTTGTATGCATGTGTGATAATTGTATGAGATTGATCTTGGGACATTATTTGTTCTTAATGTTTTATTCTGAATAATAGTGGAGATCATATTAATAAAGATGATTATGAACTGTTGTAAAAATTTCGTGGAATTGTGAATTGAATTTCTTTTAAGAAGCTATAACGTAAATTGATGATCTATAATTGTGCAAGTGAGGGAGTGGAATGTAGACTCTTAAGTGTTGAAATATATATATATATATACACACACATATATGTGTGTGTGTGTGTGTAGGGATAAACATTCGTATTTATTGTTGCTCAGACTTGTGCTGTATTTGAATTGATCTGTAGAGTATGTGAATCATTGACATTGATGAAATAATAAACTGATGAACTTATGAAGGTACAACTAAGTTGAGCTACTACCTAAGGTAGTACCGTTGCAGTGCAACTTTTTCTGCCGCAGTGAGTCCTCTGTAGCGGTCAAGTGAACATTGCAGCGAAAGGCCCAATCCAGTGAGCAGGTCCGCTGTCACCTGCGAAAAGCTAGTGTACTTGAAATGGTTTATGTACTTCAGTAAAATGTTGAAAACTTATTTTATATAATTGTTGTTATGTTTACACGTTATTATGTAAGGTCGGCCTATGATACCTAGTAGTACCGTGTTATGTACTGACCCTACTTCTGCACTCTTTTTTGAGTATACAGTTAGAACCAAGAAGTTCCTCACATCCTCACCTATAAAGTAGCAACAATTTGTTTAAAAGGTGAGCAGACTGAAGAGGCAGTATCACTCTCCCGTTGAAGATGTCCTTTCTTTCCGGACATTTATTTCCTTTGTGTTTTAGATTTAATTGTCCTTAGAGTTGTTAGCAAACGTCTGGTGCAATGGCAATCAGGTCTTGAGATTATTTTCGTTTTGTTTTGGTTGTATGAGGATTGTTACCAATTCTGATGATTCCTGTCGTTTTATTATAATCTCTTATTTCTTTCTGAATGTTAATGTTGGGGTATTTATTGGGAATCAATAGTTTGTCCACCGGGGGAGGGGGGGGGAGGGTTAATATGGGTGTCAATCACGACCATTTTGGGTCGTCACAATTTTATTGTAAATTGAAACCTTGATTTGTTTACGTGGATTGCTGAAAATATTTGATATTTTTAAATACTGTCCAGAAATGGTTCTCCTACCGAACTAGAATTGATGTAGGTGTCCGCACAACCCGTTCATTTGCGTTGTGCCAAGTATTAACTTAAATTAGTGCTTAAATACATGAAAAACTCTATAAAAAGAAGTATAAATATGTCGTAAAATTTTGAAACATCACAAGAATAAAAAATATTATTCTTTTGTTAATTATTTTCGAACCATCCCCATATGGATTCACAAACATATAATCCAACAGTGTAATTTCAATGATAAATTTAATTTTACTTTCCAATGATTTTTTTTCCAATTAATTTCTAACGATGTGTGCACTGGAACTCCTTGATTCTAGCATTATGTAGAATTAACAAAGGCAATTTTACTAGAAGTAAGATCTCAAAAAATTTACTAAAATTGTAAAATTGCTCCTAATTAATAGAGGCTTGTAATTCTTTAAGTGCGAATATGAGTAAAAATTATTGTTAAAAAAATAATTAAATGATGGACTGAGCCAATTAGCTCTTTTTATCGGATGTCTCCAAAAGGAAAACCAATCAAATTCAATCTTATTAAATATCAAAATAAAAAATTCTATAAAGTATTTCAAGATATCAGTTAAATAAAAGAAATTAAAAAAGGAACTAAATAACGGTGATAGCCATTTCAATGCCTACAAATGAGAAATCCTCACATGACAATGTCTGATGTAAATTTATTTTCTAGGATCGATAGAACTGATGATTTTCTATTGTAATCTTATATATGTGTGTGAAAATTAAGTTAGATAAAATATGATATATTTTTTTTTGTTCATACTTTTAATCAAAATTCTTGGTATGCCTAAATTTTATATTATTTTCATGGTCACATATTATATTATTTTCGACATATCATATAAATAAAATTTAAGGTACAAATAAATTAAATTAACATAAAATCAGAACACTCAGATAATAATTAAATTAACATTTGTTTTATGAAATCATTAACAATAACAAATCGATACAATAAAAAAAATTGATATTTAGTCTTACTATTATGACTTAGATGAACCTTGAGATGTTCCTTGGAAAAAAACAATAACCTCTCATTGAATCAATGAGAAACCAAGAATTAAATGATTTGAGAAGTCAAAATTCTTGGTGCCTCATTGACCAATAATAGACCATCTTCTATATTAAATACAATAATATGATATCTTGTTCTATGTTCAAAAATTTGCATTTTCACCAATATTTATATCTCATTTATGATACGAGATTTCATAAATTCATTTCAGTTATCAATAATCTAAATGTCTAAATAATCTATGCTCTTATAATAAGAATTTCATTATATGAGATGCTTAGAATGGATCTCATCTGTCTATATGAGACATCAACAATTCAAGTTATATTGGAGTAAATCATCTGCTTATCATTTTAATTTATTTATGAATATTAAAGGAATCAATAATTGAAATCAAATCAAATCTATGTAAAATTCGATGTCCTCTTTGGCTTAGTTTGATTGATTTTGTAAGGTAAGAAATTAAAAAGTTTTATTATGTTCATATTTAATTAATATAGAATAACATATAGGGATAATTATAAATAGTTATATATATATGCCATAAAACTTTGAGTTTATTCATGAAGTTCTTTTCAAGCGTTCATATTTTTCTATATTTTACTCAACTAGAATTGATTTATTTCTCAAATTATTAAGATTAATTAAGTTTGAAAGAACATATGACTATTACGTTTCGCGAATATGATTGTAAAGGTTCATTATGAATAATAATTTGTTATACCCCGTAGAATTTCCGGTACTTAGATGACCTATTCGCACGTTGGTTAAGTATATTTGGAAGCCATACATGCTAGGGAAAGGCCCGGGAAAAAGATCGGACGAGAAACCCGTCGAACCATCACGGGAGGAGCCGAGGCAGAGCCCCTCCGCGATGGTAGCGTGTCACGGAGGTGAGGCCTCCGCGATGGCTCCGTGACACGTTGCCCAGGTTCAGGCATTGAAAAATTATTTCTTATCAGTGAAATTTCCAGAAACGCAGCAAGCAGAGAGAAACGTAGGAAAATTAAATATTCTCGTCCGATTACGCTGCCAAACGCTGCCCAAACCCAAATTTATCCTAGATACCAAGGTATTTAGCAGCAGAGAGCATTTCTACGGAGTTAGTTTCGCGAAATACGGCCGACGAATCGGCGAGCCACCGAACTAAAGTAAGTAGAATTGCTCTAAATTTATGTCTATGTGTTCCTAGCTGAGAAGTGAATATTTCTCCCTTCTGGGCCGCTGAAAAATAGCGAGTTTTCGACCGTCTTTCGATAAGCCTAAGTTTAGGCTATAAACTATATCGAAAGTAACGTTGCTCTTTACAATAAAGTTATATTTAGTGTTGATTGACGTATTTATGAATGCAGTTGGGAGAAAATAGTTGAAGTACCGGCCGAGCCTCGTCCGACGGACGAATAGTCGAGATAAGGTATGTAAAGTTAGTTTCCTTCGGCAAGTTAAGTAATATCAGTATAGCGTAATAAATTACGGACCAGTAGAATGTTCAGAAGTCGAGTATTGCGTTATTATGAATGTTGGTACGATGTGAGAAACATTGGGTTGTAATGTGTATGAAACCTAACGGTATGAAATAGATTCTAACGCAAGCGTTAGAGATTGCCCAGTATATTCAGTGTATGATGTAATATGCCATGTTAAGATATTGTTGTGTTCAGCTGAAACCCCGTGAAGTAGTACAGTATCCGTAAAGCACTTCAGAAATAGAATAGCAGACTAAAATGAAGTTCAGAAAGCATGTCAGGATTAGTAAATCCTGTTACTATAGAAAGTTAGTATACAGCGTAGTCTAGCAGAAAGATTATATTCGTACATACATATATAGTACTTCCAGCCTCAGCATGTATTAAGTATGTACTTATTTCTATCATTAGTCCAGCATATAGTGTATACAGAAACTTAGTAGACAGCAGAATTTTCAGCAGAAACATTACCTTATATAGCATTTGCTCAGTACAGCCCGGCAGGAGACTATGTTCATATTTATTCATCTTTACCTGCCTCAGCACGTATTAAATACGTACAGATTGCTATCATTAGCCCAGCATGTGATATGTATGATACTTTACCCCTAGTAGCCTCAGCATGTGAGATACACAGATAGTATTACCAGTTGAGACCGTTGTATTGTTTGGGGTTGGATTACCTAGCATCCATGACCGCCCAGGGTTAATAGCTGTGTCGACTCGTCCACCAGAGGACGAGGATACGTCACTCTACGGAGTGGCATGCCGTCCCGCCAGGGGACGAAGATGGGATGCCAGTTTTTCCCCATATTTGTGCCTTGATCGGCCTTACACACCCCAGTCGAGCGGATACGCCCGGGTGCAGATTCAGGAGTCCTCCAGACTCAGATGCAGTTATAGTCAGGGGCTCAGCGAGCCCAAGTGCATACCCAGGGGACTGGCAGGATGCTTACAGCCAGTATAGGAGATGGGTTGACCGGGGTAGGGGTATAGATTCTGTGCTGATTGTACCTCCCGGCTTATGGGGGCCGGGTAAGGTTATGTATGACATGTTATGTTATGTGTGTTATGCTATGATTACAGTAGATACGAGCAGATTATTAGTGAAATGATACGCCTCCAGGTATGATTCCTACTTCCTTCAGTATGATTAAGGACAGGTACGATCTACACTATCAGATAGTAATTTAGTTCTTCTATTCCAGTTTCGTCAGTTATGTTATTGATTTCAGACATCCCTTCAGTTCTTACAGATTCAGTTATCTCCTACTATTCAGAATTTTTAGTTATATTGCTTGTATTCAGCTGTATTCAGTTTACTTTACATACTCAGTACCAGCGGTACTGACGCCCTGTGGGGCGCTGCATTACTTGCCTGCAGGTACTCCTAGACGAGCAGGTGATTCTACGTGACTCCCTGTCAGCGGTTGAGTATTCAGCTCCAGTCATCCGGAGGCTGAATTTCTGAGGTGTAGTTCAGTTCCTTTTGTCGTATATAGCATGGGTAGGTCGGGGCCCTGTCCCGATCAGTTCTATCACTATTCATAGAGGCTTGCATTCTATATGAAATCCCTGTGGTCAGATGAGCCGGTCGTATGGGGCCGTGCAGTTGTATAGTTGTCTTTACTCTTTCTTACTTCTGTGATGGTCGTGTGAGGCCATAGTTGTCAGTAGTGGTGACCTTGCCGGTCACGTAGCTTCTTTTTGTGCTTTTTGATTAAGCAGCAGATAACTAGACAGCATGGTGGCCTTGTCGGCCCGTATAGGTTTCCCTGAGTTACTATATTTCTGGTTAGCTGCCAAGACAGGTATAGCAGGCGATAGGCCAATGGGCCGGGGGCTATATTTACAGCCGTTATATAGCCCTTTGTTTCCAGAAATCTGAGTTAGAGCCAGCCAGGCGCCAGACGCGCCCAGGCTTAACAGTCTAGCAGGTCAGATCTTAGTAGGGCACCAGGTGCTAGTCGAACCCCCCCCAAGGCGGGGTGTGACAAACTTGGTATTAGAGCAGGTCGTATCCCAGGGAGTCTGCAAGCCGTGCTAAGTAGAGTACTGTCCATGGATGTGTTGTGCACCACATACTATGGGTAGGAGGCTGCAAGGCATGATAGGATGGTTGTCTCTTATTCTGATTCAGTCGTGCTATAGAGCTGTACAGTATAGGGTTGAATTCCAAAAATCTTACCATATTCTTTGGCTACAGATAATGTCAGACCAGCGCCATCCCGTCACAGGTCGGAGCTTAGACATTGCAGCAGGGGAAGGCACCAGTAGGATGCCTCCCCCTCACTTGGAGACAGCCCGATCAGAGGGACCTATAGAGGCTTCATCTCAGCCTCCTCAGCAGTCTCCACCACGTCAGGAGTCACTTAGGGCGACATTACCTTCAGCAGCCCCTATATTGACTCCTTCTGATCAAGAGGTTAGGAGTGCTGTAGTTTTGTTAGCACAGATGATGGCTGCTCAGCGTCAGCAAATGCCATCCACAGTTGCAGAAGCATCAGGAGGGCCCGGTAGTTCAAGGGTCCGAGAGTTCTTAGCCTTGAATCCCCCACAGTTTACAGGCACGGACCGCACAGAGGACCCCCAGGATTTTCTGGATCAGATGCAGAGAATCTTCAGGGTTATGCATGCTACACCTACTGAGTCAGTTGAATTGGCCGCATTTCGGTTGCGAGATATTGCGGTGTTATGGTATGAAAGCTGGGAGAGGTCCCGAGGGAGAGATGTTCCCCCTCCCACCTGGTCCAGCTTTTCAGGAGCCTTTCTGGATCACTATTTGCCGCGGGAGATTCGACAGGCCCGGGTAGACTAGTTCCTACATCTGGAACAGGGGGCCATGAGCGTTCGGGAATATTCCTTGCGGTTTGATTCTTTGGCTCGATATGCACCAGCTTTTGTTGATACCATGGCATCCAGAGTGCACCGTTTTATTATGGGGTTGAACCCAGAGTATGTCGAGACTTGTATCACGGCCACACTGCAAGAAGATATGGATATTTCCCAAATCCAGGCATTTTCCCAGAATATTGAGGGCATCAGACAGCGACATCGGGAAATCAGAAGGGTTAATCAGGAGCAGCGTCGCCGGGATAGGCCAGCTGAGTTACAAAGAGAGGCCCGGGGAGGACCCAGGCCACGATTGTCAGACAGGTCACCCAGGCCCCCGCCTCCGCCACAGTCACAGGGAGGTAGATACAACCGCAGGGGGCAGTTAGAGGCTGGTAGAGGTTCGCAGACGGTAGACTCACCGTCACAGGGGAGGGCGGAGCAGAGTAGGTATACCCTACCACTTTGCCCTATATGCAGCCGACGCCATTCTGGAGCATGCAGGTATGGTTCTACCGCATGCTATAGTTGTGGCCAAGAAGGCCATTTGATGAGAGATTGCCCAGCCAGAGGTCGTGAGGACCGGGACAGACAGGATAGGGCATCAACAGGATCACGAGCTACAGCATCCTCGACTGGGCGCAGGCCCCCAGTTTCAGCAGGCAGGGGTCGAGGCAGATCAGGGGCCTCCAGTACAGGTGCGGGTCCAAGCCGCACATATGCCTTACCAGGGAGGCAAGATTCAGAGGCATCGCCTGATGTTGTGACAGGTATGCTAACTATCTGCTCACACCCTGCTTATGTGCTAATTGATCCAGGGTCTACTTTGTCCTATATTACTCCATTTGTGGCACGGAAGTTTAGTATTGTACCAGAATCATTACAGCAGCCCTTCTTAGTATCTACGCCCGTCGGTGACTCTATCACAGCTAGTCGAATTTATCGCGGGTGTACAGTAGAGGTTGTTGATCGCCAGACCACAGTAGATCTGGTCGAGTTAGAAATGATAGACTTCGATGCCATAATGGGTATGGACTGGTTAGTACCATGTTTTGCTAATGTTGAATGTTGGACCAAAACGGTCCGATTCCACTTCCCGGGGGAAGCAGTACGGGAGTGGAAGGGCAATACCGCGACGCCAAAAGGTAGGTTTATTTCCTACCTTCGGGCGAGGAAGTTGATATCTAAGGGGTGCATTTACCATCTTGTCAGAGTTCAGGATGTCCAAGCAGAATCTCCGACACTCCAGTCTGTTCCAGTGGTAAATGAATTATCAGATGTATTTCCTGATGAGTTACCTGGTATTCCCCCAGAAAGGGAAATAGACTTCGCTATTGATTTGCTACCAGGCACTCAGCCAATATCAATACCTCCTTATCGTATGGCTCCTGCAGAACTCAGAGAATTAAAGGAGCAGTTGAAAGACCTGTTAGATAAAGGTTTTATCAGGCCGAGTACTTCCCCGTGGGGTGCGCCAGTCTTGTTTGTAAGAAAGAAAGATGGCTCGCTCCGAATGTGTATAGATTATCGGCAGCTAAACAAAGTTACAGTAAAGAATAAGTATCCGCTTCCTAGGATTGATGACCTATTTGATCAGTTACAGGGAGCCAGATACTTTTCTAAGATTGACTTGCGGTCCGGATATCACCAGGTCCGAGTACGTGAGAGGGACATCCCTAAGACAGCATTCAGGACCCGATATGGACATTTTGAATTTCTGGTTATGTCCTTCGGGCTAACAAATGCCCCAGCAGTCTTTATGGACCTGATGAACAGTATTTTTAGACCCTTCCTGGACTTGTTCGTGATAGTATTCATTGATGATATTCTGGTGTATTCTCGCTCTGAAGCAGATCACCAGACTCATTTGCGGACAGTGCTCCAAATTCTTAGGGACCACCAGTTGTATGCTAAATTTTCGAAGTGTGAATTCTGGCTTAACTCAGTAGCCTTTTTAGGGCATATTGTCTCAGACGCTGGTATACAGGTAGACAAGCAGAAGATAGAAGCAGTTAAGTCATGGCCTAGGCCTACCACCCCGACTGAAGTTCGTAGCTTTCTGGGGTTGGCAGGATACTATCGAAGGTTCGTTGAGGGATTCTCAACCATTGCAGCACCCTTAACGAAGTTGACACGGAAAGCAGCAAAGTTTCAGTGGACGGAGGCATGTGAGCAGAGTTTCCAGGAACTGAAAGACAGATTAACCTCCGCCCCAGTACTAGCACTGCTGGAAGGCACAGAAGGTTATTCAGTCTATTGCGACGCGTCAGGTGTCGGATTGGGTTGTGTGTTGATGCAGCATGGTAGAGTAATTGCATATGCTTCCAGGCAGCTGAGGAAACACGAGAAGAATTACCCCACCCATGATCTAGAGTTGGCCGCAGTAATTCATGCCTTGAAGATGTGGAGGCATTACCTGTACGGCGTCCATATTGATATATATACAGATCATAAGAGCTTGCAGTACATTTTCACTCAGAGGGAGTTGAATCTGCGGCAACGTCGCTGGTTAGAATTGTTGAAGGATTATGATGTGAACATCCTGTACCATCCGGGAAAAGCTAATGTTGTAGCAGATGCTCTGAGTCGAAAGTCAATGGGGAGCTTGGCGTATTTGCGACCCGAGAGACAGAAATTAGCTAAAGAAATTCATCAGTTAGCTGGGCTAGCCGTTCGAGTAATGGAAACAGGAGATAATGGGGCCGTAATTCAGAATTCTGCAGTATCATCGTTAGTTGCAGAGGTAAAAGAACGACAGTATGAGGATCCCGATTTAGTCCAGCTCAGAGATAGAATTCAGAAGGGTAAGGAGCCAGATTTTCAGATAACCGAGGATGGTGTACTACGCTGCAAGGGCCACCTTTGTGTCCCGAACGTCTCAGGCCTTCGTGGGCAGATTATGCACGAGATACATTACGCTCGCTATTCCCTTCATCCGGGGGCGACAAAAATGTACCACGACATCAGAGACATCTATTGGTGGCCAGGTATGAAAACTGAAATAGCTGAATTTGTATCTAGATGTGCTAATTGTCAGCAGGTGAAAGCAGAGCACCAGAAACCGGGTGGTTTGACGCAAGAAATAATGATACCTACGTGGAAATGGGAAGCAATAAATATGGATTTTGTAACAGGGTTACCCCGTACTAGATGCAGAAATGATTCCATTTGGGTAATAGTTGATAGGCTGACAAAATCAGCTCATTTCCTGCCAGTAAGGGCTACCTTCTCAGCTGAGGATTATGCCGAATTGTATATCAGAGAAATAGTTAGATTGCATGGCGTGCCGGTATCCATCATTTCAGACAGGGGAGCACAGTTTACAGCTAGATTCTGGCAATCGTTTCAGAAAGGTTTGGGGACGCAGATTAATTTGAGCACAGCATTCCATCCTCAAACAGATGGGCAGGCCGAACGTACAATTCAGACGCTCGAAGATATGTTACGAGCGTGTGTGTTAGATTTTGGGGGTAGCTGGGATGAACATCTTTTGTTAATTGAATTTGCTTATAATAACAGCTACCATTCAGCTATTCAGATGGCGCCTTTCGAGGCATTGTACGGGCGAAAATGTAGATCGCCGGTGGGCTGGTTTGAGATAGGAGAATCAGCATTAGTTGGCCCAGACATTGTTCGGCAGTCCGAGGAAAAGATAAAGCTTATCCGAGAATGTTTACTGACCGCTCAGAGCCGCCAGAAGTCATACGCAGATAGGCGGCGCAGAAATCTAGAATTTTTGGTAAACGATTGGGTATATCTGAAAGTGTCCCCGATGAAAGGGGTAATGAGGTTTGGCAAGAAGGGCAAGCTTAGCCCAAGATTCATTGGACCGTATCAGGTTCGGCGAAGAATAGGCCGCGTGGCATACGAGTTGAACTTGCCTCCAGAGTTAGCGTCGGTTCACCCAGTATTCCGTGTTTCTATGTTAAGGAAGTTCGTAGGGGACCCTTCTATAGTAGTTCCAGTTCAGGATGTCCAGATCACAGAAGAGTTAGCATGTGAAGAGGTTCCCGTAGCCATTTTAGACAGACAGATTCGCAGGCTGAGAACTAAAGATGTTGCATCTGTCAAGGTATTGTGGCGTAACAGAAATCGGGAGGAAATGACGTGGGAGGCTGAAGAAGACATGAAAATCAGATATCCTCACTTATTTCAGGCCTAGTCAGACGACAGGTATGTCCGTATTATTATTTACACAGTACTTTATGGTATGTATGTTGTAAATGATAAAGAAAGAAGTGGTATTCAGTTGTCCAGTGGATTGTAGAATATTGTGTGCAGTGCCTGTGTTGGACTTTTTCTGCGTTTCAGGGCGTTGCGATAGTCCATATTACAGGGGAAACTCTGCCTAAATTTTTCCAAAAACTAGAGTGAACAGCTCTCTAGATAGCAGTATACATTCGGGGACGAATGTTCCTAAGGGGGGGAGAATGTTATACCCCGTAGAATTCCCGGTACTTAGATGACCTATTCGCACGTTGGTTAAGTATATTTGGAAGCCATATGTGCTAGGGAAAGGCCCGGAAAAAGATCGGACGAGAAACCCGTCGAACCATCGCGGGAGGAGCCGAGGCAGAGCCCCTCCGCGATGGCAGCGTGTCACGGAGGTGAGGCCTCCGCGATGGCTCCGTGACACGTTGCCCAGGTTCAGGCCCAAGTATATAAGCCTCACTTCAGTTGAAAAATTATTTCTTATCAGTGAAATTTCCAGAAACGCAGCAAGCAGAGAGAAACGTAGGAAAATTAAATATTCTCGTCCGGTTACGCTGCCAAACGCTGCCCAAACCCAAATTTATCCTAGATACCAAGGTATTTAGCAGCAGAGAGCATTTCTACGGAGTTAGTTTCGCGAAATACGGCCGACGAATCGGCGAGCCACCGAACTAAAGTAAGTAGAATTGCTCTAAATTTATGTCTATGTGTTCCTAGCTGAGAAGTGAATATTTCTCCCTTCTGGGCCGCTGAAAAATAGCGAGTTTTCGACCGTCTTTCGATAAGCCTAAGTTTAGGCTATAAACTATATCGAAAGTAACGTTGCTCATTACAATAAAGTTATATTTAGTGTTGATTGACGTATTTATGAATGCAGTTGGGAGAAAATAGTGGAAGTACCGGCCGAGCCTCGTCCGACGGACGAATAGTCGAAGATAAGGTATGTAAAGTTAGTTTCCTTCGGCAAGTTAAGTAATATTAGTATAGCGTAATAAATTACGGACCAGTAGAATGTTCAGAAGTCGAGTATTGCGTTATTATGAATGTTGGTATGATGTGAGAAACGTTGGGTTGTAATGTGTATGAAACCTAACGGTATGAAATAGATTCTAACGCAAGCGTTAGAGATTGCCCAATATATTCAGTGTATGATGTAATATGTCATGTTAAGATATTGTTGTGTTCAGCTGAAACCCCGTGAAGTAGTACAGTATCCGTAAAGCACTTCAGAAATAGAATAACAGACTAAAATGAAGTTCAGAAAGCATGTCAGGATTAGTAAATCCTGTTACTATAGAAAGTTAGTATACAGCGTAGTCTAGCAGAAAGATTATATTCGTACATACATATATAGTACTTCCAGCCTCAGCATGTATTAAGTATGTACTTATTTCTATCATTAGTCCAGCATATAGTGTATACAGAAACTTAGTAGACAACAGAATTTTCAGCTGAAAAATTACCTTATATAGCATTTGCTCAGTACAGCCCGGCAGGAGACTATGTTCATATTTATACATCCTTACCTGCCTCAGCACGTATTAAATACGTACAGATTGCTATCATTAGCCCAGCATGTGATATATATGATACTTTACCCCTAGTAGCCTCAGCATGTGAGATACACAGATAGTATTACCAGTTGAGACCGTTGTATTGTTTGGGGTTGGATTACCTAGCATCCATGACCGCCCAGGGTTAATAGCTGTGTCGACTCGTCCACCAGAGGAAGAGGATACGTCACTCTACGGAGTGGCATTCCGTCCCGCCAGGGGACGAATATGGGATGCCAGTTTTTCCCCATATTTGTGCCTTGATCGGCCTTACACACCCCAGTCGAGCGGATACGCCCGGGTGCAGATTCAGGAGTCCTCCGGACTCAGATGCAGTTATAGTCAGGGGCTCAGCGAGCCCAAGTGCATACCCAGGGGACCGGCAGGATGCTTACAGCCAGTATAGGAGATGGGTTGACCGGGGTAGGGGTATAGATTCTGTGCTGATTGTACCTCCCGGCTTATGGGGGCCGGGTAAGGTTATGTATGCCATGTTATGTTGTGTATGTTATGCTATGATTACAGTAGATACGAGCAGATTATTAGTGAAATGATACGCCTCCAGGTATGATTCCTACTCCCTTCAGTATGATTAAGGACAGGTACGATCTACACTATCAGATAGTAATTTAGTTCTTCTATTCCAGTTTCGTCAGTTATGTTATTGATTTTAGACATCCCTTCAGTTCTTACATATTCAGTTATCTCCTACTATTCAGAATTTTTAGTTATATTGCTTGTATTCAGCTGCATTCAGTTTACTTTACATACTCAGTACCAGCGGTACTGACGCCCTGTGGGGCGCTGCATTACTTGCCTGCAGGTACTCCTAGACGAGCAGGTGATTCTACGTGACTCCCTGTCAGCGGTTGAGTATTCAGCTCCAGTCATCCGGAGGCTGAATTTCTGAGGTGTAGTTCAGTTCCTTTTGTCGTATATAGCATGGGTAGGTCGGGGCCCTATCCCGATCAGTTCTATCACTATTCCTAGAGGCTTGCATTCTGTATGAAATCCCTGTGGTCAGATGAGCTGGTCGTGTGGGGCCGTGCAGTTGTATAGTTGTCTTTACTCTTTCTTACTTCTGTGATGGTCGTGTGAGGCCATAGTTGTCAGTAGTGGTGACCTTGCCGGTCACGTAGCTTCTTTTTGTGCTTTTTGATTAAGCAGCAGATAACTAGACAGCATGGTGGCCTTGTCGGCCCGTATAGGTTTCCCTGAGTTACTATATTTCTGGTTAGCTGCCAAGACAGGTACAGCAGGCGATAGGCCAATGGGCCGGGGGCTATATTTACAGCCGTTATATAGCCCTTTGTTTCCAGAAATCTGAGTTAGAGCCAGCCAGGCGCCAGACGCGCCCAGGCTTAACAGTCTAGCAGGTCAGATCTTAGTAGGGCACCAGGTGCCAGTTGTACCCCCCCCCCCCCAAGGCGGGGTGTGACATAATTATCTATTAGTATTCTGACAATTGGTGAGTTACACTTGTGCTTTAATTATATCTCTAGAGTTCTCTATATTTTTCCCATTCAAACATTATTAGTTATATTAGTTTTTATGGGATATAGAATTATTCTCCATGACAGTGAAGAATTATGAGCAATATAAGAAAGAAAATTTATGTATTTCTCGAATCATTATGATACATAGAGATATCCTATTTATAATTTTGTTGGCCAAGAATCCTATGGTATATATTACAACTAAGACATCCATACAAATATAAACTCTACCACATAAGATATCTAGAATTCTAGTCTATCTACAAGTGTGTTGTTAGATGGTAGCTGAGATAGCTTAAGCTTATCTCTAGCATCCCCCTTCAAGCTAGAGATGGAGAGTGGCACAACTCTGAGCTTGTTGTTAAAGAAGCGAAATTAAGCCTTTGTTAATGACTTGGTGATGTCGTTAGAAACCTTTTGTTTGAAGGCACATATTTGATGACCATTGAACCTTAAACAATATTTTCTCAGACGAAGTGAGTCCATCTTGACATGTTTCATTCGATATTGAAGTACTGGGTTGGAAGTTAAGTGGAGAGCTGAAATATTATCTATGAATAGCAAAGGAGTACTGTGCAAGAATACACCGATGTCCTTAAGAATGTAGCTTATCCAGGTGAGTTCAGTAGCTATCCACCCCTGTAATAGACCTAGCGACAATACACTGTGTCTTAAATGCCTATCATCCACAATTTGTTCCAGGAGATATGCAAATGCTAGTGGTAGATCATCTAGTGAGAGGACAACCACCCCAAATCTACATTAGAGAAGGCCACAAGAATAATAGATGAGTGAGAAGATATTCTAAGGCCAAATTCAATAGTACTAGCTAAGTTGCGCAACACTCTTTTTACACTAATCCAATTATTATCCACTAGATTATGTATGAATTGATAGATAAGATTAACAAAATGTGTGAGGTCTGGTTGCGTGAGAGTTAGGTATCGGAGAGCTTGAACCACACTTCTAAATTTGGAAGAATTAATTGGAGGACTATTTGAATCATGTAAGCCATGATTCTGAGCATGTGGAGGGTGAATGGAACGAGCACATGCCATTTTCGTTCTCTCTAAACCATCAAAGGCATACCTGTGTTGGTTAAGCTGTAAACCATCCTTGGTACAAGAAACTTCAATGCCTAAGAAATAATGAAGAGGCCCCATATCTTTCATGGAAAACTTGGATTTCAAGTTGTTAATTAAGAAATGAAGCATTGAGGAGTTGCTACCTGTGAGGAGTATGTTCTCAACATATAATAAAAGTAAAATGGTACCTTGAGAACACTGCATGACGAATAAATAAAAGTCTTCTTTGCTTCAAGTAAATCCCAAATGAATAAGGTGAGTGGTAAACTTGTGCAACCAAGCTTTGGGTGCTTGTTTCAAGTCGTACAGGGCCTTTTACAGCTTACACACATGAGTTAGAAGGACTGGATCAACAAACCCTAGAGGTTGTTCCATAGAAACTTTCTTTTTAAGTAATCCATGGAGAAATTCATTCTTGACACCGAGTTTCTTGATGTGCTAGTGGAGAGTGGTAGTAATAGAAAGAACAATATGAATAGTAGTTGCCTTCATGATAGGACTAAATGTGTTGCCGAAGTCCACTCCTTCAATTTTATTGTACCGCATTGCAACTAAACAATATTTGAAGTGTTGAACGGAACCATCAACCTGTAACTTGGTTTTGAAAACCCAACGCGAGCCAAAACATTCATGTGAGGGTTTTAGGGAATGAGTTTTCTAGTATCATTGGATCGTAGTGCATGGATTTCATCATGCATCGCATGGATTTAATGTGGCTGGAATAGGCCGTTTTGATAGACGTGGGTTTACTTAAGTCACTGGGTGCTGGCTTTACAGAGTTAGTGAGAGTCGAGTGTTGTAGTGATTTTGCTGGAGTGACCATGCTATGAGTATTGGATGAGCTTGTCGAGCAAGAAAATATGGAGGGTCGAAGGGTGTTTCCATGCATAGTTTTTTGGGAAGATAAATTTGATAAATTGGGAGAGTCAACAATTAGGAGGATACCTTCATTTTTTGAGGGAATAATAGTAGAAGAACTTGATGGTGAGCTATTTGTGGAGGATATAGCTTCAGTTGGCAGTGGGCTTAATAGTGAGTAGTAGCATGATCCATCAAAGATAATTCAAGGTGCTCATTCAAAAGAGATTGCAAGGGGGTGCGAACTAATATTGGATCAACCACAGCAGCAGGGACACAAGAATCATTTGACATAGAAGATGTATGTCTTTCAATAGATTGGTGAGACTCTTTTTTCTTTATGGTACCAAAAATTCTTGGAATTTACTAAACTAAGAGATAACCAAATTTGCATGTTCAGTAGGACTAGAATAAAGATAAGGTGCGTTAGTTTCATAAAAAATAACATGTCTTGAAGCATATACCTTCCTTGATTGAGGATGGTAGTATCTGTAACCTTTATGAAAAAGAGTATATCCGATAAATACACATGGAAAAGTTTTGTTTGAAACTTGTATTTGTTGTAACCTTTGAGGTAAGGAAAATATCTACATCTTAAAACTTTCATAGTTTTGTAGTGAGGTTCTTATCCATATAACTTGCGTAATGGTAATGTCATATTAAATATAGAAGTAGGCATTCTATTTATTAGAATATCGCAGTCATAAAAGCTGTAACCTAAAGGAATATAGGAAAATTTGCATTGAATAACAAAGTATGACCAGTTTCAACAAGATTTCTATATTTTCTTTCTCCCTACCATTTTATTCCAGTATATGTGAAAAGGAAATATGTTGTTTTATTCCATGTTGTCTTAAGTAGCCTGTAAGCTCTAAGTTATTGAATTTTCCTCCTCTGTCACATTGAAAAGTCTTAATTTTTTTTGAAAAATCGATTTTATACTAATTTGTGAAAAGTCACAAAGGTAGCAAAGAAATCTGACTTCTTCCTTAAGGGATATATCCAAGTGAATCTTGTACAATCATCAACAAAAATAACATAGTATTTTATTCCCTGTGAAGATATAATTGGGGTTGGTCCTCATAAATCACTATGTAATTTTATCAATGGCTCAAACTCTTACTTATCTGATACTTGAAAAGGTAATTTACAACATTTTCTCATTTGACAACTAGTATAAATTGAAAAAATTTTATTCCAAATCCTAACATTAATTAACTTATTTTTGTGTAAAGACTTAAGTGTCCTCGAGTGTGGATGCCCTAATCTTTGATGCCAAATCGTGTCTAAATTTTCTCTATAATTGTAGATGTTAGAGCCTTGTGCATCTCATCATCCTAGGTGTATAATTCATCCCTATCTATTTTCCTTACCAGAAATTTTCCTTATGTTCTTGTCCTTAACCGAAAAATCAACGTCTGTAATTCCAGGGAACATGCATTATCTATCACAAATTTGCTAACAAAAATAACATTTTTCTTAAGCTTAGGCACAATAAAATCATTTTTTAGATGTATACTTTTTCCAATATTTGGGTAACCAATGTGGTTAATTTTGTGAGTATCAACATTTTATATCATCACAGAATCATTTTCTCTAAATGGAGACGAATTTTTAAGTATACCTATAGATTACACCATGTGATTTGTAGCACCTGAGTCTATGTAGTAGGTATTGTCTAGTTGATCATTAAATCTCATTGCGGCTAAAGCCTAGGAAATTTCTTGTTGTGCTTGATAGGAATAATCTCATATATAAAAATAGGATTATGCTATGTGGTTATTCCTTTCACAAATCTGGCAAGGATTTGATTTTGAGCCATCTTTCTATTGATTGGTCTCTTGATTTTCTCAACTTAATTTTTCTGGTATGGTGGTTTGTTTCCTCTTCCCCTTTGTTGTGCTCTTCCTTATGAGTAGTTCTTATGAACTCTTCCTTGATATTTTTGTGCCACGAAGGCAGTAGTGGAGTAAAGTTCTGGCTACATTACTTGCTCTTCATCATCCTCTCTCATTTCGAATCCTCTAAGAGCATTCGCAAATTATGTTAATGTAGCATAAGGAGCTTTTCCTAGTATCACAGTGCGTAAAATCTTGTACTTGCTACTAAGAACCCGAGCAAAGTTGATAACTTTGTTATCTTTATCCAATGGTTTATGTACAACCATAAGACTGTTACAAATTCCATTGAACTCTTTTATGTACTCATCCACTAACTTAGTTCCTAACTTTATGTCCGAAGTTGTTGTTTCAATTAGGAGTCCTTGTCCTTGCTAGGTTGTAGGTTAGTACTCTCAAGGTAGGACCATATTTGTTTAACCATCGAGCACCCTATAATGAGGATCATGGACTCCTTAGTCATTGTTGAAGAGAGCCAACTCCTAACTAAAACATCTTGTTCTTTCCATTTTGTGAACTTGGGGCTTTGAAATGCTTGTCCTTTCTCATTACCTATGGTTTTAGTAGGTGCATCGTCTTTGATGATATTAAAGACTTTCATAGTCTGCATAATTTGAAAACTTTGAGTTCTCCAAAGAAGATAGTTGGTCAGTTTTAATTTTATTGAATAAATTGTAACCAGTTGGTGAAGTGAAGAGGGTGAAAAGGTGAGAGCAGTGCTTGGAGAAGTGGGCATGGTTGTTATCTCGGGTTTAACACTTCAAGATCATTTAATTGAGCTTGAGCTCTGATACCATGAAGAAATATGAGCAATATAAGAAAATAAATCTGTGTATTTCTTGGCTGGTTATGATACATATAGATGACCTATTTATAATTCTATTGTCTAGGAGTCCGACAGAGAATATTACAACCTAATACATTCATACAAATATAAACTCTATCATATAAGATATCTAGAATTCTAGTCTATCTACAAGTGTGTTGTCAGACGGTAGTTGAGATAGCTGAAGATTATTTCTATCAAACATTTTGGTAAGTTTAAGAGGGTGATTTATGACATAGTTGGATGATTTGCATAGATCCCGAGAAACTTTATCTCACTCATGTCTATTTCTTAAACTAAAGTGGTGGTTGCGACCTATATCATCTAGACAAAATACAAAGTTTTCTTAGTGAATTAATCAGAAAGTGTTGATCATGACCTTTTGATTTTGAATAATGTCACATATTAGTTTGGTATTATGTTAATTTTGTATTGTCTCCCATAATCATGGTCATTTAACAGTAGGGCAAGGACAACAATTTTTTGCAATGTAGTTATAAATTTATATTTGATTTTATTAATTAATCTAGATATTTTCTTATTATATTTGAAACCCTTATTTTTATGGTAAAAATTCAATGAGACAAACTGATTCTTCTCTACATTGTGAGAAGTGTTAATTCACTTATCTTTAGTACAAATGTTAAATACATAATTATTGTATCTTATTTTTAAATCAATAGATATATATATATATATATATATATATATATATATATATATATTTAATAATTATTTTATTTTCTATTTGTATTTTTCTTTGATGATCTCAAAGAAATACATTTACAATAATGAAAGAGCAAAATTATTTTTTAAGCAAAGAGGTATTTTGAAAAAGAAACAAAAAATAACAATGCCAGTGAAAATAAAAAGTTGAATTATTAAGGTAACTAATTAATACACTGAAAGAAGAATTGCATATAAGCATAATTTACACATATTTATTGCAACAAAATAACGCTATTGTAACTTTGCAAATCATAGTCCAAAAACAATAGGATTAGGTCCAAAAAAATAATATTTTTCTATTTTTATTTTATTTTGCAAATATTCAGGGACAAAAATTGAAAGATTTTCCATTCTTCTTTCTCAAAATTTTATATATTCCTATTCTATCTATACAGATACAAATTCATAAAGAATGCAACTCAAATATGGAGGAAGATCAGTAGCAAGACAAGACATCATAGGCTGATTCCAAAGTACGACGGTCCCTTTGAAGTCGTAGAGAAGGTTGGCGCAGTGGCTTACCAGTTGAATCTGCCGGAACGGCTGAAGGTGCATCCTACTTTTCATGTGAGTTACTTAAAGCCCTTTCATGAAGATGCTGAGGATCCATCAAGGGCGATGGCTAGACGTGCTCCTCCAGTTGTGAGACAACAGTATGAGGAGATTGAGAAGATTCTGGACCACCGGACCTTGGGGCAAAGCAAGAAGAATAGGCGGACAGAGTTTCTGTATCAATGGAAAGACAAACCCGAATGTGATGCGACTTGGGAGAAAGGGGCTTCTATGTGGCAGTTTGAAGACCAGATCAAGGCTTACTTAGATTCTGCCTCGTCGAGGACGATGAGCTAATCTGGTGGGGGAAGTTTGTTAGCCCCTTGACTTGATCGTAGGACCTTGTGCCGAAGCCAAGGCAAGGCTTGTGGAAAAATGGGCATGATAAGGCATTTACATGATGGGCCTTGGCATGACTCCATGTTGCTGATGGAACCATGATGGCATTGTGGCAGACCAACCGGGCATGCGCAGGTGCAGGTCGACAAGGGCAGGCACGGGTCGGCAGACTTGGACACTAGGTAGGTGGCCTAGATGCCAAGTTGATGATGATGAAGGCAAGGCTGACACGGGCAATGGCATGAGATTGCCGTGGCATAGAAAGACAACGGGTGGATGTAACCTAGGTGAGGCGTTGGCAAGGAAACTGGGCCAAGGACGGCTGTGCGGAGCAGCCGAGGCAGACATGCGCCGGCATGAAGAGTTGGCGCGCAGACATGGCATGAAGGCAGGAAAGAGCGCACGCAGGTATGGCGCGAAGCAGGCGAGGCACGCACGGTTGGCACCAAGGCGCGCGAAGGCGCCAAGGGCTGACGCACGCGTGCAAGCGCTCAAGGCATGCGCAGCACATGCAGGTGGTTGGGCAATTTCCTGGAATCTGGGTGCCTCTGTCCTAGTCAGCAAGGGCAGTTGTAACTTCTGAATTTTGAATTCGAAATGCCTATAAGTTGGGGATGTCACCTGAATTTAGGAGGGAATTTGGTAAGCCATCTGGCATGGGGAATGGGCTAATTTTAAAAGGGAGTTAGTCTATGCTGCCTAAGGCAATGAGTGAAGCAAAAGGATAGTGTGTTAGTCTATCTTTTTGGACAAACAGTTTTGAGGCCTTGTGTATTCTTTGTATGTGAGTTATATACAAAGTTGGGAGTGTTTTCCTGTATGTACGTGTATGCCTAATATTGTGATTGTGCGAAATAGTCTAAGTGTCGAACGGATCGTAAAGGCAAACTTGTAGGCCGAGTCATAGCGGCTGTGTGCGTGTGACTGTCGTGCAGTGTCAAGAGTGTTGCGTAAAACAAAAATTGACCCTGTAACAACTGGTATCAGAGCCAGGTTTTAAATTAGCCCACGCCCCATGCCACATGGCTTACAAAATTCCCTCCTAAATTCAAATGAAATCCCCAGCTGATAGGAAATTCAAATTAAAAATTTGAAAGTTACAACTGCCCTTACTGACTAAGCCAGAGGCGCCCAGATTCTAGGAAACTGCCCAACCGCCGGCATATGCTGTGCATGCCTTGCGCGCGTGCGCGCGTGTGTTGCCTGCTTCGCGCCATGCCTACGCGCGCCCTTGCCTGCCTTGGCGCCAAGTCTTCTTGCCAGCGCATGTCTACCTCGGCTGCTCCGCACAGCCGTCCATTGCCAAGTTTCCTTTCAAACACCTCGCCTAGCTCACATCCGCCCGTTGTCATTCTATGCCATGGCAATGCCATGCCATTTCCCGTATCAGCCTTGCCTTCATCATCATCGACTTGGCATCTAGGCCACCTGCCTAATGCCCAAGTCTGCCGACCCGTGCTTTCCCTTGTCGACCTACACCCGCGCATGCCCGGTTGGTCTGCCATAATGTCATCACGGTTCCATCAGCAACAGTGATTCATGCCAAGGTCCATCAAGTAAATGCTTTGTCATGCCCATTTTCCCGCAAGCCTTGCCTTGTCCTTGGCACATGGCCTTACGATCAAGTCAAGGGGCTACAAACTTCCCCCACCAGATTAGCTCATTGTCCTCGACGAGGAAGAATCTAAGTAAGCCTTGATCTGGTCTTCAAACTGCCACAAAGACGCCCCTTTTCCTAAGTCGCATCACATTCGGGTTTGTCTTTCCATTCTGCCTATTCTTCTTGCTTCGCCCCAAGGTCTGGTGGTCCAGAATCTTCTCAATTGTCTCCTCATACTGTTGTCTCACATATGGAGGAGCAGGTCTGGCCGTCGCCCTTGCTGGTTCCACAGCATCTTCATGAAGAGGCTTCAAGTAACTCACATGGAAAGTAGGATGCACCTTCATCCGTTCCGGCAGATTCAACCGATAAGCCACTGCACCAACCTTCTCTACGACTTCAAAGGGACCGTCGTACTTTGGAATCAGCCCACGATGTCTCGTATTGCTACTGATCATCTTCTATATTTGAGGTGTTAATTTAAGCAACACCTTGTCACCAACCTGAAAGTCCAATGCACCGCGATGCTTTTCAGCATACTTCTTCATTCGCTTGGTAGCTTTTCGCAAACTGCCTTGCGCCTCACCCAGCAACTCTTGCTTGTCACGGCATACCTGTAAGCGGCAGGACACTTGCCCTGAGATTATTTCTTAGCAACTTCAAGTGGCATGTCAGGCTGCCTGCCCAACACAATCTTGAAAGGACTCATCTCCGTAGCCGACGACCTGTGCAAGTTAAAGCAAAATTGTGCACTATCCAGCAACTCTACCCAATTCCTCTGACTCGCAGTCACATAGTGCCTCAAGTACTCCTCAAGCAGATGATTGATTCTTTTGGTTTGTCCATCAGTTTGTGGATGATTTGCAGTCGAGAATTTCAAACCTGTACCCATCATTTTGAACAAAGCAGTCCAAAAACGGCTAGTAAATCGAGCATCTCTATCACTCATAATATCGGTTGGAACACCAAAATACTTTATCACATGCTTATAGAACAAGTCAGCAGCTATCTCTGAGGAACATAGAGTTGGAGCAGCAATTAATACCCCATACTTCAAGAATCTGTTTACCACCACCATGATTGACGCCTTACCATCAACCTTTGGAAATCTGCTAATGAAATCCATAGAAACAGAAGCCCAAGGACGTTCAGCAACCGGTAGAGGTTGTAGCAAACCTACTTCCTTCTTCCGTTCAGACTTGTCAAGCTGACATACAAGACAAGTTTTGACATAGGCCTCAATGTCATCCTCCATTTTCGGCTAGAAATAACTTCGGGATAGCAATGTCATCATCCTCTCAACACCCGGATGACCAGCGTAAGCAGCATCATGCGTCTCCTTCATCAAATTCCGACGAAAACCTTCACTTTGGGGTAACACGATTCTCCCCCCTTTAAAATGCAGCAGATCGTCCTCGATCCTATACCGCCTAACAGTTCCATCCCTCACTTGATCCATCAACTTCACATATAATGGATCACTCGCAGCACATAGTTTAATTGTATCAAGTAAATCAGATTCAATTCTAGTGAGCGAATAAACAACAGCAAATACCTCTTTGCGACTCAACGCATCAGCAACTTGGTTTTCCCTACCGGGTTTGTGCACCCACATGAAGTCATATTCAGCCAACATCTCCTGCCACCGAGCCTGCTTTGGACTCAATTTTTGTTGAGTCTTGAAGTAAGTATTGGCCACATTGTTCTTCCAGACAATAAACTTCGTTCCAAGCAAGTACACTCTTCAAACTTGGAGGCAATGGATCACAACAACCATTTCCTTCTCATGGGCAGAATACCATTGCTCTGCGGCATTCAATTTTCTGCTCTCAAACGCTACCGGATGACTTTCTCGGACCAGCACACCGCCAACAGCAAAATCTGATGCATCAGTGTGGACCTCAAATGACATATAAAAATCTAGCAGCCTTAGGATTGGCTCGAATGCTATGGCCTCCTTCAAGGCAGTGAAAGCCTTTGCACATTCATCTGTCCAAGTCCACTTTACATTTTTCTTCAGCAAATTTTTCAATGGGGCAGCCTTCCTGGAATAGCCAGCAATAAATTTCTGGTAGTAGTTTGCAAAACCCAAAAACGATCTCAATTCTTTTACCCCGCTTGGTGCCTGCCAATCAACAATAGCCTGCACCTTTTTGGGATCCATTCGGTCCTAGTTTTTGTTAACCAAGTGTCCCAAGAATTTGATCTCCCCTTGAGCAAACTCACACTTTTCCATTTTCACATAGAGTTGGAAATCTCTAAGGTGTTGCAACACCTTCTCTAAATGCAGCAAATGATCTTCAATAGACCTACTATAAATGACTATGTCATCTAAGTATACTACTATAAATTCATCAAGATAGTCATAAAGAACATTATTCATTAAGTTGCAAAAGGTAGCGGGGCATTATTCAGCCCAAACAGCATTACAAGGAATTCAAAGCTACCGTATCTAGTTACACAAGTGGTCTTTGGGGCATCCCCCTCGGCTATGCGAACCTGCCAATAGCCCGACCTCAAGTCTAACTTACTAAAGAAACTAGCCTTAGACAGCATATCAAGTAAATCTTGGATCAGCGGCAACGGGTACTTGTTCTTCACAGTTACCTTGTTCAGCGCCCTATAATCCACACACATCCTCAAAGAGCCATCCTGCTTCTTTTGGAAAAGGACTGGTGCGCCAAATGGAGCCTTCGAAGGCTGGATGAGGCCAGCTGCAAGCAGTTCATCAATCTGCTTCCTTAATTCAGCCAACTCCAAAGGAGACATATGGTAAGGAGGGCGTGCTGGAGGCACAGACCCTGGCAGCAACTCAATTTTGTGGTCTATTTCCCTCCTCGGCGGCAACTATCTAGGCAGTTCAGGCGGCATCAAATCTTTGAATTTTCCCAACAACTCTGTAACATCATCAGGGACTTCCATCTGCAAATCTGGCTGGACTTCCACCAAGGCAGCACGGTAAGCAGTGTCACTGCTCTTCAAGCCTTTGTCAAATGCAGCAGCCGACACCAACTCAGCAATCCCTGTGTTCTTTGAATTACTACTGCTTGCTTCACATGGGTTGATCCCCTTGACAAAGCCAGGATTTTTTTCACCCATAAACATCAAACCATCAAGATGAGGAATTGCAGCAACTTTATACTTCCTCACAAAATCAATCCCAAGCATGAGATTAAAATCATCAAGCGGCACCACTGTCAAATTATGCAAACCTGACCAGTGTCCTATACTTAGCGGCACGTCCAGCGCCTGTCCAAGACCAGGTTGTGCTGGTGAGTTTATAACCTTCATCTTTGTTGCACATTAAGTCACCCTCAGCCCATATTCCTTGACTGTCTTGGTCGCAACAAACGTATGAGTACCGGTCAGTCCCCAATCATGACTTCCACATACATCAGATTGGACTAAGCGTCCGTCAAGTCTTCCACAAAATCTGCAACATTCACAAGAGCAACTAAATCAGTGACATCTTCTTCTTCTTCATCAACCTGTTCTGCCACGTTTGCCACCAACGTGTTCAGCAACTTCCCCCTTTTTCGCCACACTCTCTTCTTCAGCAAGAAGAGCATTCACCTTGGCTTGATTGGGATAGTTTCATGCCTGATGCCCTGGTTTTTGGAACGTCCAGCAGACCTTCTCACTCGCCGTCCTGTCATTTTTGGATGAAGCAGCCACAACTTTTCCCTTGCCTTTGTCATTTCCCTTGGATTTTCGATGATCCTTCTTCTAGTCTTTCCCATTCTCCCTTTTCTTTGCCCTAGCCGTGGGAGTAGGGTCAGAAAGCACACTTTTGAATGAAAATCGATCAAACATCAGCAGCCGCAATTGCACTCGGCAGATCTTGCACTTTTTGCCGACGCAACTCATTCTGCGCCCAGCCTTGCATCCCAGAAATGAAGTTATGCCACTTTTCCTCGTCTGACATATTTTGGATGTCCAGCAACAAGCAAGAAAAGTCCTTCACATACTCACGAATTGAACCAACCTGTCTCAAGCATTTCAGCCTTTCCCTAGCAGCCCAAGACGAATTACTAGGCAGAAATTTATCTCTTAGCGCCTCCCGCAACTGCGCCCATGTCTCAACCTTGGGCCTGCCTGCGCTAACATCATCAGCACTTTTGGTACACCACCACAGAATCGCATCCCCTCTGAAATAGCGAACTGCCATCGTCAACTTGTCATTTTCAGGAACATGAGCAGAAGTAAAATAATGTTCCATGTCCCACAAAAAAATTTCAAGTTCCTTGGTGCCCTAAATCCCATCAAACGACTTTGGTTCTGGGATTTTAATCTTGGCAGCATGCTCCTCGACAACCCGGCCAGAATTGGCTACTGCCTTGTGGAGCACCATCACCTCCGCCTTAAGATCTTCATTTTCTTTGGCCAGTTCCTCAAACTTCGCAGCACTTGCCTCTCGAAAATTGAGAAAATCATACAATTGTCCATCAACCTGCTCACGCTAGTGACGCAGTTCCGAGTTGAGACCATGGATCTGTGACAGCACGACCACCTTGTGTCTTCAGTGATTCCCACTAGCAAATTTGTTGGGTTTGTCTTTCAATAATTTAATGGCAACTGTATGATAGCAATGGTGGATACCGCAGCTACTCATACGTTTGTTAATGACAAAGTTGCTGCCAAGAATGCGCTGAAGCTGAGGAAGTGCGCATCGTATGTCCAAACTGTTAATGCACAAGCGATTGTGGGAATGGCATATGATGTTTCCATGGTCCTTGGAGAGTGGACTGGAAAGCATAATTTGATGGTGATGCCCCTGGGAGACTTTGAATTGATACTTGGAGTTGATTTTTTGAAGAAATATCAGTTTGTTCCATTCCCTCATTTTGATGGGTTGATGCTGATGGACGAGAAGATACCGAGTTTCATCAAGGCTGTTCATCCTTATGGAGAAGTTGAGAAAGTGAAGAAGTACAAGACACCTATTATTTCTGCTATTAGTGTCGAGAAAGGATTGAAGAAGGGAGATCAAACCTTTCTTGCTGCCATGGTTGAGATCAAACCAGATGTGAAGGTTGAGGTGCTCGATTCTGTTGCAGAATTGCTGAAAGAGTATGCTGATGTGATGCCCCCTGAGTTGCCTAAGATGCTGACACCAAGAAGGGATATTGATCACAAGATAGAGTTGCTGCTAGGATCAGTTACCCCTGCCCAGGCTCCTTATCGGATGGCTCCTAAGGAGTTGGCTAAATTGCGCAAACAATTGAATGAGTTGCTGGATGCCGGACTAATTCAGCCTTCAAAGGCTCCGAATGGTCTCCTGTTTTTTTCCAAAAGAAGCAGGACGGATCCTTGAGGATGTGCGTGGACTATAGGGCATTGAACAAAGTGACTGTGAAGAACAAATATCCGGTGCCGCTGGTGCAAGACTTGATGGACAGGCTGAGCAAGGCATGCTGGTTTACTAAGCTGGATCTTAGGTCTGGTTATTGGCAGGTTAGAGTAGCAAAGGGTGATGAGCCTAAAACTACTTGTGTAACTAGGTATGGCTCATATGAGTTTCTTGTAATGCCGTTTGGGCTGACTAATGCCCAGCCACTTTCTCTAATTTAATGAATGACGTGTTGTTTGAGTATCTTGATTATTTTATTGTAGTTTACTTAGACGACATTGTTATTTATAGTTTCTCTCTTGATGAACACTTGATGCATTTGAGCAAAGTGCTGTCTCATTTGAGGGAGTACAAACTCAATGTGAAGATAGAGAAGTGTGAATTTGCTAAAAAAGAAATCAAGTTCCTTAGGCACTTGGTGAGTCATAATCAAGTGTGGATGGACTCAAAGAAGGTGCAGGCAATCGTAGATTGGCAGGCACCCAGTGGCGTTAAAGAGTTGCGGTCATTTTAGGGCTGGCTAATTATTACCGCAAGTTCATTTCAGGCTATTCTAAAAGGGTAGCCGCCTTAACAGATTTGCTGAAGAAAGATGTTAAGTGGGCATGGTCCGAGAAGTGTGAAGCTGCATTCCGATTGTTGAAGGAAGCAGTAGCATCGGAACCTATCTTAAAGCTGCCTGATTTCGAGTGGCCATTTGAGGTGCATACAGATGCATATGACAAGGCTGTTGGAGGTGTTCTTGTGCAGGAAGGGCATCCAGTTTCCTATGAAAGCAGGAAATTAAATAAAGCTGAGCAGCGGTATTCGACTCACGAAAAGGAGATGGTTGCTGTTGTGCATTGCTTGCAGACATGGAGAGTGTATTTGCTAGGCACACGCTTTATGGTGCAGACAGATAATGTGGCTAATACATTCTTCAAGACTCAACGCAAGCCAAGTTCGAAGCAAGCACATTGGCAGGAATTCCTGGCAGAGTATGATTTCATATGGGAACGTAAGCCGGGAAGGTACAATCAAGTTGCTGACACCTTGAGCCGGAAAGAGGTACTTGCTGTTGTGTTTTCAATTTCTAGACTTGAAACTAATTTTATTGATAAAATAAGAATTTGTGCTGCTAATTGCTCATTATATGTGAAATGGATGATTCAAGTGAAAGAAGGGATAGTTAGGAGGTACTCGATCGAGGACGGTCTTCTTTATTTTAAAGGGGGGAGGATCGTCGTACCTCAAGGTGGTGGACTGCGTAGAGAACTGATGAAAGAGGTGCATGACACTATATGGGCTGGTCATCCGGGTGTGGTGCGGATGTTAGCCTTGCTATCCCATGTATATTATTGGCCAAAGATGGAAGACGATGTTGAAGCTTACGTGAAGACTTGTCTAGTGTGCCAGTTAGACAAATCTGAGCGCAAGAAGGAAGCAGGTTTGTTGCAGCCTCTTCCGATTCCTGAACGGCCATGGATGTCCGTGTCAATGGACTTTATTTTTGGGTTTCCAAAGGTGTACGATAAGGCATCTATTATGGTGGTTGTAGACAGGTTTTCAAAGTACTCTATTTTTATTGCTGCCCCAATTGTTTGTTCGTCCGAAATAGCTGCTGATTTATTTTATAGACATGTGGTTAAGCTGTTTGGTGTGCCAGATGACATTGTGAGTGATAGGGATGCTAGATTTACAGGTCAGTTTTGGACAACTTTGTTCAACATGATGGGGACCGATCATGTTGCCATGCCAAGATAGTGCCTCCTTGGCATGCCACTGCCGATATTCGTCAAGTTCCAGCTTGAGGGTCTAACAAACCACCCCCACTAGTTGAACTCGACGTCCTCGTCCAGGCCATCTTAAGATAGTCCTCCAGCTGCTTCTCGAACTACCAGAGTTTTGAACTCTTCTCCCAAGTCGCGTTCGCCACGGACTTGCCTTTCTAATGAAACAAGAATTATGTCCGCCTGTTCGTCTTGCTCATGCCTAGACCCCGGTGATCCAGCACCTGTTCAATCTCCTCTTCAAACTGTGTGTGCACCACAGGAGGAGCCCTCTTGACTTTGTGCCTATCCGGATCTGCATGATTTGCAAAATAAGGCTTCAAAAACCTAAAATGGAAAGTAGGATAGATTTTCAACCTCTCCGGCAACTTCAGCTTATAAGCAACTGCGCCTATCTTCTGCACGACCTCGAATGGGCCATCATATTTGGGAATCAATCCAGTATGCCTCATTTACTCACAATTTGTTTCCAAATCTGCGGTGTGAGTTTGAGTAGCACCTTGTCACCCACCTTGAATTCCAACGGGCGTCTATGTTGATCAGCATATTTCTTCATGCGACTCTGGGCCTTACGCAAACTGTGTTGCGCCTCTGCAAGCATCTCATGCTTGTCCCTTGCATAATTGTAAGCAGTCGGGCATTTCCCTTGATGCTTCTGCTTTGCGACATCCAGCGGTGTCAAAGGCTGTATCCCGGTGACTAATTCAAACGGACTCATTTCGGTTGCTGAAGACTTATGTAGATTTTAGAAAAACATTGTCGTATCCAATAAGTCTACCCAATTCCTCTGGCTCGCTTTCACAAAATGCCTGAGATATTCCTCCACTAAGTGATTAATTCTCTCTGTTTGGCCATATGTTTGAGGGTGATTCGCTGTAGAGAATTTCAGATCGATCCCCATCATGTTGAACAAAGCTGTCCAAAACTGACCTGTAAATCTAGCATCCCTATCACTCACAATGTCATCTGGCACACCAAAAGCTAAACCACATGTCTATAAAATAAATCAGCAGCTACTTTGGACGAACAAACAATTGGCGCAGCAATAAAAATAGAGTACTTTGAAAACCTATCTACAGCCGCCATAATATATGCCTTACCGTCCACTTTCGGAAACCCAGAAATAAAGTCGATTGACACGGACATCCATGACCGTTCAGAAATCGGAAGAGGCTGCAACAAACCTACTTCCTTCTTGCGCTCAGATTTGTCTAACTGGCTCACTAGACAAGTCTTCACGTAAGCTTCAACATCGTCTTCCATCTTTGGACAATAACATACACGGGATAGCAGGGCTAACATCCGCTCCACCCCCGGATGACCAGCCCATGTAGTGTCATGCGCCTCTTTCATCAGTTCTCTACGCAGTCCACCACCTTGAGGTACGACGATCCTCCCCCCTTTGAAATAAAGAAGATCGTCCTCGATCCAGTACCTCCTAACTATCCCTTCTTTCACTTGACCCATCCATTTCACATATAATAAGTCATTAGCAGCACAAATTCTTATTTTATCAATAAAATCAGTTTCAAGTCTAGAAATTTAAAACACAGCAGCAAGTACCTCTTTCTGGCTCAAGGCGTCAGCAACTTGATTGTGCCTTCCCAGCTTATGTTCCCACACGAAATCATACTCTGCCAGGAATTCCTGCCAACGTGCTTGCTTCGGACTTAGCTTGCGTTAAGTCTTGAAGAATGTATTAGCCACAATATCTGTCTGCACCACAAAGCGTGTGCCTAGCAAATACACTCTCCATGTCTGCAAGCAATGCACAAAGCAACCATCTCCTTTTCTTGAGTCGAATACCGCTGCTCAGCTTCATTCAATTTCCTGCTTTCATAGGAAACTGGATGCCCTTCCTACACAAGAACACCTCCAACAGCCTTTTCAGATGCATCTGTATGCACCTCAAATGGCAACTCGAAATTAGGCAGCTTTAAGATAGGCTCCGATGCTACTGCTTCCTTCAACAATCGGAATGCAGCTTCACACTTCTCGGACCACGCCCACATAACATCTTTCTTCAGCAAATCTGTTAAGTCGGCTGCCTTCTTGGAATAGCCTGAAATGAACTTGCGGTAATAATTAGCCAGCCCTAAAAATGACCGCAACTCTTTCACGCCATTGGGTGCCTGCCAATCCGCGATTGCCTGCACCTTCTTTGGGTCCATCCGCACTTGATTCTGACTCACCAAGTGCCCAAGGAACTTGACTTCTTTTTGAGCAAATTCACACTTCTCCATCTTCACATAGAGTTTGTACTACCTCAAACGAGACAGCACCTTGCTCAAATGCATCAAGTGTTCATCAAGAGAGCAACTATAAATAACAATGTCGTCTAAGTAAACTACAACAAAATAATAAAGATACTCAAACAACACGTCATTCATTAAATTACAGAAAGTGGTCGGGGCATTAGTCAGCCCAAACGACATTACAAGAAACTCATATGAGTTATACCTAGTTACACAAGTAGTTTTAGGCTCATCACCCTCTGCTATTCTAACCTGCCAATAACCAGACCTAAGATCCAGCTTAGTAAACCAGGATGCCTTGCTCAGCCTGTCCATCAAGTCTTGCACCAGCGGCACCGGATATTTGTTCTTCACATTCACTTTGTTCAATGCCCCATAGTCTACGCACATCCTCAAGGATCCGTCCTGCTTCTTTTGGAACAAAACAGGGGCACCATACGGAGCCTTTGAAGGCTAAATTAGTCCGGCATCCAGCAACTCATTCAATTGTTTGCGCAATTCAGCCAACTCCTTAGGAGCCATCCGATAAGGAGCCTGGGCAGGGGCAACTGATCCTAGAAGCAACTCTATCTTGTGATCAATATCCCTTTTTGGTGGCAGCATCTTAGGCAACTCAGGGGGCATCACATCAGCATACTCTTTCAGAAATTCCGCAACAGAATCGAGCACCTCAACCTTCATATTTGGTTTGATCTCAACCATGGCAGCAAGAAAGGTTTGATCTCCCTTCTTCAAACCTTTCTTATCACTAATAGCAGGAATAATACGTGTCTTGTACTTCTTCACTTTCTCAGCTTCTCCATAAGGATGAACAGCCTTTATGAAACTCGGTATCTTCTCGTCCATCAGCATCAACCCATCCAAATGAGGGAATGGAACAAACCGATACTTCTTCAAGAAATCAACTCCAATTATCAATTCAAAGTCTCCCAGCGGCAACACCATCAAATTATGCTTTCCAGTCCACTCTCCAAGGACCATGGAAACATCATATGCCATTCCCACAATCGTTTGTGCTTTGGCATTAACAGTTTGGACATACGATGGGCACTTCCTCAGCTTTAGCCCATTCTTGGAAGCAACTTTGTCATTAACAAACGTATGAGTAGCTCCGATATCCACCATTGCTATCATACGCTTGCCATCAAATTATTGAAAGACAAACCCAATGGATTTGCTCGTGGGAATCACTGAAGATACAAGCGATCTGGTGGGCATGTTGTCACAGATCCATGGTCTCAACTTGGAACTGCGTCACTACCATGAGCAGGTTGATGGCTAATTGTCTGATTTTCTCAATTTTCGAAAGGCAAGTGCTTCCAAGTTTGAGGAACTGGTCAAAGAAAATGATGATCTTAAGGCGGAGGTGATGGTGCTCCCCAAGGCAGTAACCAATTCTGCCGGGTTGGCGAGGAGCATGCTGCCAAGATCAAAATCCCAGAACCAAAGACGTTTGATGGGATTCGGGGTGCCAAGGAACTTGAAAATTTTTTATGGGACATGGAACATTATTTTACTTCTGCTCATCTTCCTGAAAATGACAAGTTGATGATGGCAGTTTGCTATTTCAGAGGGGATGCGATTCTGTGGTGGCGCACCAAAAGTGCTGATGATGTTAGCGCAGGCAGGCCCAAGGTTGAGACATGGGCGCAGTTGCGGGAGGCACTAAGAGACAAATTTCTGCCTAGCAATTCGTCTTGGGTTGCTAGGGACAGGCTGAAACGCTTGAGACAGGTTGGTTCAATTCGTGAGTATGTGAAGGACTTTTCTTCCTTGTTGCTGGACATCCAAAATATGTCAGACAAGGACAAGCTTCGTAACTTCATTTCTGGGATGCAAGGCTGGGCGCAGAATGAGTTGCGTCGGCAGAAAGTGCAAGATCTGCCGAGTGTAATTGCGGCTGCTAATGCTTTGATCGATTTTCATTCAAACAGTGTGCTTTCTAACCCTACTCCTACGTCTAGCACAATGAAAAGGGAGAAGGAGAAAGACTGGAAGAAGGATCATCGAAAATATGAGGGAAATGACAAAGGCAAGGGAAACGTTGTGGCTGCTTCATCAAAAAATGACAGGCCGGCGAGTCAGAAGGTCTGCTGGACTTGCCAAAAACCAGGGCATTAGGCAAGAAACTGTCCCACTAAAGCCTAGGTGAATGCTCTTCTTGCTGAAGAAGAGAGTGTGGTGGCAAAAAAGGGGGAAGTTGCTGCCTATATCAACCCGCTGAAGTTGCTAAACACGTTGGTGGCAAACGTGGTAGAACAGGTTGATGAAGAAGAAGATGATGCCGCTGATTTAGTTGCTCTTGTAAATGCTGCAGATACTGTGGAAGACTTGATAGACGCTTACTCCAATCTGATGTATGTGGAAGTCATGATTGGGGACAGACCAGTAGTAACTATGGTTGATACAGGTGCTACTCATACGTCAACCAAGACAGTCAAGGAATACGGGTTGAGGGTGACTTAATGTGCAACAAAGATGAAGGGTATAAACTCACCAGCACAACCTGGTCTTGGACAGGCACTGGACGTGCCGCTGAGTATAGGACACTGGTCAGGTTTGCATAATTTGACAGTGGTGCCGCCTAATGATTATAATCTCATGCTTGGGATTGATTTTATGAGAAAGTATAAAGTTGCTCCAATTCCTCATTTTGATGGTTTGATGTTTATGGGTGAAAAGGATCCTGGCTTTGTCAAGGGGATCAACCCATGTGAAGCAAGCAGTAGTAAGTCAAAGAACACAGGGATTACTGCGTTGGTGTCGGCTGCTGCATTTGACAAAGGCTTGAAGAGTAGTGAGACTACTTACCTCGCTGCCTTGGTGGAAGTCAAGCCAGATTTGCCGATGGAAGTCCTTGATGATGTTGCAGAGTTGCTGGGAAAATTCAAAGATGTGATGCCGCCTGAACTTCCTAGACAGTTGCCGCTGAGGAGGGAAATAGACCACAGAATTGAGTTGCTGCCAGGGTCTGTGCCTCCAGTACGCCTTCCTTACCGTATGTCTCCTTTGGAGTTGGCTGAATTGAGGAAGCAGATTGATGAACTGCTTGCAGCTGGCCTTATCCAGCCTTCGAAGGCTCCATTTGGCGCACCAGTCCTTTTCTAAAAGAAGCAAGATGGCTCTTTGAGGATGTGCGTGGATTATCGGGCGCTGAACAAGGTAACTGTGAAGAACAAGTACCCGTTGCCGCTGATTCAAGATTTACTTGATAGGCTATCTAAGGCTAGTTTCTTTACTAAGTTAGACTTGAGGTCGGGCTATTGGCAGGTTCGCATAGCCGAGGGGGATGCCCCAAAGACCACTTGCGTAACTAGATATGGTAGCTTTGAATTCCTTGTAATGCCGTTTGGGCTGACTAATACCCCGGCTACCTTTTGCAACTTAATGAATAATGTTCTTTATGACTATCTTGATGACTTTGTAGTAGTATACTTAGATGACATAGTCATTTATAGTAGGACTATCGAAGATCATTTGCTGCATTTAGAGAAGGTGTTGCAACGCCTTAGAGATTTCCAACTCTATGTGAAAATGGAAATGTGTGAGTTTGCTAAACGGGAGATCAAATTCTTGGGACACTTGGTTAGCGAAAACCAGGTCCGGATGGATCCCAAAAGGTGCAGGCTATTGTTGATTGACAGGCACCAAGAGGGGTAAAAGAATTGAGATCATTTTTGGGTTTGACAAACTACTACCGAAAATTTATTGCTGGCTATTCCAGGAAGGCTGCCCCATTGACAAATTTGCCAAAGAAAAATGTCAAATAGACTTGGACAGATGCGTGTGCTAAGGCTTTTACTTCCTTGAAGGAGGCCATTGCGTCTAAGCCAATTCTAATGCTGCCATATTTTGATATGCCATTTGAGGTCCACACTGATGCATCAGATTTTGCTGTTGGCGATGTGCTGGTCCAAGAATGTCATCCGATAGCGTTTGAGAGCAGGAAATTAAATGTCGCGGAGCAATGGTATTCTGCCCATGAGAAGGAAATGGTTGCTATGATCCATCGCCTTCAAGTTTGGTGAGTGTACTTGCTTGGAACGAAGTTTGTTGTCCGGACGGACAATGTGGCCAATACTTACTTCAAGACTCAACAGAAATTGAGTCCAAAGCAGGCTCGGTGGCAGGAGATGCTGGCTGAATATGACTTCGTGTGGGTGCACAAACCCGGCAGGGAAAACCAGGTTGCTGATGCGTTGAGTCGCAAAGAGGTATTTGCTGCTGTTTATTCGCTCACTAGAATTGAATCTGATTTACTTGATACAATTAAACTATGTGCTACGCATGATCCATTATATGTGAAGTTGATGGATAAAGTGAGGGATGGAACTATTAGGCGGTATTGGATCGAGGACGATCTGCTGCATTTCAAAGGGTGGAGAATCGCGGTACCCCAAGGTGCAGGTTTGCGTCGGACTTTGATGAAGAAGACACATAATGCTGCTTATGCTGGTCATCCGGGTGTTGAGAGGATGATGGCATTGCTGTCCTGAAGTTATTTCTGGCCGAAAATGGAGGATGACATTGAGGCCTATGTCAAGACTTGCCTTGTATGTCAGCTTGACAAATCTGAACGGAAGAAGGAAGCAGGTTTACTACAACCTCTACCGGTTGCTGAACGTCCTTGGGCTTCCGTTTCTATGGATTTCAATTGTGGATTTCCAAAGGTTGATGGTAAGGCGTCAATCATGGTGATGGTAGACAGATTCTCGAAGTATGGTGTATTCATTGCTGCTCCAACTCTATGTTCCTCGGAGATAGCTGCTGAATTGTTTTATAAGCATGTGATAAAGTATTTTTGTGTTCTAACCGACATTGTGAGTGATAGAGATGCTCGATTTATTGGCCATTTTTGGATTGCTTTGTTCAAATTAATGGGTACATATTTGAAATTCTCGACAGCAAATCATCCACACACTGATGGAAAGATCGAGAGAATCAATCATTTTTCTTGAGGAGTACTTGAGGCACTATGTGACTGTGAGTCAGAGGAATTGGGTAGCGTTGTTCGATAGTGCACAGTTTTGCTCTAACTTGCACAGGTCGTCGGCTACGGAGATGAGTCCTTTCGAGATTGTGTTGGGCAGGCAGCCTGACACACCACTTGAAGTTGCTAAGCAAAAATCTCAAGGCAAGTGTCCTGCCGCTTACAGGTATGCACGTGACAAGCAAGAGTTGCTGGCTGAGGCGCAAGACAGTTTGTGGAAAGCTACCAAGCGAATGAAGAAGTATGCTGACAAGCATCGCCGTGCATTGGACTTTCAGGTTGGTGATAAGGTGTTGCTGAAATTAACACCTCAAATCTGGAAGAAGATCAGTATCAAGACAAGACATCATACGCTGATTCCAAAGTACGACGGTCCCTTTGAAGTCGTAGAGAAGGTTGGCGCAGTGGCTTACCGGTTGAATCTGCCGAAACGGCTGAAGGTGCATCCTACTTTTCATGTGAGTTACTTTAAGCCCTTTCATGAAGATGCTGAGGATCCATCAAGGGCGATGGCCAGACGTGCTCCTCCGGTTGTGAGACAACAGTATGAGGAGATTGAGAAGATTCTGGACCATCGGACCTTGGGGCAAAGCAAGAAGAATAGGCGGACAGAGTTTCTGATTCAATGAAAAGACAAACCTGAATGTGATGCGACTTGGGAGAAAGGGGATTCTTTGTGGCAGTTTGAAGACCAGATCAAGGCTTACTTAGATTCTGCCTCGTTGAGGACGATGAGCTAATCTGGTCGGGGAAGTTTGTTAGCCCCTTGACTTGATCGTAGGACCTTGTACCTAGGGCAAGGAAAGGCTTACGGAAAAATGGGCATGATAAGGCATTTACCTGATGGGCCTTGGCATGACTCTATGTTGCTAATGGAACCGTGATGGCATTGTGGCAGACCAACCAGGCATGCGCAGGTGCAGGTCGACAAGGGCAGGCACGGGCCGGTAGACTTGGGCACTAGGCAGGTGGCCTAGATGCCAAGTCGATGATGATGAAGGCAAGGCTGACACGGGCAATGGCATGGCATTGCCGTGGCATAGAAAGACAACGGGCGGATGTGACCTAGGTGAGGCATTGGCAAGGAAACTGGGCCATGGATGGCTGTGCGGAGCAGCCGAGGCAGACATGCACCGGCATGAAGACTTGGCGCGCAGACATGGCATGAAGGCAGGCAAGAGCGCACGCAGGTATGGCGCGAAGCAGGCGAGGCGCGCACAGTTGGAACCAAGGCGCGCGAAGGCGCCAAGGGCTGATGCACGCGTGCACGCGCTCAAGGTATGCGCAGCACATGCAGGTGGTTGGGCAATTTCCTGGAATCTGGGTGCCTCTGTCCTAGTCAGCAAGGGCAGTTGTAACTTCCAAATTTTGAATTCGAAATGCCTATAAGTTGGGGATGTCACCTGAATTTAGGAGGGAATTTGGTAAGCCATCTGGCATGGGGAATGGGCTAATTTTAAAAGGGAGTTAGTCTATGCTGCCTAAGGCAATGAGTGAAGCAAAAAGATAGTGTGTTAGTCTATCTTTTTGGACAAACAGTTTTGAGGCGTTGTGTATTCTTTGTATGTGAGTTATATACAAAGTTGGGAGTGTTTTCCCGTATGTACGTGTGTGCCTAATATTGTGATTGTGCGAAATAGTCTAAGTGTCGAACGGATCGTAAAGGCAAACTTGTAGGCCGAGTCATAGCGGCTGTGTGCGTGTGACTGTCGTGCAGTGTCAAGAGTGTTGCGTAAAACAAAAATTGACCCTGTAACAACTGGTATCAGAGCCAGGTTTTAAATTAGCCCACGCCCCATGCCACATGGCTTACAAAATTCCCTCCTAAATTCAGTTGAAATCCCCAGCTGATAGGAAATTCGAATTAAAAATTTGAAAGTTACAACTGCCCTTACTGACTAGGCCAGAGGCGCCCAGATTCTAGGAAACTGCCCAACCGCCCGCATATGCTGTGCATTCCTTGCGCGCGTGCGCGCGTGTGTTGCCTGCTTCGCACCATGCCTGCGCGCGCCCTTGCCTGCCTTGGCGCCATGTCTGCGCGCCAAGTCTTCATGCCAGCGCATGTTTGCCTCGGCTGCTACGCATAGCCATCCATTGCCAAGTTTCCTTTCAAACACCTCGCCTAGCTCACATCCGCCCGTTGTCTTTCTATGCCACGGCAATGCCATGCCATTTCCCGTATCAGCCTTGCCTTCATCATCATCAACTTGGCATCTAGGCCACCTGCCTAATGCCCAAGTCTGCCGACCGTGCTTTCCCTTGCCGACCTACACTCGCGCATGCCCGGTTGGTCTGCCATAATGTCTTCACGGTTCCATCAGCAACATTGATTCATGCCAAGGTCCATCAAGTAAATGCTTTGTCATGCCCATTTTCCCGCAAGCCTTGCCTTGTCCTCGGCACAAGGCCTTACGATCAAGTCAAGGTTCTAACAAACTTCCCCCACCAGATTAGCTCATTGTCCTCGATGAGGAAGAATCTAAGTAAGCCTTGATCTGGTCTTCAAACTGCCACAAAGACGCCCCTTTTCCCAAGTCGCATCACATTCGGGTTTGTCTTTCCATTCTGCCTATTCTTCTTGCTTCGCCCCAAGGTCTGGTGGTCCAGAATCTTCTCAATTGCCTCCTCATACTGTTGTCTCACATCTGGATGAGCACGTCTGGCTGTCACCCTTGCTGGATCCTCAGCATCTTCATGAAGAGGCTTCAAGTAACTCACATGGAAAGTAGGATGCACCTTCATCTGTTCTGGCAGATTCAACCGGTAAGCCACTGCACCAACCTTCTCTACGACTTCAAAGGGACCGTCGTACTTTGGAATCAGCCCACGATGTCTCGTCTTGCTACTGATCTTCTTCTATATTTGAGGTGTTAATTTAAGCAACACCTTGTCACCAACCTGAAAGTCCAATGCACCGCTATGCTTTTCAGCATACTTCTTCATTCGCTTGGTAGCTTTTCGCCAACTGCCTTGCACCTCAGCCAGCAACTCTTGCTTGTCACGGCATACCTGTAAGCGGCAGGACACTTGCCCAGAGATTTTTTCTTAGCAACTTCAAGTGGCATGTCAGGCTGCCTGCCCAACACAATCTCGAAAGGACTCATCTCCGTAGCCGACGACCTGTGCAAGTTATAGCAAAATTGTGCACTATCCAGCAACTCTACCCAATTCCTCTGACTCGCAGTCACATAGTGCCTCAAATACTCCTCAAGAAGATGATTGATTCTTTCGGTTTGTCCATCAGTTTGTGGATGATTTGCAGTCGAGAATTTCAAACCTGTACCCATCATTTTGAACAAAGCAGTCCAAAAACGGCTAGTAAATCGAGCATCTCTATCACTCATAATATCGGTTGGAACACCAAAATACTTTATCACATGCTTATAAAACAAGTCAGCAGCTATCTCTGAGGAACATAGAGTTGGAGCAGCAATTAATACCCCATACTTCAAGAATCTGTTTACCACCACCATGATTGACGCCTTACCATCAACCTTTGGAAATCCGCTAATGAAATCCATAGAAATGGAAGCCCAAGGACGTTCAGCAATCGGTAGAGGTTGTAGCAAACCTACTTCCTTCTTCCGTTCAGACTTGTCAAGCTGACATACAAGACAAGTTTTAACATAGGCCTCAATGTCATCCACCATTTTCGGCCAGAAATAACTTCGGGATAGCAATGTCATCATCCTCTCAACACTCGGATGACCAGCGTAAGCAGCATCATGCGTCTCCTTCATCAAAGTCCGACGAAAACCTTCACCTTGGGGTAACACGATTCTCCCCCCCTTGAAATGCAGCAGATCGTCCTCGATCCTATACCGCCTAACAGTTCCATCCCTCTCTTGATCCATCAACTTCACATATAATGGATCACTCACAGCACATAGTTTAATTGTATCAAGTAAATCAGATTCAATTCTAGTGAGCGAATAAACAACAACAAATACCTCTTTGCGACTCAACGCATTAGCAACTTGATTTTCCCTACCGGGTTTGTGCACCCACATGAAGTCATATTCAGCCAACATCTCCTGCCACCAAGCCTGCTTTGGACTCAAATTTTGTTGAGTCTTGAAGTAAGTATTGGCCACATTGTTCTTCCAGACAATAAACTTCGTTCCAAGCAAGTACACTCTTCAAACTTGAAGGCAATGGATCACAACAACCATTTCCTTCTCATGGGCAGAATACCATTGCTCCGCGGCATTCAATTTTCTTCTCTCAAACGCTACCGGATGACCTTCTTGGACCAGCACACCGCCAACAGCAAAATCTGATGCATCAGTGTGGACCTCAAACGGCATATAAAAATCTAGCAGCCTTAGGATTGGCTCGAATGCTATGGCCTCCTTCAAGGCAGTGAAAGCCTTTGCACATTCATCTGTCCAAGTCCACTTGACATTTTTCTTCAGCAAATTTTTCAATGGGGCAGCCTTCCTGGAATAGCCAGCAATAAATTTCTGGTAGTAGTTTGCAAAACCGAAAAACGATCTCAATTCTTTTACCCCGCTTGGTGCTTGCCAATCAACAATAGCCTGCACCTTTTTGGGATCCATTCGGACCTGGTTTTTGTTAACCAAGTGTCCCAAGAATTTGATCTCCCCTTGAGCAAACTCACACTTTTCCATTTTCACATAGAGTTGGAAATCTCTAAGGTGTTGCAACACCTTCTCTAAATGCAGCAAATGATCTTCAATAGACCTACTATAAATGACTATGTCATCTAAGTATACTACTACAAAGTCATCAAGATAGTCATAAAGAACATTATTCATTAAGTTGCAAAAGGTAGCGGGGCATTAGTCAGCCCAAACAGCGTTACAAGGAATTCAAAGCTACCGTATCTAGTTACACAAGTGGTCTTTGGGGCATCCCCCTCGGCTATGCGAACCTGCCAATAGCCCGACCTCAATTCTAACTTAATCTTGGCAGCATGCTCCTCGACAACCCGGCCAGAATTGGCTACTGCCTTGTGGAGCACCATCACCTCCGCCTAGAGGAATTATTTTCACTCTTTCTCCTTTTTAATTTAATTAGTTTACTCTTAAACCGGTCAACATTCCAAAAAAATCTTTCAAATAATATAGCAAGTAGCACATAGTGAAGAGTTTGTTGGTCTTGAAAGTTGGGCTCCTGTCCTAGACGGACCCGACCCCTGTGTCGAGCCCCGCCAGGTCAAAGGCAAATGATGCAAATAAGGGGTACCTATTAAGGATAATCATGTCTTGTGTTTCAGTTCTGCTAGATTTAAGCCTATGGAGAAAAAGTGTCTAGACTGGCTTACTCGAGCGAACAACTCGAGTCGGAGAGGGGCAACTTATCGGTAGCATTCCTATTCCGATTTCATTGCTGGTCCAACCCCGCCTAACATATGTGACTACAATCCTTCACCAGGTGCCAAGACACTCCGGCTTTATCCCAAAAGAAAGTAGGATGCATAACTTCACTCCTGTGATCGTGTGTGACATGTTTTCAGAGACTCAGAGGGGTGCGTGAAACAAATACATATATACAGTTCAATGATATCAAAGTGATAAAAGAGCAGCAAGTAGCACATTAGGCTAATATACACATAATATATTCAAGAAATAATAATAAAAGCCAAACATGAGTCAATATAATAAAGCTCAAATTCTGGTTAATCCCCAACAAAGTCGTCAAAGATGTCACACCTCTTTTTTCGGGTGAGGGCCAAAGAACAAGATTTTTTCAATTGAAGTGACAGTTTTGAAGAAATTGACTCTTTTATTATTATAGGTCCGCGGACTGGAAATCCGGATCGAATTCCGTTGACCGAGGGGAAGGTGTTAGGCACCTCTAGGGGAAGGTGTTAGGCTCTCCTATAGTCCAGTGGTTTTAGCACGGTCACTTTATCGACTTATGCATGGATTAAATTAATTTTGAACTAATTATTTGTATTAATTATGTCTGTGATTCACTTAAATATTGTTGAACATTCAATAGTCTCAACCAAGATGCGCAACCACATTCTTAGTCTTGACGTACAACCGTTTAAAAATATACCTCCTTTGCTCATGTATATTACCCCTATTAAGTTATGCCTATATGTCTTTGATGTGATCTAAACTTTAATTATCAAAACAAATTGATCAAGATGCGTAACTGCATTCTTGATTTTTTTAAATTTTTTAGACGTGCCAAAAATGTGAAATGGTGTTTTTAATTGAAACCCAATTTAATTACTAAATAATAATAATAATAATAATAATAATAATAATAATAATAATAATAATAATAACAATAATAATCCAAATTCTTCATTTACTATAATAAAAATAATATTTTTTATAAAATTAAAATTAGCAAATAGATAGATAACTTAAACATTGATTTTATATAATTAAGATATTTAAATTATACACAAATTTAGCCTTACATTTTACAACAATTAACTAACAACTAAAAAGAAAAAATCTTTTCTTTTTCCCTCTTTTTTCTTTTCTCTCCTTTCTTTTCTTTTCTTTCTTTTGTTATTCTGTTTACCTTATCTTTTCTTTCTTTGTTTTTTCGTTTGTATTTACATTTTTTTTGGTCTGCTCTCTTCTTCTTTTTTTCTTCTTATTTCGTTTTCTGTTTTTTTTTTATTTTTAAATTATTATCTTTTTTCTTATTCCTCTCTACAAGAGATCTTGAATAAATTCCATCTCACTCTTACTCACATATTTAATTAATTGGACCTTTTAATATTGACATAGGTTCAAAACCTATTCTTTTGTTGCTCTAACAATGTGAACCATGATTTTCAATTTCCCTAGTATGATCAAATAAACAGATTAACTAAGACGACGATAATAAATTGATAGGGTAAATAGAATTAAGCCAAAGTGAATTCAAACTTTTAAATTACGGTCTAAAGTCATGGTTCATTTATTATTTTTAAAAAAATTAATCGGCCTTAAAACCAATTTCAAAATTAAATATACAAACATTCCAACTTATAGTTCTAAGCAATAATCTATCGCAAAACAATAACTAAAAAAGTTATCTTTTTCATAAATAAAAATGATGATAATTCTATCGGATTTAAAACCTCATTCCTAATTAATTTCTTGTTCTTTCAATTTATATCCTCACATCGAAAAAAATCAAACAAACCGTCCAATACTTCATGCTTTTGACCGAACAAATTGAAATAAATACAAAAATTAAAATCGCCACAAATTTAAATATAACACAAACTCATAGAACCATGCACATGTTTATTATGAATTTTGTCTCTAAGTAAGAATGTTGATATATGCAACTTAAACCATAGAAAATAGTTCTAAAATCCTTAATATTAAAACTAGGACTCTAGATATGCTTAAAGAAGTCCTATTTGCATTAAATCCAATTTTCAAAATATTTCATAGAGCCTTCGGCTGTGATAAACAATCCAAAGTGCAGCCATTCTTTTATCAAGTTCCAATCCTAATGGCTAATTCCCTTCAAATTCAAATCCGAATGTTCTTTTAACTCAACAATATGTAAAAACCCTTTATGCGACTTCGTTCATGCTTTGATTCACAATAAAAGTAATAATTAAAAAAAAAAGAAAGGAGCTGAATAAGAACCTGTGCGACCAACTAAATTGAATATATAAACAAGAACGTCGTCACCAAAACTCGAAGCAAGGACCAAAACTCAACTCCCCACTTGTCTTTTTTTTCCTCCTATATTCTTTTGCCTCCTCCGTTTATGTATCTCTCTACTGTATGCTCTCCTTCTGCCTTGATGTGATTTTTTTTTTTTTGTATATGTGTGTTCTTCTGCCCTTTTTCCGTCCTTTCTCTTGGTTCTTTTTTCTTCTGCCTCTTTTTGTTTTTCTCTGTCTCTGCTTCTTCTTTTCTCTCCTTTTTGTTCATTTTTTTCCCTTGTGGGTCATATGCATATATAGAAGTGGAGTGTGTATGTGTAGGTTACGTGTGTATGTGTGCGTTGATGTGCAGAAAAAAATGGAACGTGAGGGAGTGGGAGTAAATATTAGTTGAGGATTTTAGGGGGGTGAGGGGTGTTGTTACGGGAGGGAGTAGAATGTTGGAGTTGTTAGGAGATGTATGGATAAGGGATTAGTGAATAGTCGTAGATTTTTAAAGTATAACTAAGACATATATTAAAATCAATAATTTATCCATAAATATCTAGATTAAAAGAAAAATATATTTTTTTAGTAGATTTTCTCTTCTTTTGAAACACAAAACCTACCCTAAAATGTGATTGTAATTTTCAAATCTTTGAATGTAACCTACTAAAAATAAAATAAAATTAATATCAAAATATCTAATTTGAACCTTAAAAGAAATATTTAAATATCAAAATGGTGAAAAATCTTAGGTTTGGTGAAAGAAAAAAATAATAAAAATAAATAAATAAATAAAATAAAAATAAAATAAATAAATAAATAAATTAGGTGGTCACAAGATTTAAAAAATAAATAGTCAAAATTTATAATAAACTTGGGTAGGGTCAAAAATCACGTGTCTACAGCCATGGGTTTATAATGATACATTACAATGATAATGATCCCCTCTTTCGTGATATTACATAATGCACGTCCCTCGCCTGGCAAGCCAGGGGCTACTCTGCCCACTTGAGTGAGATAGTTGTGGGGCCATGAAAGGTTCTACCATGATGGTGTCGGTTATGATGAGTCCTCCCATTGTTCCGCATGTTTATGCATTGTTATGTTTATGTTATTAGCTCAAATGATGATTTGATAAAGTTTCTCTTATGTCCATGATAATGAATGGTTTACGATTGATTTGAAAACCTTGAGCCTTATGTTATCTTATAATATTTATGATACAAGCATGATGTCCTTCTCTTAGGATCATTTATGAGCTTCTATGTATTTTTAAATGTCCGTTTTACTTACCTTGCATACTCAGTACATTTCACGTACTGACCACATACTCTATGTTGTATTATTTTATGGTACAGGTTCCGATCTTCAGATCCAACATCGTCATTAGCTTTTCACGGGGTTTAGCATCTAGCTTGTTGGTGAGTCATCATTCTCCGAGGACCATTTGATTCAGAAATTGAGGTTTCTTTAGTTTCAGTTGACCGGGTTAGTTCGGGATATTGTCCCATCAACCCATCTGTTACGTTAGAGGCTTTCAGACTATATGTAGTACTTCACTGTTATGTATTTTTTCCGTACAACTTACCATGCTATGCTATGTTAAGTTTACTTCCGCTATATCGTATGATAATTTTTTCACTGTAAATGATATGAAGTTAGATGAATGTTCATGCCATGGGTCGACTTGGAGTCTCTCGAGGCTCCTTGTCCCATGTTACGATCGAGGCTTACATTCGGATCGTGACAGGCGGGCTATTTGGACAAGGATTGTAGAACCGCTATTCTCCACCAGGATATGGATTTCCCTCGGATAGTCTTGTACGCCCAACAGATGGAGGCGGCGCATATGAGAGAGAGGGAGGCCAAGAGGGTCAGGATTGCTGAAGGAGAAGCAGTTGTATACCAAATTCTCTAAGTGTGAGTTTTGGTTGGAATCAGTATCTTTTCTGGGGCATGTGGTTTCCAAGGTGGGGATCCAAGTTGACCCACAGAAGGTGGAGGTGGTCAGAAACAGGGTGAGGCCAACTAATGTGACGGAAATTCAGAGTATTGTGGGGCTGGCCAGTGACTACCGTCGGTTTGTGAAGGGTTTTGTATCAATCGCTTTGGTGCCGACCAAGTTGAAGTAAAATGATGTACCTTTGTAATAGTTAGAGGAATGTAAAACAAGTTTTTAGAAACTCAAGACTTTGGTAACCGCAACACCTATCCTGGTGTTACCAGTGGAAGGTAAAGACTTTGTTATTTATTGTGATGCCTCACGATCTGGGATGGGTACTATGTTAATGCGAGAAGGATAGGTCATTGATTATGCCTTGAGGCGGTTGAAGGTGCATGAGAAGAATTGCCCCACGCATCACCTAGAGCTAGCAGCGGTGGTGTTCGCTTTAAAAATCTAGAGGCACTATTTATATAGGGCTCTTTGCGAGGTGTTCACAGACTATCGCAACTTGCAGTATATGTTCTCCCAGGAAGATCTCACTTGAGGCAAAGGAGATGGATGAAACTACTTAAGGATTATGATACAACCATTTTATACCATCAAAGGAAGGCCAATGTGGTGGCAGACATGTTGAGTTGGAAATTAGTGAGCATGAGCAGTCTAGCTTTCCTGAAGGCTACCCAGCGACCAATGGCCAGAGAAGTTCAGACATTGGCAAATAGTTTTTTGAGATTATCATTGACTAAAATAGGTGAAATATTAGGTCGCGTGGAGGCTAAGTCATCCTTTCTATAGGAAATCAAAGAAAGATAGTTCAAAGATGAAAAGCTGGTTAAAATTCGAGATGAGGCTTCGCGGGGAGAAGTCAAAGAAACAGTGTTAGATGTTGAAGGGGTCCTGAGAATAAAAGAAGAGTGTGTGTCCCCGAGTTGGTGAGCTAATTCAGACTCTTCTTGCAGAAGCTCACAACTCGAGGTACTCCATTCACCTCAGAGTCACCAAGATGTACCATGATTTGAAACAACACCATTGGTGGGGCAGGATGAAGAGGGGACATTATTGAAAATGTCGCTCAGTGTTTGAACTGCTAGCAAGTGAAGTACACCAAAAGCCTTGAGGTGTACTTCAGCGGATGCCCATCCTAGAGTGAAAATGGGAGAGAATAGCAATGGACTTTGTTGTAGGTCTTCCAAAGACATTGGGGAAATATGACTCCATTTGGGTTATAGTTGACAGATTATCCAAGTCTACCCACTTCTTACCGATTCAGGTGACTTACAATGCTGAGAAGGTGGCTAATTTGTATGTGAAGGAAATGATTTGGCTGCACGGGGTGCCAGTGTTGATTAGGCACTCAGTTAACCTCACACATCTGGAGAACCTTGCAGGCAGAGTTAAGCACGAGGTTGGACTGGAGCAAAGCCTTCCACCATCAGACAGCTGGATAGTCAGAAAGAACTATTCAAGTGTTAGAGGATATATTGCGGGCGTGTGTGATAGATTTTGGGGACCATTGGGATAAATTCTTACCCCTAGCAAAGTTCTCTTATAACAACAACTATCACTTGAGCGTTGGAATGGTGTCATTTGAAGCTCTGGATGGGAGGAAATGCAGGTCTCCAATTGGTTGGTTTGATGCATTTGAAGTGAGACCCTGGGGAACTGATTTACTTAGAGAGTCCTTGGAGAAAATTCGAATAATTAGGGACCGTCTGGTAGCTTCCCATAGTACACAGAAGTAGTATGGAGCAAGAAGGTGAGGGATATGGAATTCATGGAGGGAGAGCAAGTGTTGCTCAAGGTATTCCCTATGAAAGGGTGATGAGTTTCGAGAAATGGGATAATCTTAGCCTGATGTACATCGGACCATTTGAGATCCTATGATGAGTGGGGGAAGTAGCTTATGAGCTGGCGTTGCCGCCAGGATTGTCAGGAGTCTATCCGACATTCCCTGTATCAATGTTGAAGAAGTATCATGGATATGGGACTTACATTATTAAATGGGACTCTATGCTACTAGATGAGAATTTGTCTTATGAGGACGAGCCTGTAGAGATTTCGGCTAGAGAGGTTCAAAAGATGAGGTTAAAGAAAATTGCGACAATAAAGGTCCAGTAGGAGAATCGTCCTGTAGAGGAGGCCACTTGAGAGAGAGACATTGATATGCGGACCAAATATCCTCAATTTTTTATGGAATCGGGTATGTTCTCTTTCTTACTTTCATTGTAGGCCATTCGGGGATGAACGGTGTTTTAATTGGTATATGATGTAACAATCTGTATGTCGTTATGAGAAGGGAAGGGGCTCAGAGTGCTGGAAACAGGCTAAGGGAGGGATAGAAAAGCTTTGGAATAATCTAAGTATAAAACTGGTTGAATTTAGAGAGTTACTGGTTCGGGGGACCGCTGCAGCGATGGAATGTCTACTGCAGCGAGAACATGGTAATGGTCGGATTCCTACCGTGACGAATTAGAAAGTAACCTCTAGAATCGCCGCAGCGGTGCTCTAGCCACTGTAGTGAGTCCGCTGTAGCAGAAATGCATTTGCTGCAGCGGACAACAGGAATCTGAAGTGGGTTTTTAAGTAGAAATTCTGGGGTTATATCCCATTATTTCCAGAACGTTAGAGAATAAGGACTGAAGGCGATTTCTTCTCCAGAGCAGACTTGATACCTTAAGGTGAGTTTCTTCATCCCTTGCCCCATTAATGGTTATTGTCTATTGTAGATAGTTTAAGGGATCTTTCAATGATGGAATTCTCAGCTTAGAAACCCTATGTTGATAAATTAGGGTTGGATCGTGGGGAGTAATGTCATGGTTATATTAAAGGTTTATGGGTAATAATCACTTCCTAAGGACTTCCTTGCTAACAATTATCGGTTAGACGAGGATGGAGACCTAGAACTAGGTTGAATGGAAGGTTTTTACTATTAAAGAGCCCTAAAAAGGGAGAGTTTGATCTAATTAGGCCCATAATTAAAGAGTTAGTAATGAATTACTCAGTATTATGTAGATTTTGAGCATTCCAAATCTTTGAGAAAGGGAAAGGCTCCCACAGTAGCTGAATTGCTATCTTCGAATATTGAGGTAGGTTATGGTTACAGGCTTAGACCCTGTATAGTGATTTGTATGCATGTGTGATAATTGTATGAGATTGATCTTGGGACATTATTTGTTCTTAATGTTTTATTCTGAATAATAGTGGAGATCATATTAATAAAGATGATTATGAACTGTTGTAAAAATTTCGTGGAATTGTGAATTGAATTTCTTTTAAGAAGCTATAACGTAAATTGATGATCTATAATTGTGCAAGTGAGGGAGTGGAATGTAGACTCTTAAGTGTTGAAATATATATATATATATATACACACACATATATGTGTGTGTGTGTGTAGGGGTGGGTGCGTGGGTGGGTTGTAACATGTTACATTAAGTGGATGAAAAATGTTTTGGATAGTAAAAGCATCCTAAGATGAGTGGCTCATTCTCGAGGGGAGCATCCAGGAGAAAGATATTGTTGAGTGGCTCATGTCCGATCCGGACGAACATATGAGTGGGAGTGGGTACCACGCCGATATAGTACATGGATTTTTAGATTTACCTATAGGTCATGATTGAAAAGGCAGAAATAAGACCCTTTGGCATGTGTGTACAGTGATTTTATGGATTTAATGTTTATGGTGATATGGCAGAGGCGTGTGCCTGTCATGCCACCATTTGTTTACTTGTTTATGTTATGTTTGTAATCATGTGTAAGATTGAATGAAGAATGTGTTAAGTGGTTGTGAGAATTATGGATTTTATTTATGTAATTCTAAACAAAGGACATGAATCTGATTCCTAGTATGACATGGCCACGATGATGGTAAATGTTGAGTGGATTTTTCTTGTAGTTACCTGTTGCATTTGTAAGTGATAAACATTCGTATTTATTGTTGCTCAGACTTGTGCTGTATTTGAATTGATCTGTAGAGTATGTGAATCATTGACATTGATGAAATAATAAACTGATGAACTTATGAAGGTACAACTAAGTTGAGCTACTACCTAAGGTAGTACCGTTGCAGTGCAACTTTTTCTGCCGCAGTGAGTCCTCTGTAGCGGTCAAGTGAACATTGCAGCGAAAGGCCCAATCCAGTGAGCAGGTCCGCTGTCACCTGCGAAAAGCTAGTGTACTTGAAATGGTTTCTGTACTTCAGTAAAATGTTGAAAACTTATTTTATATAATTGTTGTTATGCTTACACGTTATTATGTAAGGTCGGCCTATGATACCTAGTAGTACCGTGTTATGTACTGACCCTACTTCTGCACTCTTTTTTGAGTATACAGTTAGAACCAAGAAGTTCCTCACATCCTCACCTATAAAGTAGCAACAATTTGTTTAAAAGGTAAGCAGACTGAAGAGGCAGTATCACTCTCCCGTTGAAGATGTCCTTTCTTTCCGGACATTTATTTCCTTTGTGTTTTAGATTTAATTGTCCTTAGAGTTGTTAGCAAACGTCTGGTGCAATGGCAATCAGGTTTTGAGATTATTTTCGTTTTGTTTTGGTTGTATGAGGATTGTTACCAATTCTGATGATTCCTTTCGTTTTATTATAATCTCTTATTTCTTTCTGAATGTTAATGTTGGGGTATTTATTGGGAATCAATAGTTTGTCCACCGGGGGGGGGGGGGGAGGGTTAATATGGGTGTCAATCACGACCATTTTGGGTCGTCACAATTTTATTGTAAATTGAAACCTTGATTTGTTTACGTGAATTGCTGAAAATATTTGATATTTTTAAATACTGTCCAGAAATGGTTCTCCTACCGAACTAGAATTGATGTAGGTGTCCGCACAACCCGTTCATTTGCGTCGTGCCAAGTATTAACTTAAATTAGTGCTTAAATACATGAAAAACTCTATAAAAAGAAGTATAAATATGTCGTAAAATTTTGAAATATCACAAGAATAAAAAATATTATTCTTTTGTTAATTATATTCGAACCATCCCCATATGGATTAACAAACATATAATCCAACAGCGTAATTTCAATGATAAATTTAATTTTACTTTCCAATGATTTTTTTTCCAATTAATTTCTAACGATGTGTGCACTGGAACTCCTTGATTCTAGCATTATGTAGAATTAACAAAGGCAATTTTACTAGAAGTAAGATCTCAAAAAATTTACTAAAATTGTAAAATTGCTCCTAATTAATAGAGGCTTGTAATTCTTTAAGTGCGAATATGAGTAAAAATTATTGTTAAAAAAATAATTAAATGATGGACTGAGCCAATTAGCTCTTTTTATCGGATGTCTCCAAAAGGAAAACCAATCAAATTCAATCTTATTAAATATCAAAATAAAAAATTCTATAAAGTATTTCAAGATATCAGTTAAATAAAAGAAATTAAAAAAGGAACTAAATAACGGTGATAGCCATTTAAATGCCTACAAATGAGAAATCCTCACATGACAATGTCTGATGTAAATTTATTTTCTAGGATCGATAGAACTGATGATTTTCTATTGTAATCTTATATATGTGTGTGAAAATTAAGTTAGATAAAATATGATATATTTTTTTTTGTTCATACTTTTAATCAAAATTCTTGGTATGTCTAAATTTTATATTATTTTCATGGTCACATATTATATTATCTTCGACATATCATATAAATAAAATTTAAGGTACAAATAAATTAAATTAACATAAAATCAGAACACTCAGATAATAATTAAATTAACATTTGTTTTATGAAATCATTAACAATAACAAATCGATACAATAAAAAAAATTGATATTTAGTCTTACTATTATGACTTAGATGAACCTTGAGATGTTCCTTGGAAAAAAACAATAACCTCTCATTGAATCAATGAGAAACCAAGAATTAAATGATTTGAGAAGTCAAAATTCTTGGTGCCTCATTGACCAATAATAGACCATCTTCTATATTAAATACAATAATATGATATCTTGTTCTATGTTCAAAAATTTGCATTTTCACCAATATTTATATCTCATTTATGATACGAGATTTCATAAATTCATTTCAGTTATCAATAATCTAAATGTCTAAATAATCTATGCTCTTATAATAAGAATTTCATTATATGAGATGCTTAGAATGGATCTCATCTGTCTATATGAGACATCAACAATTCAAGTTATATTGGAGTAAATCATCTGCTTATCATTTTAATTTATTTATGAATATTAAAGGAATCAATAATTAAAATCAAATCAAATCTATGTAAAATTCGATGTCCTCTTTGGCTTAGTTTGATTGATTTTATAAGGTAAGAAATTAAAAAGTTTTATTATGTTCATATTTAATTAATATAGAATAACATATAGGGATAATTATAAATAGTTATATATATATTCCATAAAACTTTGAGTTTATTCATGAAGTTCTTTTCAAGCGTTCATATTTTTCTATATTTTACTTAACTAGAATTGATTTATTTCTCAAATTATTAAGATTAATTAAGTTTGAAAGAACATATGACTATTACGTTTCGCGAATATGATTGTAAAGGTTCATTATGAATTATAATTATCTATTAGTATTCTGACAATTGGTGAGTTACACTTGTGCTTTAATTATATCTCTAGAGTTCTCTATATTTTTCCCATTCAAACATTATTAGTTATATTAGTTTTTATGGGATATAGAATTATTCTCCATGACAGTGAAGAAATATGAGCAATATAAGAAAGAAAATTTATGTATTTCTCGAATCATTATGATACATAGAGATATCCTATTTATAATTTTGTTGGCCAAGAATCCTATGGTATATATTACAACTAATACATCCATACAAATATAAACTCTACCACATAAGATATCTAGAAGTCTAGTCTATCTACAAGTGTGTTGTTAGATGGTAGCTGAGATAGCTTAAGCTTATCTCTAGCATCCCCCTTCAAGCTAGAGATGGAGAGTGGCACAACTCTGAGCTTGTTGTTAAAGAAGCGAAATTGAGCCTTTGTTAATGACTTGGTGATGTCGTTAGAAACCTTTTGTTTGAAGGCACATATTTGATGACCATTGAACCCTAAACAATATTTTCTCAGACGAAGTGAGTCCATCTTGACATGTTTCATTCGATATTGAAGTACTGGGTTGGAAGTTAAGTGGAGAGCTGAAATATTATCTATGAATAGCAAAGGAGTACTGTGCAAGAATACACCGATGTCCTTAAGAATGTAGCTTATCCAGGTGAGTTCAGTAGCTATCCACCCCTGTAATAGACCTAGCGACAATACACTGTGTCTTAAATGCCTATCATCCACAATTTGTTCCAGGAGATATGCAAATGCTAGTGGTAGATCATCTAGTGAGAGGACAACCACCCCAAATCTACATTAGAGAAGGCCACAAGAATAATAGATGAGTGAGAAGATATTCTAAGGCCAAATTCAATAGTACTAGCTAAGTTGCGCAACACTCTTTTTACACTAATCCAATTATTATCCACTAGATTATGTATGAATTGATAGATAAGATTAACAAAATGTGTGAGGTCTGGTTGCGTGAGAGTTAGGTATCGGAGAGCTTGAACCACACTTCTAAATTTGGAAGAATTAATTGGAGGACTATTTGAATCATGTAAGCCATGATTCTGAGCATGTGGAGTGTGAATGGAACGAGCACATGCCATTTTCGTTCTCTCTAAAACATCAAAGGCATACGTGTGTTGGTTAAGCTGTAAACCATCCTTGGTATAAGAAACTTCAATGCCTAAGAAATAATGAAGAGGCCCCATATCTTTCATGGAAAACTTGGATTTCAAGTTGTTAATTAAGAAATGAAGCATTGAGGAGTTGCTACCTGTGAGGAGTATGTTCTCAACATATAATAAAAGTAAAATGGTACCTTGAGAACACTGCATGACGAATAAATAAGAGTCTTCTTTACTTCAAGTAAATCCCAAATGAATAAGGTGAGTGGTAAACTTGTGCAACCAAGCTTTGGGTGCTTGTTTCAAGTCGTACAGGGCCTTTTACAGCTTACACACATGAGTTAGAAGGACTGGATCAACAAACCCTAGAGGTTGTTCCATAGAAACTTTCTTTTTAAGTAATCCATGGAGAAAGTCATTCTTGACACCGAGTTTCTTTATGTGCTAGTGGAGAGTGGTAGTAATAGAAAGAACAATATGAATAGTAGTTGCCTTCATGATAGGACTAAATGTGTTGCCGAAGTCCACTCCTTCAATTTTATTGTACCCCATTGCAACTAAACAATATTTGAAGCGTTGAACGGAACCATCAGCCTGTAACTTGGTTTTGAAAACCCAACGCGAGCCAAAACATTCATGTGAGGGTTTTAGGGAATGAGTTTTCTAGTATCATTGGATCGTAGTGCATGGATTTCATCATGCATCGCATGGATTTAATGTGGCTGGAACTAGGCCGTTTTGATAGACGTAGGTTTACTTAAGTCACTGGGTGCTGGCTTTACAGAGTTAGTGAGAGTCGAGTGTTGTAGTGATTTTGCTCGAGTGACCATGCTATGAGTATTGGATGAGCTTGTCGAGCAAGAAAAGATGGAGGGTCGAAGGGTGTTTCCATGCATAGTTTTTTGGGAAGATAAATTTGATAAATTGGGAGAGTCAACAATTAGGAGGATACCTTCATTTTTTGAGGTAATAATAGTAGAAGAACTTGATGGTGAGCTATTTGTGGAGGATATAGCTTCAGTTGGCAGTGGGCTTAATAGTGCAGTAGTAGCATGATCCATCAAAGATAATTCAAGGTGCTCATTCAAAAGAGATTGCAAGGGGGTGCGAACTAATATTGGATCAACCACAGCAGCAGGGACACAAGAATCATTTGACATAGAAGATGTATGTCTTTCAATAGATTGGTGAGACTCTTTTTTCTTTATGGTACCAAAAATTCTTGGAATTTACTAAACTAAGAGATAACCAAATTTGCATGTTCAGTAGGACTAGAATAAAGATAAGGTGCGTTAGTTTCATAAAAAATAACATGTCTTGAAGCATATACCTTCCTTGATTGAGGATGGTAGTATCTGTAACCTTTATGAAAAAGAGTATATCCGATAAATACACATGGAAAAGTTTTGTTTGAAACTTGTATTTGTTGTAACCTTTGAGGTAAGGAAAATATCTACATCTAAAAACTTTCATAGTTTTGTAGTGAGGTTCTTATCCATATAACTTGCGAAATGGTAATGTCATATTAAATATAGAAGTAGGCATTCTATTTATTAGAAATATCGCAGTCATAAAAGCTGTAACCTAAAGGAATATAGGAAAATTTGCATTGAATAACAAAGTATGACCAGTTTCAACAAGATTTCTATATTTTCTTTCTCCCTACCATTTTATTCCAGTATATGTGAAAAGGAAATATGTTGTTTTATTCCATGTTGTCTTAAGTAGCCTGTAAGCTCTAAGTTATTGAATTTTCCTCCTCTGTCACATTGAAAAGTCTTAATTTATTTTGAAAAATCGATTTTATACTAATTTGTGAAAAGTCACAAAGGTAGCAAAAAAATCTGACTTCTTCCTTAAGGGATATATCCAAGTGAATCTTGTACAATCATCAACAAAAATAACATAGTCTTTATTCCCTATGAAGATATAATTGGGGTTGGTCCTCATAAATCACTATGTAATTTTATCAATGGCTCAAACTCTTATTTATCTGATACTTGAAAAGGTAATTTACAACATTTTCTCATTTGACAACTAGTACAAATTGAAAAATTTTTATTCCAAATCCTAACATTAATTAACTTATTTTTGTGTAAAGACTTAAGTGTCCTCGAGTGTGGATGCCCTAATCTTTGATGCCAAATCGTGTCTAAATTTTCTCTATAATTGTAGATGTTAGAGCCTTGTGCATCTCATCATCCTAGGTGTATAATTCATCCCTATCTATTTTCCTTACCAGAAATTTTCCTTATGTTCTTGTCCTTAACCGAAAAATCAACGTCTGTAATTCCAGAGAACATGCATTATCTATCACAAATTTGCTAACAAAAATAACATTTTCTTAAGCTTAGGCACAATAAAATCATTTTTTAGATGTATACTTTTTCCAATATTTGTGTAACCAATGTGGTTAATTTTGTGAGTATCAACATTTTATATCATCACAGAATCATTTCCTCTAAATGGAGACGAATTTTTAAGTATACCTACAGATTACACCATATGATTTGTAGCACCTGAGTCTATGTAGTAGGTATTGTCTAGTTGATCATTAAATCTCCTTGCGGCTAAAGCCTAGGAAATTTCTTGTTGTGCTTGATAGGAATAATCTCATATATAAAAATAGGATTATGCTATGTGGTTATTCCTTTCACAAATCTGGCAAGGATTTGATTTTGAGCCATCTTTCTATTGATTGGTCTCTTGATTTTCTCAACTTAATTTTTCTGGTATGGCGGTTTGTTTCCTCTTCCCCTTTGTTGTGCTCTTCCTTATGAGTAGTTCTTATGAACTCTTCCTTGATATTTTTGTGCCACGAAGGCAGTAGTGGAGTAAAGTTCTGGCTACATTACTTGCTCTTCATCATCCTCTCTCATTTTGAATCCTCTAAGAGCATTCACAAATTATGTTAATGTAGCATAAGGAGCTTTTCCTAGTATCACAGTGCGTAAAATCTTGTACTTGCTACTAAGAACCCGAGAAAAGTTGATAACTTTGTTATCTTTATCCAATGGTTTATGTACAACCATAAGACTGTTACAAATTCCATTGAACTCTTTTATGTACTCATCCACTAACTTAGTTCCTAACTTTATGTCCGAAGTTGTTGTTTCAATTAGGACTCCTTGTCCTTGCTAGGTTGTAGGTTAGTACTCTCAAGGTAGGACCATATTTGTTTAACCATCGAGCACCCTATAATGAGGATCATGGACTCCTTAGTCATTGTTGTAGAGAGCCAACTCCTAACTAAAACATCTTGTTCTTTCCATTTTGTGAACTTGGGGCTTTGAAATGCTTGTCCTTTCTCATTACCTATGGTTTTAGTAGGTGCATCGTCTTTGATGATATTAAAGACTTTCATAGTCTGCATAATTTGAAAACTTTGAGTTCTCCAAAGAAGATAGTTGGTCAGTTTTAATTTTATTGAATAAATTGTAACCAGTTGGTGAAGTGAAGAGGGTGAAAAGGTGAGAGTAGTGCTTGGAGAAGTGGGCATGGTTGTTATCTCGGGTTTAACACTTCAAGATCATTTAATTGAGCTTGAGCTCTGATACCATGAAGAAATATGAGCAATATAAGAAAACAAATCTGTGTATTTCTTGGCTGATTATGATACATATAGATGACCTATTTATAATTCTATTGTCTAGGAGTCCGACAGAGAATATTACAACCTAATACATTCATACAAATATAAACTCTATCATATAAGATATCTAGAATTCTAGTCTATCTACAAGTGTGTTGTCAGACGGTAGTTGAGATAGCTGAAGATTATTTCTATCAAACATTTTGGTAAGTTTAAGAGGGTGATTTATGACATAGTTGGATGATTTGCATAGATCACGAGAAACTTTATCTCACTCATGTCTATTTCTTAAACTAAAGTGGTGGTTGCGAAAATACAAAGTTTTCTTAGTGAATTAATCAGAAAGTGTTGATCATGACCTTTTGATTTTGAATAATGTCACATATTAGTTTGGTATTATGTTAATTTTGTATTGTCTCCCATAATCATGGTCATTTAACAGTAGGGCAAGGACAACAATTTTTTGCAATGTAGTTATAAATTTATATTTGATTTTATTAATTAATCTAGATATTTTCTTATTATATTTGAAACCCTTATTTTTATGGTAAAAATTCAATGAGACAAACTGATTCTTCTCTACATTGTGAGAAGTGTTAATTCACTTATCTTTAGTACAAATGTTAAATACATAATTATTGTATCTTATTTTTAAATCAATATATATATATATATAATAATTATTTTATTTTCTATTTGTATTTTTCTTTGATGATCTCAAAGAAATACATTTACAATAATGAAAGAGCAAAATTATTTTTTAAGCAAAGAGGTATTTTGAAAAAGAAACAAAAAATAACAATGCCAGTGAAAATAAAAAGTTGAATTATTAAGGTAACTAATTAATACACTGAAAGAAGAATTGCATATAAGCATAATTTACACATATTTATTGCAACAAAATAACGCTATTGTAACTTTGCAAATCATAGTCCAAAAACAATAGGATTAGGTCCAAAAAAATAATATTTTTCTATTTTTATTTTATTTTGCATATATTCAGGGGCAAAAATTGAAAGATTTTCCATTCTTCTTTCTCAAAATTTTATATATTCCTATTCTATCTATACAGATACAAATTCATAAAGAATGCAACTCAAAAATCATTAAATGTCATCATCTCCATGTTTAAAATAGATTAAATTAAAAATAATATTTTTAAAAAAATATCGCAACTTCGTGATTTGACAAAGAAATCAACAAGAAAAGTTGATTTATAAATAGATGTTTGAGAAAAAGTAAAAAAAATACATAAAAGTTTAATTTTTAATTCAACATTTGCAGCACATGTAAAATGATATATAACTACGTATCATCTTGTATATGAAGTGTATAATAACATATATCAAAAAAATTTATAATAAAGAAGAAGAAGAGAAGAAAAAATAATATTGTGTGACAATATTAACACACCCGTATATAACATTAGATAATTATTATAATTTTGTATATATTGTACGATAATATATATGAAAACTAAATTTCATATCCAACTTTATTTTTCAACTGGTATGATTTTCAAGACCAATATTTATTAAACTCAATCAACTTCGGATCCTAGCTTAAGTTAATGAAAACTTTTTCAATGATTTTTAATTTTATTCAATTATTTTCTAGATTTATTTGGGCCAAAAAAATGCTATCCCAGCTTCTACTAGTGTCAACCATGCTTGTTCAATTTTTCAGATCTGAGTTGAACTTCGTGCTTCGAAACTCCTTCAATGGAGTATGAGTTTCTCCACAATTAAATTTTAAATATCAAAACTCCTTCAATTGATTCTGAATCTCCCAAGAACAAAATTTTGAGGTCTGAAGCTTCTTCAATTGATCTCTAGAATATCTATAATGTATTAGATGGAAAACAGAATTAAAGGAGCACTTTCTTCCTCCTTAAATCTTCAAAAGAATCTCAATAGTACAATAATATTCTCTATACTCTCTCCATCCATATATTCATATATGTGTATATCACATATAAAATATTTAAACTGCAATGCATGTAAAGAAAAGGTAGAAATATAGAGAAGTAGGCAATTTCTTACAATTGAATAAAGAGAGATGAAATCATCAATTTGAGATAGAATCGAACCTTGCATGAGGACAAAGAACAAAGTTAGAGGTGAGATCTTGATCTTCATCATTATTTATTGAAATTGAAAAATTCAAAATCTTCGAGAATTCAAAACATCAGTTAGGGATTACAAAAGCCTAATTGATGAAGACATCGATCAAAATTGTAAATACATTTGAATTTTTAGAGGTCTTTGAACTTAATTTTACGTGATTTTGCAGTAAACAATTGAAAATGTTATCTGCATTGATAATCTAATGGGTGAGTGTGGATTTATACAAGAAAATTTCAAATCTTCAATATTGGGCCAAGAAATAAAAAATATAACATTAAGTTATACATAAAGTGAATCAAATTATGTAAGAAGGTAAAATATGGGTCAATTTTGATACCATTAATGCACCAATTGAAAGAGAGAGAGTATAAAATAAATTGTTGCATACATCTTTCGATCATACTTTCTTGGGTTTTTTTGTCACATCCCAAGGGGCCGTGATTGGCACCCATAATGAACCTTGGGTGGGCGAATGTAATGGTCCGTCTGGATATTATAGCACCCCGACCATCATAGAGCGGGTGAATGTAAATTTTTATAAATTTGAAGAGAAATCCCCAAAAAACAAAGGGAGTGAGATGAAAAAGTTTGAATGGACTGAGTTAGGATCGAGTGGACCCAAGCGTGTGATCGCCGCTGGGGGATACTTCCTACCATAACAAAATTGCTGCAGTGGTAAATGGACTCTCTACAGTAGGTGACGCGAACCAGAGTTTTCCACAATTCTGCTTCGATTATGATTTTAAAAACCTTGTCTCTAGAAGGGCTTAATGAAAATGCCCAAGAATAAAAAATAGACTTTTGGGAACAAGAAGAAAAGATAAGAGGTAAGGATTCATCCACTATTGCTAAGAACTCCCGCAAGAACCCAAGAACTGATGCAAACATGCAATTGAAAACGTCACAATGATAGCTTGGCGCCTAGGTAGGCTATGTTTTACTCACTCTTTTGTTATTCTTTGATTAGCTAAACATATACATGTGTATTGTTGATGTGCCTTTGATGGGTAGGACTGAAACTTAGATAACTTATTGCCGATTAATTAAAATCGGTGTGATTTTGAGGAGGATTGGGTTAGAAAAAGGGGAGTGATATCCCCATAACAAGAAAACCCCTAGAAGAGAGAGTGAAATAATATTTAGTTTATTCTTAAGGGGGTATGTAGGACCAAATAAAGTGTACATAAATTGACTTTCTAGTGTTGTATTAAATGTATTTTTCTGTGTGCAGAATTATGGGGTCATTCTTTTGGAATTAAAATCTTGAACGATTAATTACGTAAACATTCTTAATAGATGCAATAAATGAATGATTAATTAGTTTTGATCATTATATAACGTGAGTTGATGTCCAAGAATTAGGGTAGTTATACTTTTTGTAATGACCTAAATGTGTTGCGGTTAATATTGCATTATTTGGATTGGTGAATATTGTTCGTATGGATGGTTGCACTATGGATTGTTAACTATTGAAATAAGTTTGATAGGATTCCGCAATAATTGTAATGGGCATGGTAGAGAATAAGCCTCTAGAAGGGGAAGAATCAATTCATGGAAAAAGGCTGAGAAGAAGACTGGTTGTAGTACTGCCAGTAGTACCATTGCAGCGATTATGGTACCGTTGCAGCGAGACTGTTGTGGCGGCAGAAATGTCGCTGCAATGGAGCCTAAACTAGTGAGAGGGACAAGTTGTAATTCCTTATAATGTATTAATGTAACTGATAGTATTACTAATTGGGGATGAGATTGGGTTCAGTATTTCGCATGATTGTACTCCTTGATATGTATATGTAACTTTTGCGTGTGTGAAGTACTATTTGTTGTGCTATGTTGTGCGTCCTGAGATTGAGAGGTGAGTAGGTATCGAACGAATGTATGACTTAGATGATGGATAATACGGAAGGGATATCATTGATATGATGATGAATGTGAGGCCTGGGGCCAAAGGTAAGGAACATTGATGAACAGGTTAGTACAATCAGACTCTGAATGAGGATTGGATACTTGAGTGGCTCATGCCTGAGGTAATCATCCAGGATACCGATATGAGAGAGTACACAGACAAGTATGGCTAAAAGAACATGCTGTTGGGTCTACGGATATGAGTACATAGATAGATATGATAAAGGACTCATATGGCTAGGTGTACAGTACATAGATTTCTAGAGTCCCCTGTAGGTCATGACTGGAAGGGCAAGCATAAGACCCTCTGGTATGTGTGTACAGTGATGTGATGGAGGCGTGTGCCGAATGTCATCGTGTGGATGATTAAGAGACAGAGATTGTGCGAGTATGGTTTAATTATACATATAGCCGCAGAGACAGAAAGGTACACGTATATAAGTGTAATATGGAATATACTAACATGATTCGGGTTTGAGGTGAAAAAAATATTTGGAATAACGTATATGGCTATACGGTCCGGGTATGATCTTTTATGGCATTCTCATGGTATAGAGACAGGTATATACATGTACTTTAATATTTGGAAAGTTGACTCTCTCGACATATGTTGATGATTACTTGTGTGTACTTGAATTAGTTAATCTGTATTTGTGGTTGAATGTCATTTTAATAGATTTTGTAGATTACGGAGGGTAACATGATGGGTTAACATAAGGTAGTGAATTTCAAGAGACAACAAGTAGGCTTTGTTAATTAATGTACTAGATTTGGATGATCTGAAAATGCTGTGAGTAATTGAGTAGGTTAATAAGCGGTAATGGACAAAATTAGCTGATCATAAGGAAGTGGGTAAAAGAGGTAGATGTGTTAAAACCTATATGGCGAAATAGAATGGAACTGGATCGGGAAAGAATCGGCTACTGATTGACCGCAATAGGCTGCAGCGGGTACAATGCCACAACAACGGGATCTCTATAGTGGTTTGAATCTTCACTGCAGCGAAAATAGAGAGAGACAGATTTAAGTCGATGGCTAGGACAGTAAGGTAATTTCACCAACCTTGATGAGACTTCAGAAAAGATAACATAGTATGGTATTATAAGTGGAATAATTGATGAATTTAGTAACATTGATTGTATGTTGGTTATTACGTTGTTGTGTTAACTAACCTTAGTCGGCCAATTATGCCTACTGATACGAGTGGTGTACTGATACTACCTTGCTATGATTTTTTGGTGTAGGTTGTGGCAGGTTTGAAGTTCCTTGATTGATGTGGAGTACTCAACATCAGCTTCCATGTTCTTCTTCTCAGATGAAGCTGTGTCTTTTTGATCTTATCATGTATTCTATTAGAGCTCTTGTACTTGTCTAGACTAGATTTTGGGAGAGCCATGGTTTTCGGAAGTTTGTATTTTTATTTTTATTTTGAGTTAATATTGATTAATGAAAAGTAATGAGAAATTTAGGTGATAATGGTAATTTTCCGCAAGGGTTCTCTTAACGAGTCGATGTATCAGAGCATCTAGGTTACCGCTTTTACAAGTACAAGAGCAATGTCGAGTAGACTCCTTCGGATTGATGTGTTGATTTCCACATCTAATTTTCAGGAAGCTATAAGGTATTAAGGAATTTTTCTCTTATTTCTTTCCCATCGTGCTATCTAGTTGTGTCGACTACTTGGGTTGAGTCCAATTGGTATTTGGAAGATTCCAATTGGTATGTTGATAGGCCTAATTGGTATCTGACTATGTGTGATTATTGAAAACCCGCAATAAGACTAGTGGGCATGTAACACCCCAAACTCCCTAAGAATAGACTTTAGATTTAAAATTTGATCATGCAGAATACTGGGAAAAAGATCACAGTCTGAGCCACAGTACGATTCGTACAATAAAGGTACGAGCCGTACCTAGACTCGTAATAGTAGGGTGGAGGAGATCAATTAAGGTGGCTTGAGAAACCACGACTTCAGGGTAAGACTTGCACTATCCTGGTACAGATCATACAAACCAATCATGGAATAATTTAGAAATGTGGTCAGGAAAATTCGGTCTAACCACGAGTCATGGTATGAGTCATGATACATCGGTACAAATCGTTGGATGAATCATGAAGAGCTCAGAGGAACACTCAGGACTGAACTACATATTGTAACACGGGTCGCAGGATGCTGGTACGAGTTGTAGTAGGCATCTGTGGGAAACTATAGAGAAACAGTTTAGAGTAGAGTCCCTAACTACTAGTGGTGGTACGGATCACAGCATTATGACTCATAGGTTTGGTCGTACTTTCTGATGGGAAGAATTTCTATTAAATGTTTCATGGGAAATTTTGTAAAACCCTATCATGTTAACTACTAAAATATGTCGTATTAGGATTATTAGGAGGGATTTTAGAGTAATAGTCGACCTTTTCCCTTACTCTTCTCAAATCTGTGAGAAGAATTATGAAGAACTCAAATAGTTCATCCTGGAGCAAAAGTTAGGTCTTGCATATTTTCTTCTCGGATTCCCAAAATTCTTCCAAAGAATTCTCCTCCAGATATGTGGGATTTCAACAAGGGAATTTCTCTTCCCTTGTGCACCAAAACTCTTACAAAAACCCTATCAATTCTAGTTCTCTAAAGATCAAAGATAGAGTTGTTTTTCTGTTAGATTATGAATCTTCCTTCTTATAATGATTCTTTTGAAATCTTGACGGATACTACTAGCTATGATTCATGTAGATATCTTTTCCATAAAATGTGTGTTTAGCCCTGATCTTGAAATGAAATTGAAAGAGTCTTGAATAATTGTCCAGATACGAATGTTGCTTGATTTTAGTAGTTCTTTTAATTACCATTACAATACTATTATGTGAATCAATTAGTTAACTTATTGCTTGTTCAGTTTCAGTCAGTACTTAACTCTCAGTGCCTTACAGAAATGTTATCTGATCAGCTTGACTATATTCAATCTTTTGAGGAGTTCAGTAAAACTCCGTAGTCGCAGTCATCAGTCATCATGTTGTTCTTTAGACGGTTATGACGCTTTCAAATAAAACAACTCTGGCCAGTCTTAGAACACTTAGCTTTCGGTTATCTGGTCCTTCAGACTCTTAGGGTACTTCCAAATAAGTATTCCTGACTTAAGTCTTAGGGCATCAGGTTAGAGCTATTAGCCTAGCAGTCACTATTAGGATTTCAAGTGGGAGTAGGACTTAGCACCGAGCGGGCTGGGGTTCAACGCACCTAGGTTCCCAGAACTGCCTTGCCACCATAGGTTAATATATAAAATGGGCCTTAGATAGTGATCACCTAGATCAGCTACTAATACCCTAGAAAGGTATAGTTGGCTCTCACCGATGAGTTGTATACATCAGACTCCATGTCTAGCTTACGTGGTTATATTTCAGTTATAGACTCTCCTACTTTTCATTACAGTTCAGTTCAGTATAGTCTCAGTTTCAATTCAACTCAATTTATTCAGATTACAGGATATAGCTATAATCCTCAGTCAATACTTATGCTACATTATTACAGTTATATTCAACTTATATTAGTCCAGTTGTGTATTACTAATATTTTACATATATCTCACACAATCGGTATATTCAAAGTACTGATGCATATTTTTCATGTTTTATCGTATTATGATACAAGTGCAGGTTCTCAATCTCAGCACCGATAGTAGTTCTCTTCCTACAATTTCAGCAGCAGTACAATTGGTGAGTCCTCATCTTCTGAGGATGAGAGTATCTTTTCAGTTTAGTTTTCTTTTGAGTTAGAATTTAGAGTTAGCTGGGGGCTTGTCCTAGCAACTCGTCTGTTCTTAGATGGCTTTCATACAAAGTATTATTTTAGTATGTTTTGCAGTTGTTGCATAAGTTTTAGTATCTTACTAGATATTTCATTACTTTTTTAGAAAAGTATTATATAGTTATGATGTTTCCTCAGCTTCCGCTTCTAGTTAATTTAGTATATCAGTGTGATGCTAAGCCATTGGTTAGCTTGGGGTCACTTATGGCTCTACGTACCGTGTCACCTCTAGGGTGTAGACTCAGGTCATGAAAAACTTGCTATTAGAGCCCTAGGTTTAGAGTATCCTAGGATGTCTAAAAGCCACGCCAAATAGAGTCATTTTCATGGATGTAAAGTGCGCCAGACATATGATGGGGAGGCTACAAGACGTTATTAAGAAATTTCCTCGTTTGTTCATGATTCTTATTGTGCATTGAGCTAATCTAAGAAATGTCCTCCTAACTCATGCTCTGTTATTTTAAGAGATAACGATGCCTACAAAAAGAGAAAATGGAAGAAGAATTGGGAATCCCCGGGATGACTAACTGTCTCCCACAGAATTTTGGGCGGTGATTCAAATGCTGGCACGGGCAGTGACCACTCAGGTCAACCAGCAAGTAGTGATGCCAGTCAACCCCAACGGGTCTGCAGCTGTGGCCAGGGTCTGGGATTTCACACGGATGAACCCTCTGGTATTCCATGGGTCTAAAGTTGGTGAGTACTCGCAAGAATTCGTAGATGAGGTGCAAAATATCACTTAAATCATGGGTGTTACTTCTTTAGAGAGTGCTGATTTGGCTGCCTACCAGTTGAAAGGGGTGGCTCAGATTAGGTACATACAATGGAAGGAGGGGAGGCCGAATGGAGCAGGATCAATAGAGTGGGAAAAATTTGACTGGCCTCACTATATTTGACTGCCTTAGGTTCCTTTGTGACTCCATATATTTCCATTAAGTTTTCTATTAGTCCAGAAATCCTCTCAGAACCGTTCTCAGTTTCTACCCATGTTGGTGAGTCAGTTAGCACCAGTCCGATGTACATGAATTGCCCAGTCTAAGTGTTGAGTAAAGTTATCCCAATTGATATAGTTGAGCTAGGAATGGTAAACTTTGACCATATTCTTGGCATGGATTGGTTACATTCCTGTTATACCTCAGTAGATTGCAGAGCTAGAGTCATCAGGTTTCAGTTTCCTAACGAGCCATCCATAGAATGGAAGGGTAGTGTTTCAGCGCCTAAGGGTCAGTTTATTTCATACCTTAAGGCTACGAAAATGATCTCGAAGGGGTACATCAATCACTTAGTTAGGGTTAGAGATCCTAGTTTCGAGTCCTCGATTATTCAGTCAGTTCCATATGTAATTGATTTTCTTGATGTCTTTCCCGAAGATCTTCCCAAAGTCCCTTTTGAGTGGGAAATAGACTTCGGCATAGACCTTCTTCTAGAAACCCTATCCATCTCTATTCATCCTTATAGAATTGCTCCAGCTGAGCTTAAGGAGTCAAAGGAATAGCTAAAAGTTATTTTAAATAAGGGCTTTATTAGACCCAACATCTCTCCATGGGGTGCTCTAGTGTTGTTCGTGTGAAAGAAAGACGGTACCTCAAAATGTGCATTGACAACCGTCAGCTGAACAAGGTCACAATCAAGAACAGGTATCCACTACCCAAGATTGATGACTTGTTCGACCTACTTCAGGGAGCTAGTTGTTTCTCCAAGGTAGATCTCAGGTCAGAATATCATAAGCTTAAGGTCAGAGAATGTGACATACCGAAAAAAACCTTTAGAACTCGGTATCGTCACTATGAATTTGTGGTTATGTCCTTTAGACTAACTAATTCTCCCGCAACTTTATGAACTTGATTAACAAGGTGTTTAAGAAGTATCTGGACCTGTTCGTTATTGTGTTCATATATGATATATTGATATACTCCAAGAACAAAGAGGATCATGTTAACCACTTGAGGATAGTGTTGGTAACTCTCAAAGACTGCCAGTTGTTCGCTAAATTTAATAAGTGTGAATTCTGGTTGAAGTTAGTGGCTTTCCTCAATCATGTGGTCTCAGGTGAGGATATTCAGGTGGATCCTCAAAAGATACCAGTAGTACGGATTAGCCAAGACCCACGTCTCCATTAGATATCAGGGGTTTCTTGGGTTTAGCCGATTATTACCGACGGTTTGTAAAAAGGTTTTCTTCTATTCCAACCCCTTTGACCAAACATACTCAAAAAGGTGAATTTTTAGTGGTCATATGCATGCGAGAAGTGTTTCCAAGAGTTGAAGACTCGACTAACTACAACTTCGATTTTTACCTCGCTAGAAGGAACATATGGGTTTGTAGTCTATTATGATACTTCCGGAGTTGGCCTCAGTTGTGTTCTGATGTAGTGAGGTAAGGTGATAGCTTGTGCCTCCAAATAGCTCAAGGTTCATAAGAAGAACTATTCGACTCATGATTTGGAATTGGTGGCAATGGTATTTGCTTTGAAGATTTGGAGACATTATCTCTATGGGGTCCATGTAGATATCTTCACTAATCATAAAAGTCCGCAATATGTATTCAGTCAAAAGGATTTGAATCTCCGTCAGAGAAGATGGCTGGAATTGTTGAAGGACTATGACATGAGTGTGTTATACCACCCAATCAAGGCCAATGTGGTGGCTGATTCCTTAAGTAGGATGTCTATGGGAAGGTTTACTCATGTAGAAGGTAGAAAGGAGCTGGCAAAAGATATCCACAGGTTAGCTCGATTGGGAGTGCAGTTAGTTGATTCATCTGAGGGCAGAGTTGTAATCCAGAGTGGGTCAGAACCTTCACTGGTGGTAGAGGTTAAGTCAAAGTAGGATGAAGACCTCATACTAAAACAGAAAGAAGCAGTCCTAAGAAAAGAGGTAGAGGCCTTCTCCAAAAAGGGAGATGGTGTACTCCATTACCAAGGCAGTTTGTGTGTCCAAGATGTAGATGACTTGAGACAACGGATACTGACAGAAGCACACAACTCCAGGTATTCTATTCATTTAGGTGCCACTAAGATGTACTGTGACCTACGGAAAATCTATTGGTGGAATGGTATGAAGAAGGACATTGTAGAATTCGTGGCCAAATGCCCAAACTGCCAACAGGTCAAGGTTGAACATCAGAGACTTGGGGGTATAAATCAGGATATCAGTATTCCTACTTGGAAGTGGGAAGAAGTGAATATGAACTTCATCATAGGTTTACCTCACACTCACCGGCAACTTGACTCAATTTGGGTGGTTGTAGACCGGATGACAAAGTCAACATATTTCCTACCAGTTAAGACTATAAACTCAGCTGAGGATTATTCTAGGCTATACATCCTAGAGTTTGCTAGACTACACAGTGTCCCTTTTTCAATTATTTTAGATAGAGGTACCGGTTCACCTCACATTTTTGGAAGTCATTTCAGAAGGGACTTGGAACTTAGGTCAAGCTCCACACAGCTTTTCATCCACAGATGGATGGGCAAGCTGAGTGGACTATACAGACTTTGGAAGACATGTTAAGAGTACGTGTGCTCAACTTCAAGGGCAATTGAGATGATTGCCTACCTCTCCTTGAGTTTCCATATAACAACAACTACCACTCCAATATCCAGATGGCCCCGTTTGAGGCATTGTATGGTAGGAGGTGTAGATCTCCTATAGGATGATTCAAAGTTGGTGAAGCTTCCATGATAGGACCAGACTCAGTTCGTGAGGTTATACAGAAAGTTCAACTTATCATAGAAAGGTTGAAACCAACACAGAGTCGACATAAATCTTATGCAGATGTGAGGAAAAGGGAGATGGAATTTGCTGTAGATGACTGATTTACCTAAAGATTTCACCTATGAAATGAGTGATGAGGTTTGGGAATAAAAGGAAAACTCGGTTTGAGATATGTGGGACCTTACAAAATCTTGAGACGCATTGGAAATGTGGCCTATGAGTTAGAGTTACTCGCAAAGTTAGCATCGGTGCATCCAGTCTTCCACGTGTCTTTGTTGAAGAAGTGCATCAGTGTCCGACCTCAATAGTACCACTAAACAGTGTGAATGTAAGAGATAGCCTCTCTTACAAAGAAGTTTCAGTTCAGATTTTGGACCAGCAAGTTTGTAAGCTGAGAAGCTAGGAGGTCACCTGAGTAAAAGTTTTATGGAGAAATCAGCTAGTTGAGGTAGCTCCATGGGAAGCAGAAACAGACACGATGGCTAGATATCCTCACTTATTTTTCCTTCCAACTCAGCTTTGGTATTAGGTATTAAATTCTCTTCAGTATTCCATTCAATTCCATACCCTTTCAGTTCTTTCCATGTTTAAATGTGCATCCTAGTTGCACAGGTTTAGTGAGTGTGGTTACCTCAGTTCGGAGTTAGTAAATCCTCCAACAATCAGCTTATGGTTCCCAGTCTTGGGATTGTAGTTCTTTCCTTATCCTTTTAGCTTAGTTAGTCTCCATTTGAGGATGAATATTCCTAAGGGGGAGATATTGTAACACCCCAGAACTCCCTAGGACTAGACTTTAGATTTATAATTTGTTCATGCAAAAAATTTGGAAAAAGATCACAGTACAAGTCACAGTATGACTCATACAATAAAGGTACAAGTCGTACCTAGACTCATAGCAGGAGGATATAGGAGATTAGTTAAGGTGACTTGAGAAACCACAAATTCAGGGAAAGACTCATATTATCCTGGTACGGATAGTAGACTAGTCATGGAATAATTCAGAAATGTGGTCAAGAAAATTCAGGCTAACCACGAGTCATGGTACGACTTGTTGGATGAGTCGTGAGAGAGCTCAGAGGAACATTCAGGATTGAACTACGGATTGTAATATAGGTCATAGGATGTTGGTACGAGGCATAGTAGGTATCCGTGGAAAATTTTAGAGAAATGGTTTGGAGTAGACTCCCTAACCACGGTGGTGGTAAGGATTGTAGTATTTTGGTGCAACTCGTAGGGTTGGTCATACCATCTTACAGGTAGAATTTCTATTAAATGTTTCAGGGGTAATTTTGTAAAACCCTACCATCTTAACTCCTAAACTACATCATATTAGGATTATTTAGGAGGGATTTTAGAGGAATAGTCTATATTTTCCCTTATTTTTTCTAAACCAGTTAGAAGAATTATGAAGAATTCAGACAGTTCATCCCAGAGCGAAAGCTAGAGCTCGTAGATTTCCTTCTCATATTCTCAAGATTCTTCCAAGGAATTCACCTTCAGGTATGTGGGATTTCAATATAGGGATTTGCTCTTCCCTTGAGCCCCAAAACGCTTATAAAAACTCTATCAATTCTAGCTCTAAAGATCAAAGCTATGATTTTTTTCTGTTAGATTATGAATCTTCCTTCTTATCATGATTCTTGTGAAATCTTGAAGGTTACTACTAGATTTGATTGATGATGATATCTTTTCCATGAAATGTGTGTTTAGCCCCGACCTTGAAATGAAATTAAAAGAGTCTTGCATAATTGTCCAGATACAAATGTTTCTTGATTTTGATAGTTCTTTTAATCACCATGATAGTGTAGTTATGTGAAAAATAGTTATCTTATTGCTTGTTCAGCTTCAATTAGTACTTAATTCTCTAAGTGCCTTACAGAAATGTAATCTGATCAGTTTTACTATATTCAGTCTGTTGAGGAGTTCCGAAAAACTCCATAGTCGTAGTCATCAGTCATCAGGTTGTTCTTTAGATGGTTATGACACTTTCAAATACAAAAGCTTTGGCCAATCATAGAACACTTAGCTTTCGACTATTAAGTCCTTAGACTCTAAGAACACTTCCAGACAAGCAGTTTTGACTTAAGTCTTAGGACATCAGGTTTGAGCTATCAACACAGTTAGATACTGCTAGGATTTTAAGCGGGTGTAGTACTTAGCAACGAGCAGGTCGGGGTTTAGCGCACCCAAGTTCCTAGAACTACGTAGCTACCATAGGTTATTAACCCAAATGGGCTTCAGACAGTGATCACCTAGCTCAGCTACTATACCCTGGCAAGGTATAGTGGGCCTTCTCCGATGGAGGGTATACATCAGACTCCACGTTTAGCTCACGTGGTTATATGTCGGTTATAGTCTCTCCCACAGTACAACTCAGTCCAGTATAGTCGTAGTCTCTAGTTCAGTTCAGTCCTCTAGATTTCAGGATATATTTATGACCTCCAAACAGTTATTAATACTTATAATATTATCTGATTTTTAGATGCTTTCAGTATTTATGATTCCAATTATGGTCATTGCATGTCTTGTCTGTACAGTTTACATATTTTTAGTATCTTTATGTTTAATTTATATCTTACTCTGTACATTGAAAGTATTGACGCATAATCTCTATGTTGTATTGTCTTATGATACAGGCATAGGTTCTCAGTCTCAGAATCGTTAGTGGTCATCCTTCAACAAATAATTAGCAATGTCTAGTGGTGAGTCCTCATATTCCGAGAACCTAGGTTATTATTCGAGTTTCTTTTATTCTTAGTGTGTTAGACTTAGAGTTAGCTGGTGGCTTGTCCCAACAACTCATCAGTTCTTTAAATGGCTTTTAGATAGTTTGTAAGTATGGTTGTTTTCGCAACAGTTGCATAAATTTCAGTATCTTATCTGATGTCTTGTTTTCTTTAAAGTGTTTATTCATTTATAAATTACAAAGCTTCTGCATAAAGATTTTTTACAACACTCAGAGTGTCACACCCCGCCTTGGGGGGGGGTATGACTGGCACCTGGTGCCCTACTAGGACCTGAACTGCTGGACTGCTAAGCCTGGGCACATCTGGTGCCTGGCTGGCTCTAACTCACATTTCTGGAAACAAAGGGCTATATAACGGCTGTAAACACAACCCCCGGCCCATTGGCCTATAGCCTCTTGTACCTGTACTAACAGCTGACCAGAAACATGTCAATATAGGGAAACCTATGCGGGCCAACAAGGCCACCATGCTATCTAGTTATCTATAACTTAACCATGAAGTACTGGATAGCTACGTGACCGGCAAGGTCACCACTACTGTCGAACTATGGCCCCACACGGCCAACATAAAGGAAACACAAGTTCTAACAGCTATACAACTGCACGGCCTCACACGACCGACTCATCTGACCACAGGGAAATATATAGAGACTACAAGCCTATAAGAATAACAATAGAAATGATCGGGACAGGGCCCCGACCTACCCGTACTATACATCAAGGAAAAAGAAATACACCTCTGGAATTCAGTCTCCGGATTACAGGAGCTGAATACTCGATCGCTGACAGAAATCACGTGGTATCGCCTGCTCGTCTATGAGTACCTGCAGGCAAGTAATGCAGCGCCCCAACGGGCGTCAGTACCGCTGGTACTGAGTATTTAAAGCAATAACTGAAAGAAATATCAGAAAACAATAATATAACTGATGAAACTGAAGTAGAGAGAATAGATTAACTGTCTGATAATGTAAGTCATACCTTCTCTCAATTATACTGGAAGGAGTAGGAGTCATACCTGGAGACGTATCGTTCTACTGCTGATCTACTCGTATCTAACATAACATGGCATAACATAACATAGCACACACAAACCTTACCCGGCCCCCATAAGCCGGGAGGTACAACCAGCACAGAATCTATACCCCTACCCCGGTCATCCCATCTCCTATAAACCCTGTAAGCATCCTGCCGGTCCCCTGGGTATGCACTTGGGCTCGCTGAGCCCCTAACTATAACTGCATCTGATTCCGGAGGACTCCTGAATCAACACCCGGGCGTATCCGCTCGACAGGGGTGTGTAAGGGCCGATCAAGGCACAAATATGGGGAAAACTGGCATCCCATCTTCGTCCCCTGTGGGACGGCATGCCACTCCGTAGAGCGACGTATCCTCGTCCTCTGGCGGATGAGTCGATACAGCTATCAACCCTGGGCGGTCATGGATGCTAGGTAGTCCAACCCCAAACCATACAACAGTCTCAACTAGTAATACTATCTGCATGTCCCACATACTGAAGCTAATAGAGGTAAAGTATTTGTATATACTATATGCTGAGCTAGCGATAGTAATATGTACGTACTTAATGCATGCTGAGGCTGGTAATAGTATATATGTACAAATATAGTCTTCTGCCAGACTGTACTGGGGCTAATGCTGAACAAGATATAGTCTTTCTGCTGAAACTATGCTGTATACTGAGTTTCTATAGTAACATGATTTACAAGTCCTAATATGCTTTCTAACTTCGCTTTAATTTATCGTTCTATTTCTGAGATGTCTTACAGATATTACATTGCTTTACTGGATTTCAACTAAATACAGTGATATCCTAACATTCTGTGTCACATCACATACTGAGCATGCTGTGCAGTTCTTAACACTTATATTAGAATCTATATCGTGCTAGCAAGTCTCGCGCTGATCATAACATGATGTTTCTAGTATCGTACCATCATTCGTAGTAAACATCATACATGGCTTCTGAATATTCTACTGGCCTTTAAATTACTGTACTGTACCAAGATTACTAACTTACCGAGGGAACTAGCTTTACATACCTTATCCTCGAACTATCCAGCTGTCGGACGAGGCTCGACCAGTACTTCAACTATTTTCCCCCAACTGCATTCATAAATATGCCAATCAATACTAAATACAACTTTATTGTAAAGAGCAACGTCACTTTCGATATAGTTTATAGCCTAAACTTAGGCTTATCGAAAGACGGTCGAAAACTCGCTATTTTTCAGCGGTCCAGAAGGGAGAAATATTCACTTCACAGCTAGGAACACATAGACACTAATTTAGAGCAATTCCACTTACCTTAGCTCGGTAGCTCGACGATTCGTCGGCCGTATTTTACGAACCTAAATCCGTAGGAATGCTCTCTGCTGCTAAATACCTCGGTATCTAAGGTTAATTTGAGTTTGGACAACATTTAGCAGCATAATCGGACGAAAATTATATTACCCTCTTCGTTCTATTTCCCTTCTCTGATGGTTTACTCTATTTTCTGGAAATTTCATTAGTTTATAATGAGTTAAAACCAAAGTGGGGCTTTATATACTTGGGCCTGGACAAGGCCAACGTGTCACGGATCCAACGCGGAGGCTCCACCTCCGTGACACGCTGCCATCGCGGAGGGGCTCTGCCTCGGCTCCTTCCGCGATGGTTCGTCAGGTTTGTCGTCCGATCTTTTCCCGGGCCTTTCTTTAGCACGTATGGCTTTCAAATATGCTTAACCAACGTGCGAATAGGTCATTTAGGTGCCGAAAATTCTACGGGGTATAACACAGAGTATCAGTATTGAGCTATGCCATGGGTTAGCTTGGGGTCACTCATGACTCTAAGTACCATGTTGCATCCAAGTTGTAGACTCAGGTCCTGAAAAACTTGGTATTAAAGACTTATATTTAGAGTGTCCTAGGATGTCCAAAAGCCAAGTTATGTAATGTCCTTTTAATGGGTGTGAAACGTGCCACATTTTTTAGGAGGGGGCTACAAGATGATATTAGGAAAATTCCCTTTATTCATGATTCTTATCGTGCGTAGAGTTTTGGACTATAATATGTCATCCTAACTCACGCCCTACCCTTTTCAGTTAATGATGCCTCCAAAAAGAGGAAAAGGAAGGAGGACCGAATATGCTAACCGGTCGGCCCCACCAGCTCTTACAGCCCCTCAAGATGACAAAGTATCCCACACAAAATTTTGGGCAACTATTCAGATGATGGCCAGGCTTTAACTAACCATGTCAAGCAGCAGGTTGTGGTACTAGTTAACACTAATGGATCTACAAATGCTGCTAGAGTTTGAGATTTCACTCGAATAGATCCTCCAGCATTTCATGGGTCTAAGGTAGAAGAGGACCCGTAAGAGTTCGTGGATGAGCTTCAGAAGATCATCCAAATCATGTGTGTCACTTCTACAAAGAGTGCTGATCTAGCTGCCTACCAATTGAAAGGGGTAGCTCAAATTTGGTACAAGCAATGGAAGAAGGGAAGACAGAATGGTGCAGGTCAGGTGGAATGGGATGAATTCGTTACATCATTCCTAGACAGATTCTTTCCCCGGGAATTAAGGGAAGCTAAGGCTATCGAATTTATGAACTTGAGGTAGAACAACATGACCATGCAGGAATATGCCCTGAAGTTCACTCAACTATCGAGATATGCTCCAGCAATGGTTTCTGAGCGAGGGCCTGTATGCTCAAATTCATTAATGGAGTCTCAGACTTGGTGGTCAAAGAATGCAGGACTGTCATGCTTATTAAGGACATAGACCTCTTCAGTCTCATGATTTATACCCTGTACATAGAGGTAGAAAATTTGAAAGAGATAGAGAGAGAGTAAATGGGCCAGAATCGGTCAGTTTGAGTACTCCCAACAGAGGTCAGGCAGTGATAATCACCCTCAGCAGCAGTAGAGGCCTTTAGCACCTTCCTCAGCCAGTGCTATGACCTCCAGCCCCTGTAAGGATGGGAGGGGTGGGATATCAGGCTCCTAATCCTAGAGCCATGTTTTTAGCAGTCACACTTTTCATCATGTCCTAAGTGTGGTAAGCATCACCATGGTAAGTGTTGTTTGGGTAAAGAGGGTTTTTTTGGTTGTGGCCAGTTGGGTCACAAATTGAGAGATTGTCCATCAGCAGGACGGGTAAAAGCCCAGACTACTGCATCAGCAGCCCCGACAGGTTACCCAGCTCAATAGGGTACTACTTTAGGTACAGGTGGAGATCAACGCCAAAATCATTTCCATGCTCTATCTTCCTGGTAGGATCAAGAGAACTCACTGATATGATTTCTGTATGTTATGCCTTTTCCATATTGATGTGTACGCTTTATTAGATTCAGGAGCCACACTTTCCTTTTGACTCCTTACATTGCTATATAGTTCGATATTAGTACAGAAATCCTCTTGATCCATTTTAAATTTCAAATCCGGTTGGTGAGTCTGTTAAAGCTAGTCGAGTGCACAAAAATTTTTTGGTCACAGTGTTGAATAAACTCACCTCAGTTGATCTAGTAGAGGTAGATATGGTTGACTTCGATCTCATCCTTGTCATGGATTAGCTACATTCTTGTTAAGCTTCAGTTGACTGCAGAACTAGGGTCATTAGGTTTCAGTTTCCTAACCAACCAATCCTAGAGTGGAAGGGTAGTAATTCAGTGCCTAAGGGTCATTTCATTTCTTACTTTAAGGCTAGTAAATTGATCTCCAAAGTGTACATCTACCATATGGTTAGGGTCAAAGATTCTAGTTCCGAGACCCTGACACTCTAGTCAGTTCTGATAGTGAATGAGTTTCCTAATGTGTTTTCCCAAATATCTCGTTGGAGTCCCTCCTGAGTAGGAAATAAACTTCAGCATAGATCTTCTTTCAGATACCTAGCCCATCTCTATTCTTCCTTATAGACAGCTCAAGGTTCATGAGAAGAACTATCCGCCTCATGATCTTGAATTGGCAGTGGTAGTATTGGCTTTGAAGATTTGGAGATATTATCTTTATAGGGTTCATGTGGATGTTTTGACTGATCACAAGAGTCTTCAGTGCGTGTTCAGTCAAAAGGATTTCAACCTTTGTCAGAGAAGATATCCAGAATTATTAAAGGATTATGACATGAATGTGTTGTATTACCTGGGCAAGGCCAATATAGTGGATGATGCCTTCAACAATATGTCTATGGAAAGTGTTTCTCATGTTGAAGAAGGTAAAAAGGAACAGGCAAACAACATCCACAGGTTGGCTCGGTTAGGGGTCCAATTAGTTGATTCAACAAAAGATGGAATTGTAATCTAGAGTGGGTTAGAATCCTTACTGGTGGTGGAGGTTAAGACAAAGCAGGATGATGACCCCATTCTACTCAAGTTGAAGGAGGTAGTTCCAAGAAAAGAGGTGGAAGCATTCTCTAAAGGGGGAGATAGCGTTCTCCGTTACCAGGGCAGGTTGTGTGTTATAGAGGTAGACGATTTGAGGAAGCGTATATTAAATGGAAGCTCACAACTCCAGGTATTCTATCTGCCCAGGTGCCACCAAGATGTATCATGATCTACGGGAAGTATACTAGTGGAATGGCATGAATAAGGACATTGCAGAACTTGTGGCTAAGTGTCCAACCTGCTAACAGGTCAAAGTTGAACATCAGAGACTTGGGGATATGACTCAGGATATCAGCATTCCTAGCGGGAAGTGGGAAGAAGTGAATATGGACTTCGTCATAGGTTTACCTCATACTCGCCAACAACATGACTCAATTTGGGTGATCGTAAACCAGATGAGCCAGTTAACACATTTTCTACTAGTTTAGACTATAAATTTAGCAAAGGATTATGCTGGACTGTATATCTGGGTGTTAGACTGCATGGAGTTCCCTTGTCTATCATCTCAGATAGGGTACTTAGATCACCTCAAACTTCTGAAAGTCTTTTCAGAAAGGACTTAGTACTCAGTTCAAGCTCAGTACAACTTTTCACCCACAGACAGATAGCCAGGCTGAGCTTACAATTTAGACATTGGATAATATGTTAAGAGCTAGTATGATCAACTTCAAGGGCAGTTGGGATGATCACCTACCTCTTATTGGGTTTGCATACACCAACAACTACCACTCCAATATTTAGATGGCCCCTTTGAGGCATTATATGGTTCAAGGTGTAGATCTCCTATAGGGTGGTTTGAAACTGGTGAAGCTACCCTAATAGGACCTGATTCAGTTCATGACGCAATGCAGAAAGTTCAGCTTATCAGAGAACAACTGAAAATAGCTCAAAGACGACATAAATCATATCAAGACATAAGGAGAAGAGAGTTGGAGCTTGCTGTAAATGCTTGGGTGTATCTAAAAATTTCACTTATGAAAGGAGTGATGAGGTTTGGTAACAAAGGAAAGCTCAATCCTCGCTATGTTGGCCCTTACAGAATCCTAAGGCGCATTGGCAACGTGGCATATGCGTTGGAGTTGCCTGCAGAGTTAGCATCGGTGCACCTAATCTTTCATGTGTCCATATTGAAGAAATGCATCAGATACCCGACCTCTATAGTGCCTCTAGAGAGTGTTGGTGTAAAGGAGGACCTCTTTTATGAAGAAGTTTCAGTTTAGATCCTACACCATCAGGTTCATAAGCTAAGAAACAAGGAGACTGCTTTAGTAAAGGTTTCATAGAGAAATCAGCTCGCTGAGGGAGCTACATGGGAAGCCGAAGTAGATATGATTTCTAGATACCCTCAGCTCTTTCCTTCCAACTCAGTTTCAGCATCAGGTACTAAAATCATCCCCAGTACTCTATTCAATTCCATATTCATCAGCTTTATTCATGTTTAAATGTGCACCCTAGTTGCATAAGTTCAATTAGCGCGTCTGTCTCAGTCACTCCTTCAGTAAACAGTTTATAGCTTTCATTACGGGATTGCAGCTCTTTCCCTCAGCCTTTTAGTTTACTTAGCATTCAATTCGAGGATGAATTTTCCCAAGGGGGAGATATTGTAACACCCAAAAATTCATGGACTAGCCTTTGAATTTAAAACTTGATCATGTAGAAAACTGGAAAAAAGGCCTCAGTACGAGACATAGTGCAACTCATAAAACTGAGGTACAACTCGTAATGGGGAGGAGGGGGATCAAGGAAATCACTAAGTGTAACTGAGAGAAACCATGACTACATATTATGACTCATACCACCAGGGTACGACTTGTACTGACCAATCGAGAAAAAGTTCAGAGAAATGGTCAGGGAACTTATGGGTAACCACGAGCAGTGGTATGACTCGTGGCATATTGATACGAATCATATAACCTAGTCTTGAGTTGAATCTGAGAAATGTTCATGGGAAAATCATGGATCGTAGTATGACTTGTAGGATCTTGGTACAGATTGTAGGAGGCTTTCATGAATCTGTTGTGTCAATGACACCAAAGGGATATTAAATGAATGGAATTGGGATATGGATGGAATATAATGAAATAAAGCCACTTTGAGGTTCCCTCTGAAATGAAGCATGTAAGGGAGCCACTATGAAGAAGTTCCGGGAGTTACGAAGGAAGTATCAAGCTCATATTGGTCATGGGTTGGGAACGGGAATTGAACTCTATGAGATTGAATCTCCTCTTGTTCCTCAGTAGCTCAGTGGTAGAGCGGTCGGCTGTTAACCGATTGGTTGTAGGTTCGAATCCTACTTGGGGAGATTTGATTGATTCTGAATTCTTTAATTAAGAATAAAGGGGCTCGCTCATGTAGCATTCAGACCGAATGACTCTATGAAATTACGTCGATACTTCCACATATTATGGGTAACATAGGAGACATCTTTATTTTTCCCCCGGGGAATCTTTAGAATTCCCACTGCTTAACTTTCAATTCGCCTCTGACCATCAAATGAAATGTGAATAACCCATCCTCCTCTCTTTGAAAGAAGGGGTGCTTCCGGTTCTGTCGGTGCTTGAAACATTTTGTCTTCTCCATATTACTATATCTCTAGAGTCAATAATTTTATATGAGGAACTGCTGAACTCAATCACTTGCTGCCGTTACTAAAGTTCAGAGGATGGTGTTGAGCAAGGTCGCTAACCATAGGTGAAGGTACGGATCATATGATCCTAGTATAACTCGTAGTTTGAGTCGTACCAGCTGACGTGAAGAAATTTTAAAGCAGTTTCTAGGGGAATTTTTGTAAAATCCTATTATTATAACTCCTAAACTATGTCGTATTGGGATTATTTAGAAGGGATTTTAGAGGATTAGCTGATCCTCTCCCCTCATTCTTTCCAAAAGTTATTCAAAGTTTCATGTAAGAACTTATTTAGGTTTCTCAGGGCAAGGGCTAGGGCTTCTATCCTTCTCAAGATTTCTAGGTTCTTTCTCAAGGAACTTCGACTCCAAGTATGTGGGATTTCAACAGAGGTCTTCTATAACCTCTGTGTCCTAAAATACTCAGTAACCTTAGCCTAGAATTTAGAAATCATGACCTAGGGTTTCTTTTTAATTGTTGAAATTCCTTTTCTTTAGTATATTTTAGAGTTCCCATGTACAACAACATGTTATGATTGTGATGTCATCATTTATTTGTAAAATGTCTTTAGTCTTTCTATCCTATATATATAACTGTTTGGTTTATTAGTCGCATAATTAAACAGTTAGTCTAGTATGATTATAATTTTTCCACGCTTTTGTCTTTCCTAGAGTTGCCAGCTGATCAGTTTGACCATTATCAGTCTTTTGAGAAACTCAGTAGAATTAGTTCATCAGCTTGTTAGTTGTTCTTTAGATAGTTACGATGCTTTCAGATAAAGCAACTCTGGAAAGTCTTAGATCATAGTTTCTTTTAGGTCCTTATATTCTCAGACCACTTTCTTACTAGTAGTTTTGACTTAAGTCTAAGGACACCAACTTCAAGCTATTAGCATAGTTAGATAGAGCTAGAATTTTCAGTGGGAGTAGTACTTAGCACCAAAAAGGCTGGGGTTCAACGCTTCTATTTTCCTAGAACTACATTACCGTTGTAGGTTAGTAACCCGAATGGGCTTGAGACCATGATAACCCATCTCAGCTCTATGCCCTGGCAAGGTATTGTGAGCCTTCTTAGATGGGGGTATACATCAGACTCCACATTTAGCTCACGTGGTATCATGTTGGTAATTGTCTCTGCCATAATAAAGCTCAATCCAATATAGTCATAGTCTACAGTTCAGTTCAGTCCTCTAGATTTCAGGATACATTTATGACCTTTCGACAGTTATTACTATTATCAGATTTTTAGATGCTTTTAGTATTTATGATTCCAATTATGGTCATTGCATGTCCTGTCTATAAAATTTATAGATTTTCAGTATCTTTATGTTTATTTTATATCTCACTTACTCAGTGCTTTCAAAGTACTAACGCATACTCTCTATGTTGTATTGTCTTCTGATACAGGTATAGGTTCTCAGTCTTAGCATTGTTAGTAGTCTTCCTCCTTTGATAATCAGTAGTGTCCAGTGGTAAGTCCTTATCTTCTGAGGACCGAGTTGATTATTCGAGTTACTTTTATTCTCAGTACTTTAAACGTAGAGTTAGTTGATGGCTTGTCCCAGCAACTCATCAGTTCTTTAAATTACTTTTAGACAGAGTTTGGAGTTAGGTTGTTTTTCCAATAGTTGTATAAATTTCAGTATCTTATCAGATATCTTGTTTTCTTTAAAGTATTTGTTCATTTATGTATTAAGAAGCTTCCACATAAAGATTTCTTACATCACTTAGTGTATTAGTACTAAGTTATGCCATGGGTTAGCTTGGGGTTACTCGGGAATTTAAATACCGTGTCACGTCTACGGTGCAGACTCGGGTCGTGACATGATCCTAGGGGGTTAGAGAGTGGATTGGGAAACTCTTACCTTTCGAGAGGACCTAATCTTGCCTTTGCAGAATCAACTTCAGCTTCTAAAAAGTCATGCCTTAGAATAACGGAGTGAAAATTCACCCCAAAATTCTAACTTAAACTGGCCTTCTTTCACCCGTCGTCTATTGGAATGGTCCTTTTTCTGCTCCAGTGGACCTGCATGGTGACTAGAGTCTCTCCATGGCACACCCGGTGGTTTTTCTCTCTAACCGCTATGGCGGACCTCCAACCGCATTGTGGTCTCACTGCAGCGAAACTCCTACTACTGCAGCGATCCCCGCTAACTAGTAGCTCGATAATCCTACATATTTTTTTTAATTCATACTTGAATCAGTTCCAGTTACCCTTCTTTTTTGAACTTTTATTTGTTCACTTGTCACAGGAGTTCTACAGGGTGCTTAGCCCATTAATTAACATATAATGACAGATGAATCATTACATTTTTAGATTGTTTTTTAGAAAATAAAAGTAATTAAAAATTGATATTGCTACACAAATATATTAAATGACAAACTAAAGTAAATTTTAAGAAGTGCATGTACATGAACAAATGAAAAATGCGCCCTAAAGTTTGGTTAGTTTTTTAAAAGGACAAATTTTCTCATTTGAGTAATACATGGATCAAAATTAAAATATATGTACAACAGAAGGATCAAGAATATTATTCTTCTATTAAATCATATTCAAACCGTCCACATATGGTTTCACAATCCTAAAATCTAAAAATGTAATTTCAATAATAAATTTAATTTTTACTCTCAAATGATATTTTTTTAATTACTTTCTAACGATGTGTGCACTGGAACTTCCTGATTCTAGAATTGTGTAGAATAAACATTGGTAATTTTACTAGAAGTAAGATCTCAAAAAATTTACAAAAATATATAAAAGAACTCGTAACTAATAGAAGCCTGTAATTCTTTAATTGCCAAAGTGAGTCAAGAATTTTGTCTAAAAAAATAATTAAATAATGGACTGAGCCAATTAGCTCTTTTAACGGATGTCTCCGAAAGAAAAACCAATCAAATTCAATATTATGAAATATCAAAATAATTTTTTTTATAAATTATTGTAATATATCATTCAAATTAAAGAAATTGTAGAAAAAACAGAAATAATGGCAACAACCACATCAATTCTTACAATGGAGAAATCCTCACATGACAATGGTTTATGTAGATTCATTTTCTAAGATAGAAAAAATTGATGATTTTCTGTTCTAATCTTATATATGTCTCTGAAAATTAAGTTAGATAGAATATGATATATATTTTCTTGTTCATATTAATCAAAATTCTTGCTATGTCTAAATTTTATATTTTTTTTTATGGTCACATAATATATTATTTTTGATGTATGCACATATGTATAAACAACATCGAATGTTCAAATAAATTAAATTACTATAAAATCAGAACACCCAAATCATAATTAAATTAGAATTTGTTTTAAGAAATCATTAACAATAACGAATTGATAATATTAAAAAACTAATATTTAGTCTTATGGTTATGGTTTAGATGAACCTTGTGATCTTCCGTGGCGAAAAAAAGGTAACCTCTAATTGAATCAATGAGAAACCAAAAATAAGATTGTAAAGACCCGACCGATCATTATAGATCCTCGATGACATTAGCGTAATGATCCAAAATTTTGCAGGCAGCAAGACCGCTGTGGCGAACGAGCCTTTGCCATAGCAGGACCGCTGCAGCAGACGACGCGAGGCAGAAAGTCAATTTAAGTTAGAATTTCAGGGTTTTTCACCCCATTATCCTAAGGCACGAAATTTGAGAGCTTTGGTAGAAATTTTCAAGGGCTAGAGTAGTTTCTTATTCAAAGGTAAGATTTTCTTCTTAATCCTTCCATCTTATGATTCTCTAACACCTAGAATTAAAGATAGTCTCTAATCTCGAATTCCTAGCTAAGAACCCTAGGTTTGTGAAAACTAGGACTAGGGTTATGGGAATGATTGGGTATTCATTTCTAGGCCTAATACTTTCTAGGATGAATGTGATTATAGAACATTGTTTTGGTGATAGTTTGAGACCTAGAATTCGGTGAATCTAAAACCCCTAACCTTAAAAACTATTTTAAGAGGGTTAGAGGAGTAAAAACTACATGAACTAGGACTGAATGATCGTTGTAGATTTGGGTTATGATAATTTAACCTTTGATTATTGAATTAGGTCGTAAACAATGGGTAGATGGAGTGGGTTAAGTTACCAAACCTTGAATCAAAGAAGTAGCCTATTGATTGATTTCTTAATATCTTATTTTTAGACTTTGCACATCCGGAGGCGTTGAGGAAAGGCAAAGCTCCCACGGAGTAGCTGCATGTTCCAGTTAAATGATCCAGGTAGGTTGTGTCTTACCTTTGCGTTAGACTATAATTAGTGAATCGTATACGTGTGTACTATTAATATACAATTGATTAGGGTAGAGGGATCATAAAATATGATGACTTGATGAAATACTTATTGTGAAGTAACTATAAAAGTGGAGAATTAATCCTAACTACGAGAACACGTGGATAAGTGAAACCTAATTGATGATTAATAATGGGGAGTGCGCTCTTAATGTGATGTCCTTGACAAGTACTCTTGATTGTATATTTTTGATAATGTGTCCTAGATGATATGATCTTAGTAGCGGAGTCTTGTTGTGATATTCTAGATAGCAGGTGTTGATGACATCTGATTGTAATTATTCTTGATGATATATGATGGTGTATTTGATAGTATAAATTGCGAATATATCTTTGTGCATGTGTTGTATAAAAAGAGAGGAACAAGAATGAAGCGAGATAAATAAATCTAATGGGGTTATGTGAACTTGTTGGTGCCCTTTTATATGCTATGAATGAGTAGATAAATTAGTGATGTAAATTAACTAGGCTAAAAATGAATTTAAGGTAAGGAAAGAACAAGTAGTTGTATGAATTCATAGTTAACTAGGTTGAGTGCTTTACTCGATTTTATCTAATTAATCTTATGTGTTGAAGAATTGACTTAGAGAAAAATTACAAATACTAATGGGGTGAAGGTTGACCCGAATAGACCACATTAAGATGGAAATTCACAGAATTAAGGTGTTAAATAAGGTTGAAAGAACCTTAATGAATAATGGGTCCCTAGGTAATAAGAGGCTTGCAAATTTAGCCTGGGGAATTATGAATGATATATTTGCGATGGCTTGGTCGTGAATTTTGATTTTAGGCAGGATTACGTGTTTAATAATTACTAACTAATACATTAATAAGTTAGCAGTATTGGAAGAATCACTTCTTAAATTAGGTAACTTGTAAATATTGTGAGTTGTGGGTATAGCTAATGGGTCTTCGTGCCTTGACCGAGTGGAATAATATTGATACCTTATATGATTATAAATGAGGTTTGATAAGCTCAATGCGATAATTGTCATGGTGAGAATTAAGGAAAATTGAGATAAACAATGTGTGCTTATGTGGTGTCATATGTGTTGATCAAATGAAATACTTGATGAACTATGCTGATGATTGTTGATTTATATACCTTGTTGAGTGGTCACCTGAGTTGACTGAGTGAAATTGCATGATAAATATGTTGCTTGTTGTTGATTTATTACTTCTTTATAAATTGTCACATGAGTTGACGAAGTATAATAATGAAATGCTATGCTGAGGATCCGTGGTTGATAAATGGGTTTGTCGAGCTGTCATACGAGTTGACTGATTGATATCATGTTGCATATGTTGATGAGTGTGGGATAATATATTCTTATCCTGTGGTGAACGTGAACGAGATTGCTGGTGTACCTTACCTTGAGATGAGAGGCTCCGAGGTGACAATTCGGATGAGTAGAGTTGTATGTGTATGTGTACTTGGATATGAGTGGCTCATGTCCGAGGTGAGCATTCGGGTGATCAATATGAATGAGTACACAGACATGTATGATTCATACCACTGGGTGTACAATATATGGATTTCTAGAGTCCCTTGTAGGTAATGACTAGAAGGCAGAAATAAGACCCTATGATATGTGTGTATGGTATTGTGATGGAGGCGTGTGCCCAGCAAATTGCCGATGATATGAATATGGCAAAGAGAAGCACAGGTAATTCATGATATACATACGGCTGTGAGACAAAAATTAGTACAAGTATGTTTGATATACATACAGTTGTGTGACAGAGTTCAATGACAGGTATGACACTGATATGGGTGCAAATACTTGATATGATAAAATTGATGATAACAGTTTTATTTACCGTATGTTCAGTATGCATGTGATATGTCACATAACTATGTCATACTTATTTTATAAGTCTTGATGTTTGATGAAATTGATTGGGTATGAGTTAATATTTACGTGTATAAACGTTGGATAAATGTGATTTATGTACCATTCCTAGATTACTCCTGACTGTGAGAATGTTTCATAAAAAAGGGGATAAATTAAACATTTGTGATAAGATGAAAAATTATGAAGTGTATATTTTATTGAGTTTAGATTGCTACAGTTTTTGTATGATGTTAATGCTTGTGCAATGGATGAGATGTTGAAAGAAGTAAGGTTACCAGCGAAGTTGAGTTACTGCCTGGAGCAGTATCGCTACAGCGAAGAAATTTCCGCTGTGATGATACCGCATTAGCAGTCGAGTTACCACTGCAGCGAGGCCTAAATAGTTTGCAGGCCAGCCTTTATGGCTAAGCTTGATGGAGAAATACGAATACATAGTTAAATAACTATCATGAATAAATGGTAAATAAATTATCTGGTAAATTATTGAGCGGATGTTTTAACTGAATTATTGATTGCATATCAATTTTATGTTGTTACGTAAACTAATTGTAGTCAGCCAATTATGCCTACAAATACGTGTGGTGTACTGATAGTAGTCCTGCTACACTTTTTTCGGTGTAGGTTTTGGAAAGTGAATTGCATTTTCATACTTGACGAGGCGATACTCAGCGTCAGCTTCTACATTTCTTTCGCAGGAGAAGTTGTGTCTTTTTACTTGTTAGTATTCTAAATAGAGCTCTTGTACCTCTCTAGACTACATTCTTGGGAGAGTCAAGGTTTTGGGGAGAATTTTTATTTTATTTTAATAGTATTTCAAGAATAATATAGGTTGGTGTAAGTTTATGATATCCGTAATTGTTATTTCATTTGATTAGAAAGAGGATTCTCCAATTGAGTCAGTGTCGACATAGGTCTCGCACGATCCGCCCGATTGGGTCGTGACAAATATGATATGAAAAGCTAAAGTTCTTGGAGCCTCTTTGACCAATAAGAGATCATCTTCTATATTATATACTATAAGATGATAAATTATTTATATTAAAAAATATGCATTTTCACTTATATTTATAGCCCATTGTGTGCTTGGGAAGGTAATTTTGACCGCTTAGTGTCTCATTTATGATACAAGATTTCATAATAATATTATTTCAAATATCAAAAAATCCAAATATTTGAATAGACTATGCTCTTATATAAGAATTTTACTTAAATGAGATGCAAGAACATATCTCATTCGTCTATATGAGACATCATTAATTCAAGTTATCTTTGAGTTAATCATCAACTTATCATTTTAATTTACTTATGAATATTAATGAAATCAGAAATTAAAATTGAATAAAATCTACTTAAAAATCGCCATCTTCTTTGGATTAGTTTGATTGATTTTCTAGTGTAAAATAAAAATATTGTATTATGTTCATTTTTAATTAATATCGAATAACATATAGGGATAATTAAGAATAATTATTTATATATGTGTGTGTGTCATAAAATTTCTTTTGAGTTTATTCACGAAGTTATTTTCATGAGTTCATATTTTTCTATGTTTGACTTAACTACAATTGATTTATTTTTTAAATTATTAAGAATAGTTAAGTTTGAAAGTATACATGATTATAAGGTTAAGTGAATATGATTGTAATTTTTCATTGTGAATATTAATTAATCATCAGTATTCCCATTGTTGGTGAGTTACCCTTATATTTTAATTTATATCTACTAGAGTTTGCTATATTGTTTGCATTAAAATATTTTTTATTTTTATTAGATTTTTTGGAATATAGAACTATACTCCATTATAATTTCGATAGGTAGGAGGGATACATATGACTTAGTTGGGTGGTTTGCACGGATCTCGATGTACTAGGGTATGTTTTGGGTCACTTGATGAAATCATAGTATTTTAAAAAGATTTGAGTTCACTATAGGTCAATATTATATCAAGATGACCTCAAAATGGAGATTTGATGATTCCGATAGTTTTGGAACATATTTTACGATTGATTTAGCAATAATCTTTTTTTGGAGTTTTCATGAAGTTCTCTTCACGAGTTTGTGTATTTCTATATTTAACTTAATTAGAAGCGTTGAGATATATAATATTAACAATGGGTTAACTATTAACCATGTGTTTAGATATAATATTTATTATAAAATAATTATTTATTCAATTTTGATAAAGGTTTAAATAGATCATATATTAGTCGATGTTTCCTTTACTTATATAGTAGATGATTTAGTGTATAGAGTTTCGCTTATACAGAGAAGATTAAATTGCTGGTTCTTATAAGTATAAAGTTTATATATATACACAATCTTAGATGAAAATCGAACAAATTCATCAGTACTATTATAGCACTAGATTAAATATAATTTATCTTGATTATGGAAATGGTATAATTCTATCTTCTTGTGCTATTACATTTTATATACATTGAACGGACCAAGTAGAGATAAGTTTTTATCTAACTTAATAAAATAAATTCTCTAGATCATTAAATGTACTTATACACTTAATCTTGATATAATATTATGATAAATGTAATTTGTTTGTTGTTTTGATCTATCAAAGGGTGAAACTCAATCTTCTGTGAGTTAAATATTTTCGATAGGCTCGATGATGACAAATGGTATTTGTGAAATAATAATTAGTTGATAGAATCCATGTCTCGGCCTTGGGATTGATGATATTCCTTCATGATTGCTTTTAAGTTTACATGTGATAATCCTGCAGGTGGATTTAGTATTCGTCACATAAAATAAGTTAAACGTTTGAATAAAGGATTAAATTAATCAATGAATTTAATGGTCAAAAATTTAGTTCAATTGGTTGGTATTTGTAATCTTAACATGGGGAATTAAATATGATTTAATGAATGATTTTGAAATTATACTGAGAAGTGCAATTACAGATTTTTAGTGGAATAATCAATAATTTATTCTGATAGGTTAATTAATTCTTTTTACGAATTAATACCATAATTGGAAGCCTCACTAATTAAATATGTGCTTCCTGCTATGCCTGATTAATTAATGAACTTGGAAAAGAAGAAATCAATTTTCTAGAAGGGGTAAAATCCTACAAAATTTTGGTTAAAAATAAACTGGCCTTCTAAAAGGAAAGTTCTACTATTACTTAGAGAGAGAGATTCCTATACATTTTGGGACTATGGTTTTATACCTTAAAACATGTTATACATAGGATTCTCTTCCTACATGAAATATGTGGAAGACTTTGACCTTTTTGAGAAGTAGTACTTACCCACACAAGTATTTTCTACTCGGAGATTTTTGAGGCTATAGTAGATGATCGCAGACTTGGAGAAACCATTGGACAATTTTTACAAAGCTTCAAGAAGACTGATTCGCGGTCACGCTTTTAGAGATAAGTATTGATTTTATATTTTATTATAATTCATGTTTATGTGTTGTCTATATTATATGCACGTTTGATCTTGATTTATTTGTTTTCACTATGTATGTCTGTATTCCAACAATTGATATCAGAGCTTGCTTGCATCTACATAGATACTCGGAAATATATATACATAGATACATTATGTATATGATTCTATTGTTTTTGTGAATCTAGTTGCATGATTGAAACGCATGACTAAACATGATTATTGTTCTTAATTAACCATTATCTGATAAGAGCATAAGAAAAATCAGAATAAAAGGGAGAAGGAAATTGCGAGGATTAGTCTGTCGCTGTGGCGTCTTTATGTTCTCCCTTTAAGTATTAATCATGGCTTTATATTTTTGGATTAACGATGGGTATTTGCCAATTTTAAATATGCATTACTATGTTTTTATTAAAAAAAGGACATACATATATTGCGGCCGAATTTTTTTTGGTCTTGTACTCTGTTAAGAGATAGGGCAAAGAGACAAAGTGGTCTTGCATGGGCACTTTGTGTCCGGCCTGTTTCTCCCGAGACGAAGAAAAATGACATCCTTATGTCTTTTAAAGGGATTTAATATTATTATCTCCTGAATATAATATTATATAAATTAAAATTTTATGATTAATAAATAATTTCAATTAAAGTGGTTTATTTATTTGAAATTATTGAAATTCTTAATAGCTTTATACATGTAATATTATATAGGTACATGAATTGAGAGTCATGAGTAATATATAGGATCTGGTTATAGCAGTTTATTTATTTGAATCGATAAATATTCTCAATGTATTGTTAAAAATTGTCTTGAATAAGTACATGCTAGTGGTATAATTTTATCTAATGAAGGAAAATTAACTTTTAGATACTAGTAACACTTGATTAATTCATGAGTAAAGATATTGATGTTTTCACTTTCCTGAGAGGAAGAAACATAATATCTTGAATTCTTATCCTTAACTTTTCCTAAAAAGATTGTTTCAGATTTGTTCATAGTTTGGAGATCATGAATTTCATGATCTCCAATTGACGTGAAACCATCAAAATAACCTGGTGATGATTCTCATGGCTTTATAGCATCAATGTCGTTTTCGTCATTCTGAGGTCCTATATTTGGATGATTTAGATAGTTTGTTGGATTAAAATTTAATCTAAATATGAAAACACTATTCTTTATATCGATTTTATTTATGTTAAATCTAGAACAAGCTTACTCATTATAATTTAACATGTATTGATATACAATAAGAATATAGATAAGATTAGTTTCTCCCTTAAATCTCCACGATCAGCTATTTTTCAAATTTGGCCATAGATTTGGAGATCGAAAATTTTATAAACTTTGATTGACCTGAAATTTGGTAGGTTCATCAGAAATGACCCACTAAAAAATACTCATTGCTATATAGTGTCTAAAGTTATTTTTTCGCCATTCCGAATCATTTTGATGGTGTTTTTGAATATTTTTCTATTTTTTAAAAATTTAAAAATTGAGAAAAATTATTCTCTTTCAACCAGTGGTGGTAGGGTTCAATCTTTAAGGTTTCTATTGACATATAACAATTATGTAATGAGTTTATATGTTGACATTGATCTTCTTTCCCTATCGAATAGACTCATTACGGTCAATTACTGTGGTTTTCATCACTAGTTATTAATAACTTATATTAACTCTCCAATTGAGTTACATGTTGGATCAATAAAACTAGGGATGATAATAATGATATTCACTTGGCTTAAATTAATAATATACTCTCCATAGGAGTTAACTTTTATTTTAATTTATTAGAGTGAATAATCTAACATCACATATATGTGCTGCATGATTAATTTTTTTTTCCCATTGAAATATACTATTCAAGATTGCATGGATATATATGTGGAGTGTTTTGAATTTTAATATTCGATGATACATTACTTTGATTTATTTCACATGCATGTTATATTATTGAATAAGAGTTCATGGTTAATAAATAGTTTATGCTAAAGTGGTCTATTAATGTCACGACCCGAGCCTACACCTTGGACATAACACGGTACTTGACGTTACAAGTGACCCCAATCAACCCTTGGTCTATCATACACTGGTATTCTGAGTAAACATGCACATTGAAAAATTTGAAACAATACATATTAGAGTTTATGAAAAAATTAAAGACTGAACATAGAGATTTTAAAATATCTAAAAGTCTGAAATCAAGTCTGGTCTGAAAGCCGTATAACTGAGGAGTTGCTGGGACAAGCCCCCAGCTAACTCTAAGTGTAACTTAAAATAATAATGAAACAATGAAATAATGCCCTCGGAATATAAGGACTCACACTGCTGCTGCTGATAGAGAGATCCGAACGAAATCGGCTAACGGCGCTGGGTCTGAAACCTGTGGCTGTATCATGAAACGATATAGCATAAAAGTATGCGTCAGTACTTTGAATTTACTGAATAAGTGAGAAATATAAATAGTATGAAAGAACTAGTAACTGAACTGAAATGACATGAAATGACCAACTAAAAATACTGAAAAACTAATACAACGGGAATATAGCTACTATGGTCAATAATGACCCTGGTTGATGGTCATTAACATGTCCTAAGTCTGACATACTAAGTCTGAGATACCACACTAAACTTATCTGAACTGAACGGAACTGTCAAAACTAAGAATGAATTGAACTGACTAGTGGGAGAGTCTATAACCGATATATAACCACGTGAGCTAGACGTGGAGTCCGATATATACACCCCACTGTTAGGACCCAATATACCTTGCTAGGGTATAAAGGCATGAACTGGGTGATCACAAAATTCTGGGGCCAATCAGACCAAGTAATACTGTAACCTACGCTGGCAACATAGTTTTGGGAACCTGGGTGCACTGGAACCCCAACCCGCTCGGTGCTAAGTTCTACTCCCACTGGAAACCTATACTGAACTACTAAGCTGATAGCTCCAAACTGGGGTCTAAGACTAGTCAGGGACATATAACTTAAAGTATCCTAAAAGTCTTATCGAACCAGATTCTGAAATTGGGTTCTAGACTGGTCAGAGCTGCCTATCTGGAAGCGTCGTAACCGTCTAAGACCAATATGTAAGCTGAACTGGGGTCCTGGGGCTGGTCAGAGCTATATAACTCAAATGTCATGACCGCCTAATGGACTAATATACTGGATTTTTAGTCTGATTCTGATAACTGGGAGGCACCACTTACACCTCAGGAAAAGACTGAAGTCAAACTGATCAGTTGACACTTTCTGAATAGTTCTGAAGAGGTTCTACGTTCTAACTAAACTAAATTACTAAGCAGCTAAAATAGAACTTAACTCATTCCAACAACACGGGAATTTCATAATATAGCGACAATTTCAAGAGTTAAAGGAATATCATCCCACAAAGCTAAAATCATTCTTATCAATGGGATAATTGCTCATCATGTATATATAATAGGAGGGACTTCACGACTCGTGGTCACTCCCGTCAGGTACACTAGCTAAATACTCAGTGAGGCTAGTAACGGGGGACATAACGAGTCATTACTGGGGAGTAAAACTCATTGCCCCCACCCGTTAGGTACATTGGTAACAAAAAGTATTCCTAACTCAGGTCTGAGAACGAGTGACCTAACCGGTCGTGGTTAGTGACCACGACTCATGAAGTCCCTCGTAGGGTACACTGCCTCCCCTCTTTAAATTATTAAGCTATAACACCCCAGAAAATTTTTGGTGATTATTTGATGTTTTTATGCTAGGTTAAGGAAAGTACGGGTTGTATATTGGTCGTAGAGGACATGAGAAATGTGTACGATCAAAAAACCAAAGAGTATGTGAAGTTTATAAGTAAGGATCAATTTTAAACGATCATATTTCCCAATATATAATGAATTAGAAGCCCCACGACCTATCAAATTAAAGTCTTTGAGTCTAGTTTTCAGAACATCAAACTTCTTGTCAATCGGAGTTTGGAGTAAGAAGTTATGGGTATTTTACCGAAGCATCGCGAGCGGTGACGTGGGCATGACGCCCTAGCGCCTCCACCGCCCTATTTACTTAAAAATCTGATTTTTCACTTGTAGAAAATATTTTTAGCTAAATCTAAATTGACCAGCTTGATAAGGATTCCATTTCTCTCTCAATTACAGCAGCTAGGACAAAGAAAATCAAAGGAACATCGAGCAAAGTTCAAGAAAATCACAAGATAAGTTGAGATTACTTTGCCAAGTGTGTTAGGGCCTGTTTTGGAGCTCGTTTTGGCAAGGTTTTGAAGAAGTTTTTCTGCATTTCAAAATCTATTTAGACTGCCTATATATCGATCTTTGAGTAGGTTTTGAAATCAGGAGAAAAGGTAAGGATTTCACCCCTTTTAAACCTCTCAAATTGCAAAGCGAAAATCTGGAAATTGGCAGCTAAGTGAGCTGCCGATGGACTGTTTGTGAGCTGAGTTTTGCTCGTTTTCCTTAGGCATTTTGGCTGTTTCTTTTGCTGGAATTATACTTCATATTGAGGGGTAGAATTACAGAAAAACTAAGCTAAAATTTCCTCTTGTTTCTCCCTCAAAAGTTAGTTAAAACTAGTTGAGAAAATGGCTAAATGTTGTTGATGTTGCCGTGTGTTGTTGCTATTGTGACTGCCTCTGGTTAGTTATATTGGCTGCATTTTTTTGCTATAGATTAGGCTTGTCATTATCCTTTAAAAACACTGGATTAAGAATGTTGAAAGCTGATCATTGAGATAGGAAATTGGCTAGAGAAAAGTTCATCGGAGAAAGGTATATAAGGCGCCCCGTCTATCGTTCTTTTGAACACGATTTGTGTGTTGTGAATCAAATGAGACAGCAACCTATTAAAAAGTCTTGAGGCAGTATTTTAAGCTTCATTTAATCTTTAAAGTTCCATGTTTTATTGAGGATAAATGTTAAGATTATGCCTACCTGAAGTGAGACATCTAAAGTGTGATATTGTGTTGATTGTTGTCGTAGTTGTACATTGAGTTGGAGACCCCTCAGCGTGGGCATTGTTAGATGGTCCTTACTATATGTCATATGTATATATATTTGATGTTAAATATGTTTAAAGGTCTGGTTGCTAACTAAAATTGGTGAAAGAGCCAAGATGAGGACGTGTAAACGATTTTAAGCCACGTAAATACGTCGCAAGCTATTAAAGGTAAACGAGCTTATCGAATTAGGATTACCTGGTTATGGTTGTCTTTTATCTTATGTGTATGTTATCATATATGCCAGGCCAAGGGGAGATTTCATAATCCCTTTCCCTTAAGCCGAACGACAAGCTAGCGAGTTTCTGAGCTCTAATGTCCCTTGAACACGATCTATAAATTTTGTTGAAACTCTTAGGTCATCCGTAGTTCCTTATGATTTATACAAGTTTTTAATACATGCATTTAAGTTCTATTTTCTAGCTTTACATGTAATATGTACTTAGTTCTAGTTATGCATTACGAAGGAGGCTTATGCAGGCCACATATTTAGTATTCATCATTTCTATGCTGTACGTAATGAGCTGGTCCACTATAAGCCTTATCGACTCAATTTATGATTTTGTCTAAGATTTAATGATTTTACCCCGGTGTGGTATACCGACTGGAGGTCTTGTTATTTTACCCCTGTGTGGTACACCGGCTGGATGGATTTTACCCCTGTATGGTACACCGGCTGGAGGCATTTTTATTTTTACCCTGGTGTGGTACACTGGCTGGACGAATTGTATATAGATTTTATGGTCAGCTGTCTGCTGGAATTTCAGATATAGTCTTTGTTGTGCATTAGATGGTTGCATTTACACTTCAATAATGAGTTATTTTCAGGTTTCTGTTTTCAAGATTCCGGGTTGTTACTACTCCTTATTTCTGGCCTACTTATCATTTTTATCTTACATGTTTATAGTTTTCAGTCTTATATACCAGTACATTTTATTCGTACTGACGTCCCTTCATCTTGGGACCCTTCCTGCAATCGTGCTGTAGGTACAGGCGAGGATCAGATCATCGGACGTAGTAGGAGCCAGATTTCAGCAGAATTATGGTATGCTCCTCTCTTCCAGGAGCCATGTCCTAGTTTGGACTATTTTCAGTTTTGTGTACAGCATGGGTAGGCCGGGGCCCTGTCCCATGCATTTTAGTTTGTTTACTCTGTAGAGGCTGATGTGGACTAGTTTGTATAGCAGTGTGGGTTGTGTAGTCGTATTGGTTTTTCGTTGCTTTGCTTAGCTTTATTGTAGCCTTGTCAGCTTTCCAGGTTGCATATTTATAATTGTCAAGGCATTATTGACCCAGTATTTATCTTGGTTGGTTGTGATAGGTGGCTTGGTCAGCCTTAGTGTTACATTTATAGATGTTATATAGCCGGCTTCTTGATCGATCATAAATCGAGTGCCAGTTGTGCCCTACCCCAATTTTTGGGCGTGACATAAGCCTTTTTCTCAAGGCTCACCTAACGAGTCGTGAGGGCACTTAACGACTCGTTAGGTGGGTCTTCCTGAAGCTTTTCTAAAACTTTTCCCGATTTCCTGATTTAAGACAAGGAAGCTCATTTCTAAAGGGTGCATCAGTCACCTAGTTTGGGTCAAAGATTCTAGCTCCGAGACCCCGACTATCCATTCAGTTCTAGTTGTTAGTGAATTCCCTGACGTGTTTCTTAGAGATCATTCCGGAGTCCCTCCCGAATGAAAAATAAACTTCGGCAAAGACTTTCTTCCAGAAACTCAGCCTATCTCTATTCCTCCTTACAGAATAGCTCCAACTGAGCTTAAGGAGTTGAAGGAGAAGCTAAAATACCTACTTGATAAGGGTTTCATTAGGCCCAACATCTCTCCATGGGATGCTCAAGTATTGTTCATGTGAAAGAAAGATGGTACTCTCAGAATGTATATCGATTACTGTCAACTGAACAAAGTTACAATGAAGAATAGGTATCCCCTACCTAGGATTGACGACTTATTCGATCAGCTTCAAGGAGCCAATTGTTATTCCAAGGTGGATCTTAAGTTGGGGTATCATCATCTTAGAGTCAGAGAATGTGACATACCGAAAACAACCTTTAGAACTCGGTATGGTCACTATGAATTCGTGGTTATGTCCTTTGGGCTAAAAATTCCCCTACAACATTCATGGACCTGATGAACATGGTTTTTAAGTAGTATCTAGACATGTTCATCATTGTATTCATTGAAGACATTCCAGTATACTCCAGAAACGAAGAAAAATATGCTAACCATCTGAGAATAGTGCTATAGACGCTTAGAGACCGCTAGTTGTTCACCAAATTTAGCAAATGTGAATTCTGGTTAAAGTCTATGACTTTCCCAGGTCACGTGGTCTCACATGAGGGTATTCAGGTAGATCCTCAAAAGATAGCAGCGGTGAAAGACTGGCTAAGACCTACTTCCCTAATAGATATCAGAAGTTTCCTGGGTCTAGCGGGTTACTACCGGTGATTTGTAGAAGGATTTTCCTCTATTGCGTGTGAGAAGAGTCTCCAGGAGTTAAAGACTCGACTAATTATCTCTCTAGTTTTAACCTTACCAGAATGAATAGATGGGTTCGTAATATATCTTGACACTTCTAGAGTTGGACTCGGTTACATTCTGATGCAGTGAGGTAAGGTGATAGCTTACACCTCAAAATAGCTCAAGGTTCATGAGAAGAACTATCCGACTCATGATCTCCAGTTGGCAGCAGTGGTGTTTTCTTTGAACATGTGGAGGTTTTACCTCTATGGGGTTCACGTGGACGTTTTCACCGACCACATGAGCCTTCAGTATGTGTTCAGTCATAAAAACTTGAATCTTTGTTAGAGAAGATGGTTGGAGCTATTGAAGGATTATGACATGATTGTGCTATACCACCCGTACAAGGCCTGTGTGGTGGCTGATGCCCTAAGCAGAATGTCCATGGGGAGCGCTGCTCATGTTGAAGAGAGTAGAAAAGAACAGGCAAAGGATATTCATAGATTGAAGTTCAATTGGTCGATTCAGTTGAGGGCAGAGTAGTAATGCAAAGTGGGTCAGATTCCTCATTAATTGTTGAATTTAAGTCAAGGAAGGATGAAGATCCCATACTGTTTAGGCTGAAAGAAGCAGTTCTTATGAAAAAAACTAGAGGCTTTCTCCAAAAAGGGAGATGGTGTGCTTCGTTACCAGGGAAGACTTTGTGTACCGGATGTAAGTGATTGAGACAACAAATACAGGCAGAAGCACACAACTCTAGATATTCTATCTACCCAGGTGCCACTAAGATTTACCGTGATCTATAGGAAATCTATTAGTAGAATGACATAAAGAGAGATATTGCAAAATTTGTGGCTAAGTTCCTGAACTGCTAGCAGGTTAAGGTGGACCATCAGAGACTTGAGGGTATGACTCAGGATATCTGCATACCCACATGGAAGTGGGAAGAAGTGAATATGGAATTTATTATAGGTCCACCTCGTACTCGCCGGTAGCATGACTTAATTTGGGTAAAAATAGATCGGATGATCAAGTCAGCACATTTCCTCCCAGTTAAAACTACGGACTCAGCTGAGGATTATGCTAAGCTATACATCTGGGAATTGTTCAGACTACATGGAGTTCCCTTGTCCATCATTTCAGATAGAGGTACCCAGTTCACCTCGCATTTCTGGAAGTCATTTCAAAATAGACTCGGTACTTAGGTCAAGCTCAACACTTCTTTTTAACCACATACCAATGGACAAGTTGAGCAGACTATTTAGACCTTAGAAGATATGCTGAGAGCTTATGTGATCAACTTCAAGGGCAGTTGGGATGGTCACCACCTCTCATCGAGTTTGCGTACAACAACAACAACAACCACTCTAGTATTCATATGGCCCCGTTTTAGCCATTATATGGTAGGAGGTGTAAGTCTCCTATTGGGTGGTTTGAAGTTGGTGAAGCTACCTCGATAGGGCCAGACTCTATCCATGAAGCTATAGCAACTGCAACTTATCAGGGAAAGGTTGAAAATAGCTCAAAGTCGACAAAAATCTTATGTTTATGTGAGGAGGATAGAGTTAGAATTTTCTATAGATAATTGGGTTTACCTAATAATTTCATCCATGAAAGGGGTGATGAGGTTTGGAAAGAAAGGGAAGCTCAACCCGAGGTATGTAGGACCCTACAGGATTTCGAGGCGTATTAGGAATATGGCCTATTAGTTAGAATTACCGTTGGAGTTAGAATTGGTGTACCCAGTCTTCCATGTATCACTATTGAAGAAGTGCATCGATGATCCGGTCTCAGTTGTGCCAGTAGACAGTGTGGGGGTGAAGGATAGTCTCTCTAACGAAGAGGTCCCAGTTCAGATCCTAGACTGTTAGGTTTGTAAGCTGAGAAATAAGGCAGTCGCTTCAATGAAAGTCTTGTGGAGGAACCAGCTAGTTGAGGGAGCCACATGGGAGGCAGAAGCAGACATGATGGCTAAATACCCTCATTTATTCCCTTCTAGTTCAGTTTCAGCATCAGGTATTAAATTCCTCCTCAATACTCTGTTCAGTTCCATACTTATCCTCTCTATTCAAATTTTCAATATGTATTCTAGTTGCACCAACTCAGTTAGCATGGTTAAATCAATTTGGAGTCAGTCATTCCCTCAGAAATCAGTTTATGGTTTAAGTTTGGGAATTTTAGCTCTTTTCTTAGACTTCAAGCAGCTTTATCCTTCATTTGAGGATGAATGATCCCAAGGGGGAGATATTGTAACAGCCCAGAACTTTCCTAGACCAAACTCAAACCTTGCATGAAAGACTAGGGAAAACCAAAAAATTTTATCACAAAACGACCCAAACAGTAGATCGTTGTCACCTCTAACGGGCCATTATCTGAGCCATTGTCAACTCTGCAGAATTTCCCTTCGGGAACCAACGAGGCATAGGATGAATCATTGAAAGGAGTAACAAGTCATCCTATCGCCCGTTCCATCCCAAGTTGAGAAATCTACCAGGCATCTCCCAGAAGCAATGAGTGGGACCAATGACTCGTTATCACTTCTAACGAGTTGTCGTCTCCACCCGTCGCCAAATTTCAGGTCAAGATAGTGTTGATATCAAGCAAACACAACGATCTGTTGGTTCTACCAACAAGTCATTGTGTCGTTTGTAGTAGAGCAGCTAAGTTCTTCCATCCAGTTACAACGGGAGGTACCAACGACCCATTGGCTCATCCAATGAGTCGTGGTCTCCTTCCGTTTCCCAATCCAGTGAGCCTTATTTCTAGGTCCAGAGCCAACGACTAGTCCCAACGAGTCATGGTGTCAAGCAACGACTCATTGTGCGACCCGTTGGTCTCCTGTTGGGCAATTTGCAGATTTTCCTTCCTAGTTATTTTTGTAACTTCTCACCTTTTTAATCCCTAAACTACGTTGTTTGGGTTGTATTCAATGGTTTTACAGGGGTAATTGACGTTCACTCTTCATTCATCTCATTCCCTCAGAGGTCAAAACATAGAACTTATTTAGAAAGCATAGAGAAAGAGCAAGGGTTCGACTTTCTGCTAAGATATTCTCAAGGGTTTTCTATGGGGTTTTCATCACTAGGTGTGTGAGAATTTAGCAAGGGAATTTTCCTTCCTTTGTGACTCAAAAACCCCTGTAAATTTTATTATCAGTTCTAGCCTGAGACTTTCAACATTTAGAATTTTTTTTTGCCGGAATCTAATTCAGTTCATCTTAAATGTTTTTCATATTGATAGTTGCTATATTTCCTTTACTTAGAGATCATGTTGATACTTGTTTCATGTAAATGGGTTTTATCCCAAGTTCTTGAATACAGAAATTATAGTCTTGTATAATTATATAGGCATAAGTTTCTCGACTCTATCAATGTTGGAATCATGCTATTATTATCAGTTAAATGCTCAGTTAGTTGCGTGCTACCTCAGTTTTAGTCATGATGTTAATATCTTCAGTATCTTTCAGTAATGTCAGCTCATCAATTTGATTATAGTCTTTTCTTGAGTTGTCAGTAATGCCTCCTAGATATCAGTTATTAGTTTGTTGTTTAGACGATTATGACACTTCTAGATAAACAACTCTGATCAGTTTTAGAACACCGGTTACAATATTCGATCCGATAAGACTCGCAAGATACTTCCAGATAAGTGTCCCTTACTTAGTCTTGGACCCCAACTTCGAGTTATCAGCTTAATAAACCAGTTTAGGATTTATCCAGTAGGAGTAGTACTTAGCACTGAGCGGACCAGGGTTTCGGCCGCACCCAGGTTCCTAGAACTACATTTTCACCATAAGTTACTTGGCCCATCGGGTCCCAAATTTTTGATCACCCAGTTCAAGCCTTTATATCCTAGCAAGGTATATTGGTTCCTATCGATGGGGGGTATACATCGAACTTCACGTTTATCTCACATGGTTATATGTTAGTTATAAACTCTCCCACTAGTCAGTACAGTTTTAGTTTAGCTAAGTTTAGTTCAGTTCAATTTAGCTTAGCTCAGTATCTCATATCCAAGACATGTCTATGACCATCAGCTAGGGTCATTTTTGACCATATCTGTTATATTTTAGTTGTATCAGTTTTCAGTATTTCAGTTGGTCATTTCATGTCATTTCAGTTCATTTACTTTTTCTTTCATGCTTATTATATCTCTCACTTACTTAGTACATTCAAAGTACTAACACATACCTCCTATACTGTATCGTCTCATGATACAAGCGCAGGTTCTCAATCCCAGCATCGTCAGTAGTTTCCCTCAGACGATATCAACAACAACATTTGTGAGTCCTCACCTATCGAGGATAATATTTATTTTTAGTTAGTTTCAGTTAGATTTTAGAGTTAGCTAGGGGCTTGTCCCAACAACTCATCATTGAGTAGATGACTTTCAATCATAGACACAGATTTTCAGTATTGTATTTCAGATGTATTCACTCTTGTCAAATCAGTTTTCTTAAATGATTTAACTTGTTTAAAGCTTCTGCTGATGTTTATTCAGTTACCAGTGTAATGATAGACCATGGGTTAGCTTGGGGTCAGTTGTGGCGCCAAGTACCGTGTTTCATCCAGGGTGTAGACTCTGGTTGTGACACGTATGAGCATTCATCATACCTATCTATGTACTTACTCGTACACCCAACCGCATAGTCCTTTAGCCATACCCGTTTGTGTACTCTCTCATACCGCTCACCCAAATGCTCATCTCGGGCACGAGTACTTGTGTATCCAACCTTATTTAAAATCTAATTGTAGTAGCGGGTTCGTCGGAGTTCCTTAACTTCGACCATAGGCCCTTCATTTACCATGGCATTAGTAACTTTCCTTCCGTATTATTCTCCATCTCCGTCAAACATTCATTTAATGCCAATTCGCCCCTCAATTGTGGGATGGATAATGCGACACAACATATAACAAATCATCACAAAGTAAGAATTACTTAGTCACACAACAAGTATAACAACATGAAATTAAATCTACCCAGCGTTCGAACTGTAATAATAACATTAAATCAAATCAAGTTATAAGATTTCTGACTTGGCCTACTCACTAGATTGGGCTTCGCTGCAGCAGCATCCCCACTGTTGCAGCAGTCTCCCTACAACGGTATTTTACCCGCTGCATCGGTACTATTGGCAGTACTGCATCCAGTCCTTGTTCCAGCTTCTCCCACTTTTGGTTTTATTTATACCCACAATAACAAACAATGTCATAACGTGCTTACATCATCAAATAATCTTACCGCATTGTCACCATTAATGCTGACATAATCATAAGCTCCAAAAATACAATGCCGAACATAACACATTCAAATCATTATGTAAAGGATTACTATCCTACACCACTCTCTTCATCTCACACTCAACATATATATAGCTTGTTAATATGTTTGTTTGATCACATCTCCTACCCAACATCTACGTAATTTACCCATCTAAGGTCTCAATTCAAGAAGGAAGAAGTCCATGTTTATTACCGGGAATATCCCGTTAACGACACTCCAAGGTTAACCTCTATAATAATGTTTGACTCAAGACATATCCTGGGACATCTACCCAATTAATGGTCGAAATACCACACCTAGGGCTTTACCTCCAGATGAATTTTTATCACCCTTCGTCTAATATTCTTATTCTTAAATTTTTGCTGATTCTGGTTGATAATCCATTACACAGTTAAAAGTACAATCCTATTCATCGAGAGCATATAATTTCATACACATGTATATGCTTAGCTAACCAAAGTCTAATGCAAAAGAGAGTAAGACATAGCCTACGTGGGCGCCAAGCTATCCTCCCGATCATTTTCTTCTGCAGCTATCTCATTCTTGATTTCCTCGCAGGAGCTCCTAGCCATGGATGTCAATTTCCACCCTTGGATCCCCTTATTTTTCCTCCAAAGTCTATTTTATGTTTTGGGACATTTTTAATAAGTTTACCTCATGAACTAGGTTTTTATATCCAGTTCGAAACGGGATTCTTAATTTATGGTCCGCGTCAGCGGTCATACTTCCTGCTGTAACGACTTTGTTGTGGTGAAAAATGTTCTACCACGGCGAACACCCGCTTCTATCCACCCGACTGCGACTAAGCCCAAATACCCTCCACGCGTTCTTCATTTCTCAGGCATTTATCGCGAGTTTTCTAAAATTTTAAATTTGCCTATTTTTTATGGGGTCGAAATGCTATTATGACCATGTGGGTCATCACATCAGATACCAATTAAAAATTTATTCATCCCTAAACGACACAAGAATTTCGAGGCGGGGTCAAATAACTACCACAAATTTCCTCTCACTTCTAGTCAGTGCCGGGACTCATTTAACTCCTACGTCTCAGACTCCAGAACAATTAGTTTCAGCATAAATTTATTATTTTCTCGCGTGACCAATAATTTTGTCGGGATCATAATTGTTCGTCTAGGTTTAAACTTGGAACCAAACCTAAATCCATGTCGTTACCCCTCTTTTGATGGTACATATATTCTCCTATCTATTCAGATATCCTAGGTATCACTAACTTGCCGAAAAACTTGAGCTAATTCATTTTTGAAATCTCGGGGTCCGGTTTCAAAATTCCAATGGTCACTATTTTTAACGTCCCTGCAGCGAGTCACTTCGCCGTTACAATGGTACCGCTACAGCGAAAATATTATTCGCTGCAGCGGACGATGGGGTTAGTTTAAGGGCAGAAAAGAGGATTTTCAAGTTCATTTTCTCACATTTTCCCTTTCGGTTCTTGCACAATCCTCTCTCCCTTTCCAATAATTTTCTCGATCTCTTAGGTAATTTTCACTCTCTTGACGTCTCTAATTTATTTGCTAGTGAATAAGGGGTGTGGCTGACTTGTTGCTCTTGTCTTTCGGGTATTTCATGGGATAGTATGTAGGTCATCATTATTTTAGATTTTCTGGCTAGATTTCTATAGCATTCTAGTTGCATTTATGTCCTCATGTGTTTCTTGCTATTCTCTGCATGATCCTGGTCATTTTCATGGGGTTGTAAGGTCAAAAATGAGGTAGTTTAGATGGGGTGGCCGTTTTGACCTTTTCGAGCCTTTCGGGCTTGAAATTGTGTCCTATTGGGGCGGGTAATGGTTGCTAGGACTTGGGCATGTATCTTCCTTGCCCAATCTTTTGTTAATTTGCAAAAACATGGATGTTGAATTCTCAACCTCCATTGATGAGGTATGAAGGTTTGGGAATACAATGTCCGCTGCAGTGGACCCTTTACCACTGCAGCAATATTGTCACAGTGATTATATCCCTGCTGAAGCGGACGCCAGACCACTGCAGCGGTTCATGGGACAGTGTCTAGGTTTTCGAATAGTCTCCATTTTTCCTTTCTCCTTATCCCACTTTGTTCACTTCTAACCTTTTTCTTTTGAGTCTGATTTTCTATCATGGCCTCTTCCAGCAGCAACATTCACACTGAGGATTATATCCATTTCGTCAATAACCAATGCTAGTTCCATTATAGTGAATAGGCCATGAAGGATCTGCTGTAAGACAGGGGTTTCATCATGCAGGACGTGGAGAAAAGGCCCTAGAGTTCTATATTCTCCTCCAGGATATTGGGTGGGGCCCTTTGGTGAAGGACCCGAACAAGGAAAATGATGCTTGGGTTCGGGAATTTTATGCTAACCTTCCCACCATCGGATGGAGTCTGCATGAGCCAGTGGCCTACTGTAACACCCCCAAACTTTCCTCGACCAAACTCAGACCTTGCAAGAAAAATCTAGAAGAAACTAGAAATGTTGCCTCAGAACGACCGAGACATCGAGTCATGGTCAGCTCCATTAACCTGTCGCCTTAGTCGTGGTCAGCCCTGCCTTGGTCCTTTAGAAACCAATGGGACATGGAACGACATGTTGTGAGTAACAATGAGTCATCCTATCACTCATTGGTCCCTAGCTCAGAACTCCCTTTTCTAGGAACCCACGACTCAACCAATGAGTCGTCGTGTGATACAACGACTCGTGGTGTGAGTTGTTAGTTGGGACTCCCAGAAATCCTCTTCAATGAAAGCAAGTGGAAACAACGACCTGTTGTATCAACAACGAGTCATTGTGACCACCCGTGGTGCCAAGTTCAGGGATATTAAGAACTTCTCCAGTGGAGGTGACGACTCGACACAACGACCCATTGGGTATACCAATGAGTTGTTCTATTGCCCATTGTTAGGCTTCCCAGATTTTTCTTCTAGTGGCTATTGGAGGAACCAATAACCCATTGATTCATCCAATGAGTCTCGGTCCCTATCGTTGCTAGTTCCAGTGAGCTGAATATTCACGCCCCAGGACCAACGACTGGTCCCAACGAGTCTTGGTCTCAACCAACCACTCATTAAGTGACCCGTTGGTCCTTGTCGACAGTTTTTCCAGATTTTTTCCTAGGGATATTTTAGTAATTTCTCGCCTTTTTAATCCCTAAATTGCATCGTTTTTGTTTATTTTTAGAGCGGTAATTGAAGTTATAGTTTACCCCTCTCATTCCCTCAAAAGTCAGATCATAAAAATTCTCTCCGAAAAACTCAGAGCAGGAGCTAGGACAGTCGATTTTCTTCTCAGATTCTTAAGGGATTTTCTCCGGGATTTCTTCACCAGGTATGTGGGAATTCAACATGGGAATTGTTCTTCCCTTGTGTCCCCAAAACCCTTCCATAATATTCTATCAGTTATAGCCCTGAGGTTTTGAAATGTAGAAAGTTTTTAGAGAGAATTCGATAAATTTCAAGTGGAGTATTATCCATGCTATTAGCTGCTATATTTTCCAAATTCCTAGAAATTATGTTGAAACTAGTTTCTTGTAAAATGAGTTAGCCCGAGTTTCTGAGTTCAATAAATTAGAATCTTGCATATTTGACTAGTTATTCATATTGCTTAATTCTATCGGTGTTGGGATTCCCTTGTTAAAATAAGTTGAAATCTCAGTCAGATGCATGATAGTCCAGTTTTAGTCAGAATATTAGTATACTCTATATTATTTAGAAATATCAACTGATAAGTTTTATTATATTCTTTTCTTGAGGTGTTAGTGGTGCCTCCCAGTTATTAGTTATTAGACTCGGATATTAGTTATCAGATTTTAGTTGGTTCTTTAGATGGTTACGACACTTACAGATAAGCAGCTCCGACAAGTCTTAGTGTTATACCCCGAAAACCCAAAGATCAGACCGGAGAGTTGAAATAGAGAAAAAGTTTAAAACTGGAATCAGGCACAGAACGGGTCATGAAGTTACACGTGGGAGCAGCCCACGAGTCATGATGTGACTCATGGTGAGGCTCATAAGATGAGTTGAAGTTTGGGAATTTGGATCCCCACGGATGTGACCTAGAGTCGTGGTTAGGCCCCGCGACTCGTTAGGTAAGTCATGGGAAGGGGTGATTGAGAAAGGAGAAGTAGAAAGTAGTGCACCTAACGAAAGGACCCCATGATTCATGGTCAGTCACCATGATTCTTCGTGAGGGTCGTGAGCAGCATGATGAACTAAAATAAAAATCCCAGATAGTGTATGTGATGAGTGGTGACCACGAGTCGTGGTCACCAGTAACGAATCATTGAGTCACCCATGATGAGCCCAGATTACTTGACAAGCAGTGTACTTCACGCATCATGCCACGAGTCATGGCTAGAGGGGACGAATCATCATGTTCCTCGTGGGGACTGACTGGCGGTTATTTCCTACGAATTTAGTAAGGGCTTTTCCGTAATTCCTAATATCCTAAGGCCTAAACTACGTTGTTTTAAGTTATGAGTGATGACTTTTAAGTGGGTTAAGTTCATTTTAGGCCATTTTTCAGTCATACATGCAAGAGTGATAGTTTAGAGAGGTGATCAAGGCAAACCTTCAAGGTTCTCTTCAATTTCTTCTTGAGAATTCAAGGATGTGTTTGAATATGCTATAATCAGGTATGGGGCAAGAATCAACTATAATCAGGTATGGGTGAATCCTTTCACACCCATGCCCAATCCCTCTCTAAATTATGAGTTTCCTATGTCTAATCTATGGGGTTTTAACCCAAAGCATGAATTTTCTAATTTTCTACATGGGTATGATTTAAATATGTTTCTACTTCTAAATTATGAATCATGGTCAAGTTTTATATTATTTCAATTAAAATCATGTTTCAAGTTTTATGAATTAAAAAGCCTATTCATGAGAAGGTCATGAAACATGAGATGTGTGATGAAAGTATGATTATGATGAGATATTATGTTGAAAAGCATGTTTGCAAGTTACCCATGTTTATAATTACGTTTTCGAGGTGAATTGAGTATTTTCAAGCATGTGAAAGTATTGGGCAATGCCCACAAGTTACAGTATAATTTATGATTTTTCCAAATTAAGCTTACCACATGGTTTTGGAGCAAAGAATCCCAATTATCTTTCAGCTTGTGGTATGGTTTGAGTTAAAGCTTCTCATATGCATGATTTTAGAGTTGAGATGTATTTGACTATTGAGCTTCATCAATAGATGATGTTGAGCTTCATTGAAAAATGATGGAGAGAATATGCATATTTTTGGGAGTAGTGTCTAGCACCGAGTAGGCTAAGGGTCGATCACCATATGCCTCAGAACTACGCGCCAACGTAAGTTGTACTTGTATATATATATATATATATATATATTGATCTTGGGCAAATTTATATGCCCAAGTGATACTCAAAGGTGTCATTTTAGCCTTGTTTATCTATCAATGTTTATACATTCTCATGTGATTGATAATAAAATGTGAATTTATACTAACCAACATGATTAGCGTTGTTTTGCAGGTGAAATATAATTTTGGGAAGCTAAAATGCGTGTTGGGAGAGATTGGGGTTGGACTCGGATGTCAACAAGGAAAAAATGCAAAATTTGGCCTGTGGTGGAACAACAACGTGTCACGGAGGCAGTGCTCCGCGATACACAACGTGTCACGGAGGCAGTGCTCCGCGATACACTCCGTGACACGTTGCTTGTTATTCCGGAAAAAATTTCCACTAGTATAAATAGAAAACTTAGGTTCATTTTTCATTATTCTGACTTGGTGGAGCAAGAACGTGGGTTACAGGCAGTTGAGGGGACGAAATTATCAGGGTTTTTTTCTCTCTTTCCTTCTTCTTGTATTCAATTGCTTGTATGTTTAACACTCATTTAACGATGTTTAATCCACAAATGAGTGGCTAATTCATCTTCTTGCTGAGGTTAAGAACAATTGTAATGAAATGTGATTATTGATTCTTTGGTTTTTCATCTTTTCTTCCATGGTTGTTCTATTAATTCTTGTTCTTACTGCATTAATGTGTGGCCTACGTCAATGTACATCTAAAAAGTCCGGTTTCACTCGAGAGAGCAAGAAATTGGAAAGTTGTGAATTAATAGGATATGATCCTTTCTTAGTTTGGGAAAATTGAGAATTGATTTACCTTCAGGATAGAAATATACCTGAAAGTCATATTAGTCAATTTAGGAATTAGTTTTGTATGGCTAGAACATGAATTGCATTTAATCACAGAAATGTAGGTGGATGGTTCATGATTCTTAAGTGGGGTTAAATACGAGAGTTTTAATCCCTTGGCAATAATTCTTGACTAGCAACCAGAGGAAAAGTTAACCAAATTATATCGATAATTTATTTCCTTACATGTTTGTTTAACCTCAGCATGCTCACATTCATAGTTCAGACTCAAATTATATAATCTTTGTAGACTTAGGATAAAATTAGAAATCAAAATATATCAAACTCTTCGTTGCACTGTTGTCTTCATTTTTAGAATCAATATAGTAACACTTAAGTAATTTGTTACCGCATCCTAGTCCCTGCGGGATCGATACTTGGCTTACTTAAGCCACTTTACTACTTGTTCGACCACGTGCACTTGCGTGTAGTTATACACCCATATAACAAACGCCGAACAAGTTTTTGGCGCCGTTGCCGGGGACTGGCAATTGGTGAAATTTTCTTAAGTGTAAAGTTACTATATTTTTTTCTAAGTGCTGACAACTTGGTCTTAGTGTTTGTTTTAATTCTTTTTTTTTTTATTTTTTGTATTTTATTTTATTTTTGTTCTTTTTCGGATACCCTTATTGACATGACATCATGGAATACAAATGGTTTAAATGGTGGATACTCATATTTTGGCGAATCTTGTCTGAATTGCGGAGGACACCACTCGTGGCAACCCTGTAACACGTGCAATATATGTGGTGGTCAAGAGGGCCATTGGGATGGCTGTCCGAATGCATATTCCCCTCCCCCAAGCCCATATTATGATCCTTCTGTTGTTTTTGCTGAATATAGGCATGCTGAAAATGAGGACTTGGGACACCAAGCTCAAATAAAAGACATGCTGAAACAACTCCTGGAGCAATCAGAAGCAATGAAGGAGGCGATGGCAGTATTGAGAATTCAGCAAGAAGAGAATGCAGAGGCTCTAGAAAGGATGAGCGTCAAACTCACGGAGATGATTGCTGAGGCTGAAGCTTGTGATAAATTGCAGGTGACAGTTTTAGCCGATATTCAAGAGAAACTACAAGAGGAAGACAAGGGTGAATTTTTGGATGAAGCCAAACAATTAGAATCTGTTTTGAGTGTCCCTGTGATGGGCTCACACTTATGGAAAATCCATTCATGGAAGAAGAGATAGAGTATCCCCCAGTTGACATTAATGGAGAGATAGATGTCGGTGCTGAGAAGGTGTATACAAGTAAGGAGGTCAAGCACAATGCATTTTCAGAGTTGAGGTTTATTGGACCACACTCGAAGAATTTTTTGACATTAAGTTTGGTTGAAAACATAGAAATAGAGTCTTCCAAGCTTATAGAGAAATGTCTAGAGGAGGACCAAGCCCCGTATATTTTGAAATTTGCTAACTCGGAGAGACAAAATGACTTCGCTTACTTAAGGGCCAATAAGTTCAAAAGGCAACATCTACTACTTGGTCCTTACAATTTTTCACCACCACCCCTGGTGCATAAGAGGAAATTAGAGAAGAAATTAGGGGTGAGATTCATATCCTCAAGGTGGAGGAAAAAGCGATGAAACTTGATACGTCGTGCCGCGACGTAAAATTAGGCGCTGCTTGGGAGACAACCCAAGGGTACCATTTTAATTTCTTGCATTTAAGTTGATTTTATTTATTTTTCATCTTGTGTTGTTTTGGTGGAAAGTTAAGCACAGATGGAGGGGAAGTCTGAGTACCCGTGGAGGAGGAAGCTAACAAGCATGGAAGAGAAAAAGTGTGGGGTCGAACACCCCCTTGTGCAAAGTTGAAGAAAGGCATGTTGTTAGCTAGGCCTAAAGGCCTCAGGGAGTATTTCTCACCTTCTTTAAATGTTAAGTTGATGCTATGAGGACATAGCATGATTCAAGTGTGGGGTGAGGAAAATTTTAAAATTTTTGTGCTTAACGATTTTTGGTGAATGTAATGCTTGTGAGAAAATTTGAAATTTTTTTTTTTTTGTGAGTCAAGCATGACTTCATCACCTGTTGGTTTTTCTTTTCGGTTCTTTTCTGACGGGGGGTCTTTGAACCGAAGAATAAAATTTTTTTCTTTGTCAGTATATAATGTTTTTAGTCATAGTTAAAGACTGTTTCCGACGATGGATGGATGACGACCTTCTTGAGGAATATTAGTCAATAGATTTTGGTTTTTGAACCCGTAGCTAATTGATGGCTTGATATTCTTGTTATGTGCTATAAATGATTGTAAGATGCAAGTATGTTTAGTGTTGAAGCATGCAAGTGGTACACCTATGTTTGAGACACCTAGGCTCTTGAATTTGACTTGATATGATTGAAGCTTAATTTTTAATTCTTGTGATTAGTTAAGTTAAGAGCCTGCGGAATATGTCTTGAATTGAGCATGTGCCATAAGTGTAAGGTTTGTGATTATTCCATGCTATTGTGGAATGTCTAGAACTTGCCTGGTGTGTATATAAAACGAAATGAAGGATGTGAATTGTAGGAGATGATTTAGGCATTTCTTTGAATGAACATAAATGTTATCCCTCACTTTACCTACCTTGAATATTTAATCCTAGTTAGCCTCATTGAGCCTTGAGCCTATTCTTTGATAGCTACAACATAAGCTTAATCCTTTTTCTTTCATTAGCCTTGAATTTGATCCAAAACTCCTAAGCGCTTAAGTGAAAAAATTCCAAAGAATGAGGGAGTGAGAAGCGTGAAAAAGAAGGAAAAGTAGAAGTTGTGAAAGTTGAGAAAAGGACAAAGGTGCACTTGTGTAAAAATGGTTGATTATTAGTAGGGAGTAAGAAAATAAATGAATGAAATTATTTTTTCTTAAGTACTCCTTACTACTAAGCTGAGTGTGCTTAAAGAAATGGGAACAAGAAGAGAAAATTCAGGATTGAAAAGAATGAGGGTGAAGTGAGGGAAGAGATATCCTTAATGAAGGTTGAAGTTATTAAAAGTGCTTGGGGGAAGATAGTCACTATTACTGGCCAGAATAGTACCTACCCGTCCCTTAGCTTACATTACAACCCATTAAGTCCTACTTGATCTTACGTTCAAACATCCTTAAATTAGTGGAGTAAAACACTAAGGGCAAGCTTATGGGTCATTACATGATGCATGTGAATTCTTTGTGAGAGTGAGCGTAATTCTATTCATTTACCCATACATGTTGTGATTTAAAAATTTGCGTGTGAAAATGGGTAACTCTCTTGTTGTGTGGGCACATGTTTAATGAAGGATATAATTCATGTTGGATTTCTTTATCAGTTGATTTGCATGAGTTTGCTAAGATAGAGAGTCAATTCTTGAGGTTAGAAAGTCTTAACATAATTGTATTCCATTTCAATGATTAAATCTTGCATGCTCTATTTTTAGCTTGCTATCTTAAACAGTCATTGTAGCTGTAGCTTGAATTGTCTTGCTAAACTTAGCTATGTGTAAGTCTTCATGTGCATGACATGTAAAAGGTTTGTTCGAGGACGAACAAGACTTTAAGTGTGGGGTAAGTGATCTTGGGCAAATTTATATGCCCAAGTGATACTCAAAGGTGTCATTTTAGCCTTGTTTATCTATCAATGTTTATACATTCTCACGTGATTGATAATAAAATGTGAATTTATACTACCAACATGATTAGCGTTGTTTTGCAGGTGAAATATAATTTTGGGAAGCTAAAATGCGTGTTGGGAGAGATTGGGGTTGGACTCGGATGTCAACAAGGAAAAAATGCAAAATTTGGCCTGTGGTGGAACAGCACCGTGTCACGGAGGCAGTGCTCCGCGATACACAACGTGTCACGGAGGCATTGCTCCGCGATACACTCCGTGACACGTTGCTTGTTATTCCGGGAAAAATTCCCACTAGTATAAATAGAACACTTAGGTTCATTTTCCATTATTCTGACTTGGTGGAGCAAGAACGTGGGTTACAGGTAGTTGAGGGGACGAAATTATCAGGGTTTTTTCTCTCTTTCCTTCTTCTTGTATTCAATTGCTTGTATGTTTAATACTCATTTAATGATGTTTAATCCACAAATGAGTGGCTAATTCATCCTCTTGCTGAGGTTAAGAATAATTGTAATGAAATGTGATTATTGATTCTTTGGTTTTTCATCTTTTCTTCCATGGTTGTTCTATTAATTCTTGTTCTTACTACATTAATGTGTGGCCTACGTTAATGTACATCTAAAAAGTTCGGTTTCACTCGAGAGAGCAAGAAATTGGAAAGTTGTGAATTAATAGGATATGATCCTTTCTTAGTTTGGGAAAATTGAGAATTGATTTACCTTCAGGATAGAAAAATACCTGAAAGTCGTATTTGTCAATTTAGGAATCGGTTTTTGTATGGCCAGAACATGAATTGCATTTAATCACAGAAATGTAGGTGGATGGTTCATGATTCTTAAGTGGGGTTAAATACGAGAGTTTTAATCCCTTGGCAATAATTCTTGACTAGCAACCGGAGGAAAAGTTAAACAAATTATATCGATAATTTATTTCCTTACATGTTCGTTTAACCTCAGCATGCTCACATTCATAGTTCAGACTCAAATTATATCATCTTTGTAGACTTAGGATAAAATTAGAAATCAAAATATATCAAACTCTCCGTTGCACTGTTGTCTTCATTTATAGAATCAATATAGTAACACTTAAGTAATTTGTTACCTCATCCCAGTCCCTGTGGGATCGATACTTGGCTTACTTAAGCCACTTTACTACTTGTTCGACCTCATACACTTGTGTGTAGTTATACACCCATATAACAAACGCCGAACATATATATATATATAACTTTGGGACCTCCCTTGTGAGCTATTCCCTGCCCTATTAGGCCACGAGCTTGATATCGATACCACGGTATCGTCCCTAGCCCTGGCAAGGCTTTGGATGGCTCTACCCACTTGAGTGTGATAGTTAGGACTAGGTAATCTCTATCGTGGTATGTCGGTCAAAAGATGAGTCTCCCATTATTCTTAATGAATTTAGTTATGCATGTTCATCATTCATGAGATTTATATATCTATATATGTTTTAAAGCATGTTCGACTCAATGTTCAGTTTTACTCATTTCTATCATATTTCAGCTTTGAATTAATTGATTCAGTTATGATGTTATACTGTGTTATGATGAGGTCATGATTTCAAAAAGAATGCATGCAAGCCCTACTCTCAGATTCTTATTGTTTATGTTTTACATTATGCATGTCTTTAAGTGATTTTACTTATTTAAGTAGTTTTACTTATCTGACATACTCGGTATATTCTACGTACTGATCGCATACTCTATGCTATATCATTTCATGATACAGGACCCGACATTCAGACTCAACCCCGTTCATAGCCAGTCTTCAGAGTTAGCATCTTACGCTGTGTTGAGTCCTCATTTCCCAAGGGCCATGCTTATTCATATTTCTCTTTTATTTTTAGTTTTCAGGTTGTTCAAGTTAGTTGGGGTCTTGTCCTATCAACTCATCCTATTTAGAGGCTTTTCAGACAAAAAGGATGTAATCAGCTTAAAATTGTGTATTTATGATGTTGTGTTCATTTTAGAATTCCACTAAAATTATTATGTAGACTCTTCGGTTTTAGTAATTCAGTTAGATGTATGTTCATGCCATGGTTGACTTGGAGTCTCTCGAGGCTCCCTGTCCCGTGTTGCGATCCGGGCCTTCATTCGGGTCGTGAATAACTTGGTATTAGAACCATAGGTTTGAAGTTTCCTAGGGTGTATGAAAGCCAAGTTGAGTAGAGTCCTTTTCATTGGTGTGAAGCGCGCCACACTTATGAAAAAGAGGCTGCGAGATGTTTAGGAAATGTTCCCTTCTTTCATGATATGTCGTGCGATGAAATATTTTCCTATCCTTCTAATTCGTGCTATTCGTGATTACAGAATCATGACTCCCCGAAGAGTAAATGGTATAGGGTATGGGAATGGAGACATCCACGAGGATGGAAACGAAAATGGGCGCCAGCAGGCCCCACCAGTCCAGAAGCACCATGCACCAAATCAAGTTGCCCATGTTGAATTTAGGGCAGCTATTCAGATGCTCGCGCAGGCCTTGACTGCTCAGGTGAATCAGCAGGCAGTTGCACATGTTTCGCAAAATCATAATGGGGTGGCGGCTCGAGTTAGGGGCTTCTTGAGAATGAACCCACCAGAGTTCCTCGGGTCAAAAGTAGATAAGGACCTACATGAGTTCACAGATGAGATTGTGAAAATCACCTAATTTATAGGCGTGAATGGAGTTGAGTGGCGGAGTTGGCCTCATATCAGCCTAAAAGCGTCGCACACATCTGGTTTCATCAATGGAAAGATAGTAGGGCTGCCGGGGCAGGCCCTGTCACTTGGGAGGAGTTCCATGTTGCATTCTTAGATTGGTTCTTCCCGCGTGAGATGAGGGATTTCAAGGCAATCAAGTTTGTGAATCTTAAGCAAGGGAGAATGACGGTGCAGGAGTATGCCCTCGAGTTCACTCGCCTATCAAAGTACACCCCGAAGTTAGTGGCTAATCACAGGGTACAGGTGAGCAGGTTCATTCATGGAGTGGTGGGATATTTGGACAAGGGTTGTAGGATCGCTATCCTCCACCAGGATATGGATTTCCCTCAGATAGTCATGTATGCCCAGCAGATGGAGGAGGCACATCTGTGAAAGAGGGAGGCTAAGAGGGCCAGGACCGATGACCACAAATTCTCACAGCTGAGGTCATATGGTTGGTACCAACAACATATCCACCAGAGATCTTCAGCCCCAGCATCTTTAGTGTTGAGTGTGCCATCTAAGCCTGGGCACGATCAGAGGGGGCGAGCATCAGGATCTAGGGGTCAGAGCAGTAGACCCACAGATTCTAGCATCCCAACTTGCCGCAAATATGGTCGGGTCACACTGGTCAGTGCTTGGTAGGTTCAGATTCTTGCTTCGGGTGTGGAAAGGCCAAACACATGCTTAGATATTTCCCAGCAGTGAGAAAGGATCATGATGGGAGCCGAGGCCGAGCTTCTGATTCAGTAGCCCCATCCACACACTCAGCACATCAGGGGGCATTTACCAACACAGGTGGCAGTCAGGGCCAAAACAAATTCTATGTTATAGCATCCTTCCAAGTGTAGGAGGTCTTCCCTGATGTAGTCACTGGTATGTTACGAGTTTTCCATCTTGATGGATATGCTTTGTTAGATCCAGAGCCTACCTTGTATTTTCTGACACCTTATATGGCCAATAGCTTCAGAGTCAGTCCCAAAGTCTTTTTCGAACCCTTCTCAGTTTCTACTCCAGTAGGTGATTCAGTTGTAGCTAGACGGGTGTATAGAAGTTGTCTGGTCTTAATCCTTTTGAAAGTCACCTCATTAGATTTGATAGAGTTATCCATGACCAATTTTGATGTTATCCTCGTCATGGATTGGATATTTGCATGTCATGCCTCAGTTAATTGTAGAACCCGAGTAGTAGAGTTCAAATTTCCGGGTGAGCTAGTCTAAGAATGGAAAGGTAGTTCAGCTGTGCCTGTAGGTCATTTCATTTCCTACCTTAAGGCCATAAAGATGATCTCCAAAGGTTGTGTGTACCATCTAGTTATGATTAAGGATGTAGAGTCCGATACCCCATCTATCCAGTCTGTCCCAGTAGTATGTGAGTATCTAGATGTCTTCCTAGATGATCTACTGGGAATCCCTCCCGAGCGGGAGATTGATTTTGGTATTGACCTTCTTTCCGACACACAGCCTATATCTATTCCTCCTTACAGAATGGCTCCAGCTGAGCTAAAGGAGTTGAAGGAGCAGTTGAAGGACCTGTTAGATAAGGATTTCATTAGACTGAGAAAGTCCCCATGGGGCGCACTAGTTCTCTTTGTCCGAAAGAAGGATGGTTCTCTTCTATGTTTATTGACTATCGGCAATTGAAAAAAGTCACCATCAAGAACAGGTATCCTCTACCTAGGATTGATGATTTATTTGATCAGCTTTAGGGTGCCAAGTGCTTTCCAAGATAGATCTCAGATCTGGGTACCATCAGCTCAGAGTTCGGGAGAGCGATATCCCAAAGACAGCCTTCAGGATGTGGTATGGTCATTATGAGTTTGTAGTTATGTCATTTGAACTAACGAATGCTCCTGTAGCTTTTATCGACTTGATGAATAGGGTGTTAAAGTCATACTTGGATATGTTTGTGATTGTGTTTGTTGATTACATCCTGATATACTCTTGGAGCGAGGAGGAGCATGCCACTCATTTAAGAGTAGTGCTGCAGACTATCTAGGATCGCCAATTATATGCTAAATTTAGCAAGTGCGAGTTTTGGTTGAACTCAATGGCATTTTTGGGCCATGTGGTATCAAGTGAAGGTATAAAGGGGGACTCTAAAGAAATAGCAGCGGTGAATAATTGGCCTAGATCGGTGAATCCTTCGGATATTCGAAGCTTCTTGGGTTTAGATGGATACTATCAAAGATTTATGGAAGGTTTCTCATCGATTGTAGCACCTTTGATGAAACTAACCCAGAAGAAAGTGAAATTCCAATGGTCGGAGGCTTGTAAGAAGAGCTTTCAAGAGATGAAGACTCAACTTACTTCAACACTAGTGTTAACTCTACCGGAGGGTACTGATGGGTTCGTGGTGTATTTTGATGCTTCAAGTATCGGACTTAGGTGTGTATTGATGCAGCACAGGAAAATTATAGCATATTCCTCCAGACAGCTAAGGTTTATAAGAAGAATTACCCGACCCATGATCTTGTGTTGGCCACGGTGGTATTCGTCTTGAAGATATGGAGATATTATTTATATGGGGTCCACGTGGATGTGTTTACAGATTATAAGAGTTTATAATATGTGTTAAACCAGAAGGATCTCGATCTTCGGCAAAGAAGGTGGTTGGAGCTACTCAAGAACTATGATATGAGCATCCTTTACCATTCGGGTTAGGCCAATATAGTAGCAGACACACTCAGTAGACTCTCTATGGAGAGTGTGTCTCATGTGGATGAAGGGAAGAAGGAGCTAGTAAAGGATGTCATCGACTTGCAAGGTTGGGAGTTCGGTTGGTTGATTCGACCGATGGCATGGTTATTGTTTAGAATAGATCGAAATCGTCCTTGGTGACTAATGTAAAAGCTAGGCAAGATGAGGACCCGATTTTGGTAAAGTTAAAGGAAACCGTTCAGAATCAGAAGGTAGAGGTCTTCCCCAAAGGGGGAGATGGTGTGCTTCAATACTAGGGTCGCTTATGTTTTTTGGATGTGGATGATTTAAGGAGTCAGATGTTACCCGAAGCTCATGGATCTAGGTATTTTATCCATCCAGGTGCCACCAAGATGTACCGTGATTTATGAGAGGTCTATTTATGGAATGGCATTAAGAAGGACATCGCAAAATTTGTAGCTAAGTGTCTAAACTGTCAGCTAGTAAATCTTGAGCACCAGAGATTGGGATGTGTGCTTCAGGATATCAGTATTACTACTTGGAAATGGGAAGAAATCAACATGGCCTTCATTGCAGGGTTGCCTCGCACTAGTTGATAATATGACTCTATTTGGGTTATGGTAGAAAGGTTGACCAAGGCCGCTCATTTTCTACCTGTCAAAACCATGGATTTGGTGGAGGATTATGCCAAATTATATATTCGGGAGATAGTTCAATTGCATGGAGTGCCCTTGTCCATCATATCAGAAAGAGGTACTCAATTTACCTCTCATCTATAGAGGTCATTTCAAAAAGGACTTGGTACTCAGGTTAAGCTCAGCACAACATTTCACCCCCAAACGGATGGTCAAGCAAAGCGGACAATTCAGACTCTCGAAGACATGTTGACTTCAAAGGTAGCTGGGATGATTATTTGCCTCTTATCAAGTTTGCATACAATGATAGCTACCATTCTAGTATTCAGATGACTCTGTTTGAGGCTCTCTATGGTCGGACATGTAGATCGCCCATTGGTTGGTCCGAAGTTGGCAAAGTTTCAATGATAGGACCAGATTCAGTTCATGAGGCTATAGAGAAGATTTAGCACATTTGGGACAGGTTGAAAATAACTCAAAGTAGTCAAAAGTCCTATGCGGATGTGAGAAGGAGAGAATTAGAATTCGAGGTGGATGATTGGGGGTTTCTGAAGGTATCTCCCATGAAGGGAGTGATGCAGTTTGGAAAGAAAGGAAAACTCAGCTCTCATTAAGTTTCCCTTACCAAATTGTGAAATGGATTGGCAAAGTGGCATATGAATTGGATTTTCCCTCAGAATTAGCTTATGTGCATCCTATTTTTAATGTATCGCTCTTAAAGAAGTGTTTGGGTGATCCAGCTCTAGTTGTCCTGATGGACAGTGTTGGCATGAAAGACAACCTTAGTTATGAGGAGGTTCCAGTAGAAATATTGGATCATCAGGTTCGAAGGCTAAGGAACAAGGAAGTAGCTTCAGTCAAAGTTTTATGGATGAATCAGCATGTTGAGGGAGCCTTATGGGGAGCCAAAACGGATATGATGGCTAGATACCCACATTTATTCTCTACCGGCTCAGTCTCACTTTGAGGTATCAGTTTTGACCTATGAATCTACTTAGTTTTCATGTTAAGTTCATGTGCCCAAGTTTCTTTTATGTATATTGATGTATGTATGATTCATGAATTCAGTTCAGCTATGTAGTTTGAATCGGAGATAGTCATTCCGTTAGTTTTCGACTTGAAAGATCAGTATTTGAATATGATGATTGCATTTTCTGCCTTTCAATATGTTTTTCAACATTCGAGTACAAACGTTTCCAAGGGGGAGATATTGTTATACCCCGAAAGCCCAAAGGTTAGACCCGAGAGTTGAAATGGAGGAAAAGTTTAAAACTAGCATAAGGCATAGAACGGGTCATGAGGAGACCTGTGGGAGCAGCCTACGAGTTGTGATGTGACTCGTTATGAGGCTCAGAATATGAGTTGATGTTTTGGAATTTGGATCCCAACGGATGTGAACATGAGTCATGGTCAGGCCCCATGACTCGTTAGGTGAGTCATGGGAAGGGGTGATTGAGAAAGGAGAAGGAGAAGGAAGTGAAGCTAACGGAAGGACCCCATGAGTCGTGGTTAGTCACCATGATTCGTGGGGAGAGTAGTGAGCAGCATGATGAAGTAAAATAAAAATCCCAAACAGTATATGTGACGAGTGGTGACCACGACAGTAACGAATCGTTGAGTCACCCATGACGAGCCCAGATGACTTGACAAGCAGTGTACTTCACGGATCATGCCACGAGTCATGGCCAGAGGGGACGAGTCCTCATGTCCCTCATGGGGACTGACTGGCAGTTATTTTCTACGAATTTAGTAAGGGTGTTTCCATAATTCCTAAGATCCTAAGGCCTAAACTACGTCATTTTAAGTTATGAATGATAACTTTTAAGAGGGTTAGGTTCATTTTCAGCCATTTTTCATTCATGCATGCAAGAGTAATAGTCTAGAGAGGTGATCCAGGCAAATTCTTCAAGGTTCTCTTCAATTTCTTCTTGCGCATTCAAGGAAGTGTAAGAATCAGCTATAATCAGGTATGTAGGGATATGAATGAGTGAATCCTTTCACACTCATGCCAATCCTTCTCTAAGTCATGAGTTTCCTATGTCTAATTTACGGGATTTTAACCCAATGCATGAATTTTCTAATTCTCAACATGGGTATGAGTTAAATATGTTTCTACTACTGAATTATGAATCATGGGCAAGTTTTATATTGTTTTCAATTAAAATCACGTTTCAAGTTTTATGAATTAAAAAGTCTATTGATGAGAAGTCCATGAAAGATGAGATTTGTGATGAAAGTATGATTATGATGAGATATTATGTTGAAAGCATGTTTTCAAGCTACCCATGTTTATAATCTTGTTTTCAAGGTGAATTGAGTATTCTAAAGAATGTGAAAGTATTGGGAAATTCCCACATGTTCAACTATGATTGATGATTTTCCCTAATTAAGCTTACCGCATGGTTTTGGACGAACACTTTGAATTATCTTTTAGCTTGTGGAATGGTTTGAGTTAAAGCTTCTCATATGCATGATTTCAGAGTTGAGATGTATTTGATTATTGAGCTTCGCCAATAGACTATGTTGAGCTTCATTGAAAAACAATGGAGAGAATATGCATGTTTTTGGGAATAGTGTCTAGCACCAAGTAGGCTAAGGATCGATCACCCTATGCCTCAGAACTACACGCCAACGTAGGTTGTACTTATATATTTATATATTTATACATATATATATATATATATATATATATATATATATATATATATTACTTCGGGACCTCCCTTGTGAGCTATCTCCTGCCCTATTGGGCCATGAGCTTGATATCGATATCATGGTATCGTCCTTAGTCCTTGAAAGGATTTGGATGGCTCTATCCACTTGAGTATGATAGTTGGGACCACATAAACTCTATTGTGGTAGGTTGGTTAAAAGACGAGTCTCCTATTGTTCTTCATGATTTCAGTTATTCATGTTCATCATTCATGCGATTTATATATCAATTTATGTTCTAAAGCAGGTTCGACTCAATGTTTAGATTTACTCATTTCTATCAAATTTCAGCTTTGAGTCCATCGATTCAGTTATGATGTTATGTTATACTATGATGAGGTCATGATTTCAGAAAGAATGCATGCAAGCCCTATGTCACACCCCGCCTTGGGGGGTATGACTGGCACCTGGTGCCCTACTAGGACCTGACCTGCTGGACTGTTAAGCCTGGGCACATCTGGTGCCTGGCTGGCTCTGACTCACATTTCTGGAAACAAAGGGCTATATAACGGCTGTAAACACAGCCCCCGGCCCATTGGCCTATAGCCTTCCGTACCTGTACTAACAGCTGACCAGAAACCTATCAATTCAGGGAAACCTATGCGGGCCGACAAGGCCACCATGCTGTCTAGTTATCTGCAACTCAATCATGAAGTACTAAAAGCTACGTGACCGGCAAGGTCACCACTACTGGCGAACTATGGCCCCACACGGCCAACATAAAAGAAAGAAGGAATACTAACAGCTATACAACTACACGGCCTCACACGACCGGCTCATCTGACCACAGGGAGTATATATACAGACTGCAAGCCTCTAGGAATAGCAATAGAACTGGTCGGGACAGGGCCCCGACCTACCCGTACTATACAATAAAAAGAAACTAAAATACACCTCTGAAATTCAGTCTCCGGAGGACAGGAGCTGAATACTCGACCGCTGACAGGAAATCACGTAGTATCGCCTGCTCGTCTATGAGTACCTGCAGGAAAGTAATGCAGCGCCCCACCGGGCATCAGTACCGCTGGTACTGAGTATATAAAGCAATAACTAAAACAATAAGACAACTGGTAAAACTGAAGCGGGAAGAAATAGATTAACTGCCTGATAACGTAAGTCATACCTTTTCTCGTTTACACTGGAAAGAAATAGAAGTCATACCTGGAGATATATCCCTCTACTGCTGATCTACTCGTGTCTAACATAACATGGCATAACATGGAATAGCATAACATGGCACACACAAACCTTACCCGGCCCCCATAAGCCGGGAGGTACAACCAGCACAAAATCTACACCCCTACCCCGGTCATCCCCTCTCCTATAGTGGCTGTAAGCATCCCGCCGGTCCCCTGGGTATGCACTTGGGATCGCTGAGCCCCTGACTATAACTGTACCTGAGTCCGAAGGACTCCTGAATCAACACCCGGGCGTATCCGCTCGACGGGGGTGTATAAAAGCCGACCAAGGCAAAATATGGGGAAACTGCCATCCCATCTTCGTCCCCTTGCGGGACGGCATGCCACTCCGTAGAGTGACGTATCCTCGTCCTCTGGCGGACGAGTCGATACAGCTATTAACCCTGGGGCGGTCGTGGATGCTAGGTAGTCCAACCCCAAACAATACAACGGTCTCAACTAGTAATGTTGTCTGTGTATCTCACATGCTGAGGCTAACAGGGGTAAGGTATCGTATACATTACATGCTGAACTAATAATAATAATCTGTATGTATTCGATACGTGCTGAGGCTGGTAAATATATATATATATGAATATAGTCTCCTGCTAAACTGTACTGGGGCAAAGGCCATACAAGATAGTGTTTCTGCTGAAAACTATACTGTTTACTAAGTTTCTGTATTAACATGATTTCCTATTCCTAGCATGCTTTCTAAACTCCATTTTAGCCTGCTATTCTGTCTCTGAAGTGCTTTACGGATATTGCATTGCGAGGTTTCAACTGAATACAACAATATCTTAACATTTCGTATTACATCACATACTGAGCATGTTGTGCAGTTTCTAACACTTATACTGGAATCTATATCGTACTAGTAAGTCTTACATAAGTTGTAATTAATGCTTCTAAGTATCAACATTCACAATAACGCAACACTTAACTTCTGAACATTCTACTGGCCTGTGAATTACTATACTGTGTCAATATTACTTAACTTGCCGAGGGAACGAGCTTTACATACCTTATCCTTGAATTATTCGTCCGTCGGACGAAGCTCGGCCGGTACTTCAACTAATTCCTCCCAACTGCATTCATAAATACGTCAATTAATACTAAATACAGCTTTATTGTAAAGAGCAACGTTACTTTCGATATAGTTTTTTGGCCTAAACTTAGGCTTATCGAAAGACGGTCGAAAACTCGCTATTTTCCAGCGGCCCAGAAGGGAGAAATATTCACTTCTCAGCTAGGAACGCATAGACACTAATTTAGAGCAATTCTACTTACCTTAGTTCGGTGGCTCGCCAATTCGTCGGCCGTATTTCACGAAACTAAACCCGTAGAAATGTTCTCTACTGCTAAATACTTCGGTATCTGGGATTAATTTGAGTTTGGGCAGCGTTTAGCAGCGTAATCGGACGAAAATTATTTAATTTTCTTCGTTCTTCCTCCTTTCTGACTTTTCTCTCTGTTTCCTGGAAATTTCTTAAGGATTAAATGATTTAAACCTGAAGTGGGCTTTATATACTTGAGCCTGAACCTGGGCAACGTGTCACGGAGCCATCGCGGAGGCCTCACCTCCGTGACACGCTGCCATCGCGGAGGGGCTCTACCTCGGCTCCTCCCGCGATGGTTCGACGGGTTTCTCGTCCGATCTTTTTCCCGGCCTTTCTCTAGCACGTATGGCCTTCTAATATGCTTAACCAACGTGCGAATAGGTCGTCTAGGTGCCGGGAATTCTACGGGGTATAACATTCTCCCCCCCTTAAGAACATTCGTCCTCGAATGTACACTGTTATCTAGAGGACTACTTATTTTACTTTCTAGAAAAATTTCGGCAGAGTTTCCCCTGTAATATGGACTATAGCAAAAACCTGAAATGCAGAAAAGTCCAACACAGGCACTGCACACTCTAAGATCCACTGAATAACTAGATATCAATCTTTCTTTATCATTTACAACATACAACCATAAGGTATGGCTTCATATCTTCTTCAGCCTCCCACGTCATTTCCTCCCGATTTCTGTTACGCCACAATACTTTGACAGATGCAACATCTTTAGTTCTCAGTCTGCGAATCTGTCTATCTAAAATGGCTACGGGAATCTCTTCATATGCTAACTCTTCTGTGACCTGAACATCCTGAACTGGAGTTACTGTAGAAGGGTCCCCTACAAACTTCCTTAACATAGAAACATGGAATACTGGATGAACAGATGCTAATTCTGGAGGCAAGTTCAACTTGTATGCAACTCGGCCTATTCTTCGCCGAATCTGGTATGGCCCAATGAATCTTGGGCTAAGCTTGCCTTTCTTGCCAAACCTCATTACTCCTTTCATCGGGGACACTTTCAGATATACCCAGTCATTTACCGAAAATTCTAGATTTCTGCGCCGCCTATCTGCATAAGACTTCTGGCGGCTCTGAGCGGTCAGTAAACGTTCTCGGATAAGCTTTATCTTTTCCTCGGACTGCCGAACAATGTCTGGGCCAACTAATGCTGATTCTCCTATTTCAAACCAGCCCACCGGCGATCTACATTTTCGCCCGTATAATGCCTCGAAAGGCGCCATCTGAATAGCTGAATGGTAGCTGTTATTATAAGCAAATTCAATTAACGAGAGGTGTTCATCCCAGCTACCTCCAAAATCTAACACACACGCTCGTAGCATATCCTCGAGTGTCTGAATTGTACGTTCAGCCTGCCCATCTGTCTGAGGATGGAATGTTGTGCTCAAGTTAATCTGCGTCCCCAAACCTTTCTGAAATGATGTTATACCCCGTAGAATTCCCGGCACCTAGACGACCTATTCGCACGTTGGTTAAGCACATCTGAAGGCCATACGTGTTGTAGAAAGGCCCGGGAAAAAGATCGGACGAGAAACCCGTCGAACCATCGCGGGAGGAGCCAGGCAGAGCCCCTCCGCGATGGCAGTGTGTCACGGAGGTGAGGCCTCCGCGATGGCTCCGTGACACGTTTCCCAAGTTCAGGCTCAAGTATATAAGCCCCACTTCAGTTTAATTTCATTTAAAATCAAAAGAAATTCCAGGGAACAGAGGGCAAACGCAGAGAGAAAGGAGGAACGAAGAAATTAAATAATTTTCGTCCGATTACGCTGCCAAACGCTGCCCAAACTCAAATTAACTCCAGATACAGAGGTATTTAGCAGCAGTGAGCATTCCTACGGATTCAGTTTCGTAAAATACGGCCGACGAATCGTCGAGCCACCGAGCTAAGGTAAGTGGAATTGCTCTAAATTAGTGTCTATGTGTTCCTAGCTGTGAAGTGAACATTTCTCCCTTCTGGACCTCTGAAAAATAGCGAGTTTCTGACCGTCTTTCGATAAACCTAAGTTTAGGTTATAAACTATATCGAAAGTGACGTTGCCTTTTTAAAATAAAGTTGTATTCAGTATTGATTGATATGTTTATAAATGCAGTTGGGAGAAAACAGTTAAAGTACCAGCCGAGCTTCGTCCGACAGACGAATAGTTCAAGGATAAGGTATGTAAAGTTAGTTTCCTCGGGAAGTTAAGAAATCGTGATGCAGTACAGTAATTTAAAGGCCAGTAGAATGTCTAGAAGTCATGTGTTACGTTTGTTACGACTGTTGGTACGATATTGAAAGTATCGAGTTACAACTTGCGTGAAATTTGCTAGTATGATAGAGATTCTAATATAAGCATTAGAAACTGCACAGTATGCTCAGTATGCGATGTTACACAGGATGTTAGTATATCTTTGTGCTCAATCGAAACTCAGTAGAGCAAGTAGTACCTGTAAGACAGCTCAGAAATAGAATGATAAGTTGAAACGAAGTTAGAAAGCATGTTAGGAATAGTAAATCATGTTACTATAGAAAATCAGTATACAGTGTAGTTTTAGCAGAAGGACTATATCATGTTCAGCATTAGCCTTAGTACAGTCTGGCAGAAGACCACATTCTTACATACATATATATTATTTCCAGCCTCAGCATGTATTAAGTATGTACCTATTTCTATCACTAGTCCAGCATATAGTGTATACAGAAACTGAGTAAACAGCAGAGTTTTCTGCAGAAACATTATCTTATATAGCATTTGCCCCAGTACAGCTCGGCAGGAGACTATATTTATATTTATATATATTTACCTGCCTCAGCACGTATTAAATACGTACAGCTTACTATCATTAGCTCATCATGTAATATACACGATACCTTACCCCTATTAGCCTCAGTATGTGAGATATACAGACAGTATTACTAGTTGAGACCGTTGTATTGTTTGGGGTTGGACTACCTAGCATCCATGACCGCCCAGGGTTAATAGCTGTATCGACTCGTCCGCCAGAGGACGAGGATACGTCGCTCCACGGAGTGGCATGCCGTCCCACAGGGGACGAAGATGGGATGCCAGGTTTCCCCATATTTGTGCCTTGATCGGCCCTTACACACCCCAGTCGAGCGGATACGCCCGGGTGCAGATTTAGGAGTCCTCCGGACTCAGATGCAGTTATAGTCAGGGGCTCAGCGAGCCCAAGTGCATACCCAGGGGACCGGCGGGATGCTTACAGCCATTATAGGAGATGGGATGACCGGGGTAGGGGTATAGATTCTGTGTTGGTTGTACCTCCCGGTTTATGGGGGCCGGGTAAGGTTTGTGTGTGCTATGTTATGTTATTTCATGTTATGCCATGCTATGTTAGACACGAGTAGATCAGCAGTAGAGGGATATGTCTCCAGGTATGACTTTTACTTCTTTCCAGTGTAAATGAGAGAAGGTATGATTTACATTATCAGACAGTTAATTCATTCCTTTCTATTTCAGTTTCATCAGTTATATCATTGTTTCTCAGACATTTCTTTCAGTTGTTGCTTTACATACTCAGTACCAGCGGTACTGAAGCCCGGTAGGGCGCTGCATTACTTGCCTGCAGGTACTTATAGATGAGCAGGTGACACTACGTGATTCCTGTCAGCGATCGAGTATTCAGCTCCTGTCATCCGGAGACTGAATTCCAGGGGTGTATTTTAGTTCTTTCGTTATATAGTACGGGTAGGTCGGGGCCCTGTCCCGATCACTTCTATTGCTATTCTTAGAGGCTTGCAGTCTGTATATTTCCCTGTGGTCAGTTAAGCCGGTCATGTGAGGCCGCGCAGTTGTTAGCTGTTAGTACTTTTGCTTCTTTTATGTTGGCCGTGTCGGGCCATAAGTTTGACAGTAGTGGTGACCTTGCCGGTCACGTAGCCTTCTAGTATTTTGTTGCTGAGTTGCAGATAACTAGACAGCATGGTGGCCTTGTCGGCCCGCATAGGTTTCCCTATAGTTGGATGTTCTGGTCAGCTGTTTTTACAGGTACAGGAGGCTATAGGCCAATGGGCCGGGGGCTGTGTTTACAGCCGTTATATAGCCCTTTGTTTCCAGAAATGTGAGTTAGAGCCAGCCAGGCACCAGACGTGCCTAGGCTTAGCAGTCCAGTAGTTCAGATCCTAGTAGGGCACCAGGTGCCAGTCATACCCCCCAAGGCGGGGCGTGACAAACTTGGTATCAGAGCAGGTCGTATCCCAGGGAGTCTGCAAGCCGTGCTAAGTAGAGTCTTGTCTATGGATGTCTTGTGCACCACATACTATAGGCAGGAGGCTGCGTGGCATGATGTGATGGTTATCCTTCTTCCTCAGTCAGTTGTGCTTTAGAGCGGTATAGTATAGGGTTGAGTCCCTGAGAACTTACCGTATTCTTTGATTACAGATACAAAGGCAGATCAGCATTACCCTATCACAGGCAGAAGATCAGAAATAGCAACGGAAGACAGCATCAATCAGTTACATGATAACTACAGCAGTAGGAGGAGGTATCAGAGACCTCCCAGCGTGATACCTTCATTGGCATTATTCCTAGTATACGTTGATAACGTCAGAATAGGAAGTCAGAAGTATAATGTACATATGAGTTGACTAACTTATTAGTTATATAAGATCTGATTGAGATTACAGATAAGGTCAGACCACCAGGTAAGTATAAGAAAGAGGGAAAAATGCAGGAATCCCAAATACATCTTTTTAGATATGGTACAGTTGAATGCTTTTATTTGTTGCAATAAGAAAAGGGCTATTCCCACCTCTTGGTTTCGATGCCAGTATAGTAAAGGGGCATAAGACTTGAGATGGGGTTGCCGAATTCAGCGGTAAGTAAAGATGGGCTGATTGATCCTAGTAAGTATTAGAAAGTGTAAAGAGCCCCTAAGATTATGTAAGTTGTGCAGACCCTTATGACAATAAGCCAGTAGAGAAAGTAAGACCGTTAGCTTACCCAAAGCAGGGGTAAAAGACCTGTTAGTAATAAATGTCGGGTAATAGTCAAGTTCGGGTCAGAAAAAGGCCAAGTCTGTTACATATGTTAATAGATAGTAAGACAAAGACATACCTGTAAGATTATAGTTATGATCTAGCTGTGACATCGAAAGATATAGAGGCCATGTGAATCAGATGGGCTTGAATACACGCCAGAAGAAGTATAGGCCGAGGCTTGATCAGTAATCTCATTAGCAACAAAAGGCAGGTACCTTGAACCCCAGAGTTCAGTTTAAGTAAGATAAGGGGAAGAAGCAGGAATGTCAGATCTTGTGGGGAAATTAGAATTACCCCCGGATTGATAAAATACCGTATTAAGGATTAAGCCTTGGGCTAACAGTAGGATTGCGGTTCAGAATACCGCAGTATGTCCGCTATGGGAAGGTTAAGAAGTTACTGATACAACAATTCTAATCTAGTGTAGCCTAGAGATAAGGCCCAGCAGACAGTTATGGGCTCTCAATATATGCCTAGTAAGGCTACAGGATTCGAACGTCGATCCCCACATCGCAAGAGTGGCGGAATTTCAAACAGCAGACAATACCTAGAATGTTTATGTCGTTATTTTCAGAATGGGGTGACAATGCAATGAAATGATAAGTTAGGGCAAGTGATATTATTAGGCCATAGAAGCGATGTATCATGTATGGTGTGAGACTCAGCAGAACCGGTCAGAGATTATGAATTACCGCAGAAATTAGTACATATTGTACGTAGCTAGCGATATATATGTATACAGATAATAGATATGTTGTGAGTGGCTGCCTATAAGGGCTACAATCACAGATGCCGATTAGTAATAGAAAGCATATACAAATTGCATTGCAGGACACCCCCTTGCCCAAAAAAAAAAGAGAAGAAAGAGGGAGAAGAAAGAAAGAAAAGAAGAAGGGAAAGGGGCGGATTAAGTGTGAGTCACGTATGAAGTCATAGAAACTATCTCAGTTCTCAGTTATTAGATTAACAGACTTATGTGATGTTGTCAGATCTAGGCTCTAGGAACTTACCAGAGTTATTGGCCTAAGACAGATGGCTAGAGGATAAGGGCGCAGTTAGACAGTCTACCGACCAGCTGGCGCCTGCATTAGCAGGGAGGCATCCTTGAAGATCGGTAACAGTAGTGCATGTGCCAGAACCAGGATTAGAGACCGAGTAGGTAGATTTCAGAGATTAGCAATATCAGAATTGTTCTAGCATGTTAAGTGGTCATACGTCGTTTTCCCAGCCTTGTGGGCGACAGTCGGCCTTAGTCAACCTAGCAGTTGTTATGTAGAACAGCCCATAAGTCAGCCGGCCGTCCCAGTCAGAATACCCGTGGGTACCCCAAGGAAGGGTCCACATCAGTAGTCAGTGACAGACTAGTACTTCAGCTGGGTTTCGTAAGATATTCAGATACAGAGCCCTAGCGGAAGGCCAGTAGTTAAAGAATAACCTATAAGACCGAGAATTCCCCAGAACAGCAGTATAGATCCAAGAGGATACACACAAGATGTAAGGGATTGATAGTACCCTGCTAGAACTGTGTTTATTAAGACCAGGGGATTAGTAGACTCCCCGTGAAGATCCAGAGATTGATCGCCTGGAAGTAAATTTGATTAAGCCCAGCCTTACAGTGGTTCAAGCAAATAACAAAGCAATTAGATGCCCACGAGTTTGCAGTTATGCATGAATTACAAGTACTCAAATAGAACAGTTAGAGCATTGCTAGACTACTGCCACATTCGGGTCATTCAACCCGGCTACTCAGTCATTTAAGGTTATGCAGCCAGATCATTAGAGGTCATGGTCGATATCAGGACCCCCTGATCAGATACGGGCACATGGTGTGCAGATAGTCGTTCAAGGTTACCTTAGCAACAAGCATCTTTAGCATGCGGCCAGAAGGCCATATAAGCTCTAGTTATACCGGTAGACTACTTGTCGGATTATCCGGTATAATAAACCAGTATGACCGTCAGTTATATGTCGAATTTTGTAAATGTGAATTTTGGTTGAGTTTAGTAGCCTTTTTGGTCACATTGTGTCGGAGGCTGGTGTACAGATAGATACACAAAAAAAATCGAAGTAGTGGAAACATAGCCTAGACCTACCACTCCGATCGAAGTACGCAGTCCCTGCGGTTAGCCGGGTACTGCAGAGGCTCTGTGGAAGGATTTTCCACCTTAGCAGCACCTCTGGCTAAGTTGACACAGAAGGCAGCAAAAGTTCCAGTAGACTGAGGCGTGTGAGCAGAACTTCCAAGAGTTAACAGCCAGGTTAACCTCAGCCCCAGTGTTAGCATCGCCAGAAGGTACAGAGGGTTGATGCAGCATGGTAAAGTAATAGCTTATGCTTTCAGGCAGTTGAAGAAACGTGAAAAGAATTACCTTACCCCCTGACCTGGAGTTAGCTGCAGTAGTTTATGCTTGAAAAAGCGAGAATTTTGTATCACTCGGGAAGAATTTTGTATCTCTCGGGAAGGGCTAATACGGTGGTAGATGCCCTTAGCCGTAGATCTATGGGGAGTTGGCATACTTGCCACCTGAACAGCGGGAATAGACCCAAAAATTTCACTAGTTAGCTGGTTTAGCCGTTCACATAGCAGAAATAAAGGATAACAGAGCGATAATACAGAATATCGCAGCATTGTCGTTAGTGGTGGAAGTAAAGGAACGGCAGTATAGAAACCCTAGCCAGGTTTAACTTGAACACAAGGTTCAGTAAGGAGAAGTGACATATTTTCAGATAACCGGGGATGAAGTGTGGCGATATAAAGGCCGCATTTGTGCTCCAGATATTTTGGGGCATCGCTAGCAGTTTATGAGCGAGGCGCATTACGCCCGCTATTCTCTTCATCCCGATACGACAAAGAGGTACCACGACATTAAAGAGAACTACTGGTAGCCCAGTGTCCTAACTGCCAACAGGCGAAAGCAGAACATCAGAAACCAGGTGGGTTTGACCCAGGACACAGCTGTGCCTCTCCGGAAATGAGAAGCGGTGCATATGAATTTTGTAGCAAGATCACCCCGTACTAAACACAGACATGACTCTATATGAGTGATAAGTGACAGGTTGGCAAAGATCAGCTCATTTCTTGCCAGTAAGAACTACTTTCTCGGCCGAAGATTATGCTGAATTGTATATCAGAAAGATAGTCAGATTACATGGAATACCAGTATCCATTATTTCAGACAGAGGAGCAAAATTCACAGCTAGATTCTGGCAGTCATTTCAGAAGGTTTGGGAACGCAGATTAATTTAAGCACAGCGTTCTATCCTCAGACAGATGAGCAGGCTGAGCGCACAATTCAGACGCTCGAAGACATGTTGCGAGCGTGTGTGCTAGATTTCATTAATAGCCAAAATGAGCATTTACCATTAATTGAATTTGCCTCCAGAATTAGAATCCATTCATCCGGTCTTTTATGTAGCTATGCTGAGGAAATGCATAGGAGACCCGTCCAGGGCAGTCCCAGTCCAGAATATCCAGGTTACAAAAAGCTGGCCTATGAAGAGGCTCCATAACTATCTTAAACAAACAGATTCGCAGATTGAGGACTAAAGATATTGTGTCTATCAAGGTATTGAGACGTAACAGGAACCGAGAGGAGATGACTTGAGAAGCGGAGGAAGATATAAGGACCAGATATCCTCACCTATTTCAGGCCTAGTCAGGCGACAGGTATGTCCGTACTATTATTTATGCAGTATCTTATGGTTGTATGTCTGTAAATGATAAAGAAAGATTGATATCTAGTTATCCAGTGGATCCTAGAATATTATGCGCAGTGCCTGTGTTGGACTTTTCTGCATTTCAGGTTTTTGCGATAGTCCATATTACAGGGGAAACTCTGCCGAAATTTTTCTAGAAAGTAAAGTAAGTAGTCCTCTAGATAATAGTGTACATTCGAGGACGAATGTTCTTAAGGGGGGGGAGAATGTTATACCCCGTAGAATTCCCGGCACCTAGACGACCTATTCGCACGTTGGTTAAGCACATCTGAAGGCCATACGTGCTGTAGAAAGGCCCGGGAAAAAGATCGGACGAGAAACCCGTCGAACCATCGCGGGAGGAGCCAGGCAGAACCCCTCCGCGATGGCAGCGTGTCACAGAGGTGAGGCCTCCGCGATGGCTCCGTGACACGTTGCCCAAGTTCAGGGTCAAGTATATAAGCCCCACTTCGGTTTAATTTAATTTAAAATCAAAAGAAATTCCAGGGAACAGAGGGCAAACGCAAAGAGAAAGGAGGAACGAAGAAATTAAATAATTTTCGTCCGATTACACTGCCAAACGCTGCCCAAACTCAAATTAACTCCAGATACAGAGGTATTTAGCAGCAGAGAGCATTCCTACGGATTCAGTTTCGTAAAATATGGCCGATGAATCATCGAGCCACCGAGCTAAGGTAAGTGGAATTGCTCTAAATTAGTGTCTATGTGTTCCTAGCTGTGAAGTGAACATTTCTCCCTTCTGGACCTCTAAAAAATAGCGAGTTTCTGACCGTCTTTCGATAAACCTAAGTTTAGGTTATAAACTATATCGAAAGTGACGTTGCCTTTTTAAAATAAAGTTGTATTCAGTATTGATTGATATGTTTATGAATGCAGTTGGGAGAAAACAGTTAAAGTACCGGCCGAGCTTCGTCCGACAGACGAATAGTTCAAGGATAAGGTATGTAAAGTTAGTTTCCTCGGCAAGTTAAGAAATCGTGATGTAGTACAATAATTTAAAGGCCAGTAGAATGTCCAGAAGTCATGTGTTACGTTTGTTACGACTGTTGGTACGATATTGAAAGTATCGAGTTACAACTTGCGTGAAATTTGCTAGTATGATAGAGATTCTAATATAAGCATTAGAAACTGCACAGTATGCTCAGTATGCGATGTTACACAGGATGTTAGTATATCTTTGTGCTCAATCGAAACTCAGTAGAGCAAGTAGTACCTGTAAGACAGCTCAGAAATAGAATGATAAGTTGAAACGAAGTTAGAATGCATGTTAGGAATAGTAAATCATGTTACTATAGAAAATCAGTATACATCGTAGTTTCAGCAGAAGGACTATATCATGTTCAGCATTAGCCTTAGTAAAGTCTGGCAGAAGACCACATTCATACATACATATATATTATTTCCAGCCTCAGCATGTATTAAGTATGTACCTATTTCTATCACTAGTCCAGCATATAGTGTATACAGAAACTGAGTAAATAGTAGAGTTTTCAGCAGAAACATTATCTTATATAGCATTTGCCCCAGTACAGCTCGGCAGGAGACTATATTCATATTTATATATATTTACCTGCCTCAGCACATATTAAATACGTACAGCTTACTATCATTAGCTCAGCATGTAATATACACGATACCTTACCCCTATTAGCCTCAGTATGTGAGATATACAGACAGTATTACTAGTTGAGACCGTTGTATTGCTTGGGGTTGGACTACCTAGCATCCATGACCGCCCAGGGTTAATAGCTGTATCGACTCGTCCGCCAGAGGACGAGTATACGTCGCTCCACGGAGTGGCATGCCGTCCCACAGGGGACGAAGATGGGATGCCAGTTTTCCCCATATTTGTGCCTTGATCGGCCCTTACACACCCCAGTCGAGCGGATACGCCCGGGTGCAGATTCAGGAGTCCTCCGGACTCAGATGCAGTTATAGTCAGGGGCTCAGCGAGCCCAAGTGCATACCCAGGGGACCGGCGGGATGCTTACAGCCATTATAGGAGATGGGATGACCGGGGTAGGGGTATAGATTTTGTGCTGGTTGTACCCCCCGACTTATGGGGGCCGGGTAAGGTTTGTGTGTGCTATGTTATGTTATTTCATGTTATGCCATTCTATGTTAGATACGAGTAGATCAGCAGTAGAGGGATATGTCTCCAGGTATGACTTTTACTTCTTTCCAGTGTAAATGAGAGAAGGTATGATTTACATTATCAGACAGTTAATTCATTCCTTTCTATTTCAGTTTCATTAGTTATATCATTGTTTCTCAGACATTTCTTTCAGTTGTTGCTTTACATACTCAGTACCAGCGGTACTGACGCCCGGTGGGGCGCTGCATTACTTGCCTGCAGGTACTTATAGATGAGCAGGTGACACTACGTGATTCCTGTCAGCGATCGAGTATTCAGCTCCTGTCATCCGGAGACTGAATTCCAGGGGTGTATTTTAGTTCTTTCGTTATATAGTACGGGTAGGTCGGGGCCCTGTCCCGATCACTTCTATTGCTATTCTTAGAGGCTTGCAGTCTGTATATTTCCCTGTGGTTAGTAAAGCTTTATGTGAGGCCGCGCAGTTGTTAGCTGTTAGTACTTTTGCTTCTTTTATGTTGGCCGTGTCGGGCCATAAGTTTGACAGTAGTGGTGACCTTGCCGGTCACGTAGCCTTCTAGTATTTTGTTGCTGAGTTGCAGATAACTAGACAGCATGGTGGCCTTGTCGGCCCGCATAGGTTTCCCTATAGTTGCATGTTCTGGTCAGCTGTTATTACAGGTACAGGAGGCTATAGGCCAATGGGCCGGGGGCTGTGTTTACAGCCGTTATATAGCCCTTTGTTTCCAGAAATGTGAGTTAGAGCCAGCCAGGCACCAGACGTGCCTAGGCTTAGCAGTCCAGTTGTTCAGATCCTAGTAGGGCACCAGGTGCCAGTCATACCCCCCAAGGCGGGGCGTGACAAATGACTGCCAGAATCTAGCTGTAAACTGTGCTCCCCTGTCTGAATTGATAGATACTGGCACTCCATGCAATCTAACTATTTCTCTGATATATAATTCGGCATAATCCTCAGCGGAGAAGGTAGCCCTCACTGGTAGGAAATGAGCTGATTTTGTCAGCCTATCAACTATTACCCAAATGGAATCATTTCTGCGTCTAGTACGGGGTAACCCTGTTACAAAATCCATGTTTATTGCTTCCCATTTCCACAAAGGTACCGTTATCTCTTGCGTCAAACTGCCCGGTTTCTGGTGCTCAGTTTTACTTGCTGACAATTAAAACATCTAGATACAAATTTATCTATCTCAGCTTTCATACCTGGCCACCAGTAGATGTCTCTGATATCGTGGTACATTTTCGTCGCCCCTGAATGAAGGGAATAGCGAGCGTAGTGTACCTCGTGCATGATCTGCCCACGAAGTCCGAAGACATTCGGGACACAGAGGCGGCCCTTACAGCGTAGCACATCATCCCCAAGTATCTGAAAATCTGGCTCCTTACCTTTCTGAATTCTATCTCTGAGCTGGACTAAATCAGGATCCTCGTACTGTCGTTCTTTTACTTTTGCAACTAATGATGACACTGCAGAATTCTGAATTACGGCTCCATCATTTTCTGTTTCCATTACTCGAACGGCTAGACCAGCTAACTGATGAATTTCTTTGGCTAACTTCTGTTTCTCAGGTCGCAAATACACTAAACTCCCCATTGACTTACGGCTTAGAGCATCTGCTACAACATTAGCTTTTCCGGGGTGGTATAGAATATTCACATCATAATCTTTTAACAGCTCCAACCAGCGGTGTTGCCATAGATTCAACTCCCTCTGAGTTAAAATGTACTGTAGGCTCTTATGATCTGTGTAAATATCAACATGGACGCCGTACAGGTAATGCCTCCACATTTTTAAGGCGTGGATTACTGCGGCCAATTCCAGGTCGTGGGTAGGATAATTCTTTTCGTGTTTCCTCAGCTGTCTGGAAGCATATGCAATCACTCTACCATGCTGCATCAACACACAACCTAACCCAACACCTGACGCGTCACAATAAACTGAATAACCTTCTGTGCCTTCCGGTAATGTCAACACTGGAGCGGAGGTTAATCTGTGTTTTAATTCCTGGAAGCTCTGCTCACATGTCTCTGTCCATTGAAACTTTGCTGCTTTCTGTGTCAATTTAGTTAGAGGTGCCGCAATGGTCGAGAACCCCTCAACTAACCTCCTATAATATCCTGCCAACCCCAGAAAGCTACGAACTTCAGTCGGGGTGGTAGGCCTAGGCCATGACTTAACTGCTTCTATCTTCTGCTTGTCTACCTGTATACCAGCGTCTGAGACGATATACCCTAAAAAGGCCACTGAGTTAAGCCAGAATTCACACTTCGAAAATTTAGCATACAACTGGCGGTCCCTGAGAATCTGGAGCACTGTCCGCAAATGAGTCCGGTGATCTGCTTCAGAGCGTGAATACACCAGAATATCATCAATGAATACTATCACGAACAAGTCCAGAAAAGGTCTGAAAATACTATTCATCAGGTCCATAAAGACTACTGGGCATTCGTTAACCCGAAGGACATAACTAGAAATTCAAAATGTCCATATCGGGTCCTGAACGCTGTCTTAGGAATATCTCTCTCACGGACTCGGACCTGGTGATATCCGGACCGCAAGTCAATCTTAGAAAAGTATCTGGCTCCCTACAACTGATCAAATAAGTCATCAATTCTGGGAAGCGGGTACTTGTTCTTCACTGTAACTTTGTTTAGCTGCCGATAATCTATGCACATTCGGAGCGAGCCATCTTTTTTTCTTACGAATAAAACTGGCGCACCCCACGGTGAAGTACTCGGCCTGATAAAACCTTTATCTAACAAATCTTTCAACTGCTCCTTTAATTCTCTGAGTTCTGCAGGAGCCATACGATAGGGAGGTATTGATATTGGCTGAGTGCCTGGTAATAGGTCGATAGCAAAGTCTATTTCCCTTTCTGGAGGAATACCAGGTAACTCATCAGGAAATACATCTGGGAATTCATTCACCACTGGGACAGACTGGAGTGTCGGAGATTCTGCTTGGACATCCTGAACTCTGACCAGATGATAAATACACCCCTTAGATATCAACTTTCTCGCCTGAAGGTAGGAAATAAACCTACCTTTTGGCATAGCGGTGCTGCCCTTCCACTCCCGTACTGCTTCTCCTGGGAAGTGGAATCGGACCATCTTGGTCCAACATTCAACATTGGCAAAGCATGGCACTAACCAGTCCATACCCATTATGGCATCGAAGTCTATCATTTCTAACTCGACCAGATCTACTGTGGTCTGACGGTCAACAATCTCTACTGTACACCCGCGGTAGATTCGGCTAGCTGTGATAGAGTCACCGACGGGCGTAGATACTAAGAAGGGCTGCTGTAATGATTCTGGTACAATACTAAACTTCCGTGCCACAAATGGATTAATATAGGACAAAGTAGACCCTAGATCAATTAACACATAAGCAGGGTGTGAGCAGATAGTTAGCATACCTGTCACAACATTAGGCGACGCTTCTGAATCTTGCCTCCCTGGTAAGGCATATGTGCGGCTTGAGCCCGCACCTGTACTGGAGGCCCCTGATCTTCCCCGACCCCTGCCTGCTGAAACTGAGGGCCTGCGCCCAGTCGAGGATGCTGTGGCTCGTGACCCTGCTGATGCCCTATCCTGTCTATCACGGTCCTCTCGACCTCTGGCTGGGCAATCTTTCATCAAATGGCCTTCTTGGCCACAAATATAACATGTGGTGGAGCCATATCTGCATGCTCCAGGATGGTGTCGACTGCATATAGGGCAAAGTGGTAGGGTATACCTGCTCTGCTCTACCCTCCTCTGTAATGATGAATCTGCCACCTACGAGCCTCTCCCAGTCTCTGGCTACCCCCTGCGGCTGAATCTACCCCCCTGCGACTATGGCTGAGGCGGGGGCCTGGGCGGCCTGTCGGACAATCGTGGCCTGGGTCCTCCCCGGGCCTCTCTCTGTAACTCAACTGGCCTGTCCCGGCGACGCTGCTCCTGACCGACCCTTCTGATCTCCCGTTGTCGCTGTCTGATGCCCTCAATATTTTGGGCAAATGCCTGAACTCGAGCAATGTCCATGTCCTCTCGCAGTGTGGCTGTAAGACAAGTCTCAACATATTCTGGATTCAGCCCCATAATAAAACGGTGCACTCTAGATGCCATTGTATCAACAAAGGCCGGTGCATATCGAGCCAAAGAATCAAACTGCAAGGAATATTCCCGAACACTCATGACCCCCTGTTCTAGATGTAGGAACTGGTCTACCCGGGTCTGTCGAATCTCCCACGGCAAATAGTGATCCAGAAAGGCTCCTGAAAAGCTGGACCAGGTGGGAGGCCAAACATCTCTCCCTCGGGACCTCTCCTAGCTTTCGTACCATAACACCGCAATATCCCGTAACCGGAATGCTGCCAATTCAACTGATTCGGTAGGCGTGGCATGCATAACCCTGAAGATCCTCTGCATTTGATCCAGAAAATCCTGAGGGTCCTCTGTCCGGCCCGAACCTATAAACTGTGGGGGTTTCAAAGCTAAGAACTCTAGGTCCCTCAAACTACCGGGCCCCCCTGATGATTCTGCAACTGTAGATGGTAGTGGCTGACGCTGAACATCCATCATCTGTGCTAACATAACCACAACACTCCTAACCTCCTGGTCGGAAGGTGTCGGTATAGGGACTTCTGAAGATACTGTTGCCCCAAGTTGCTCCCGACGTGGTGGAGACTACTGAGGAGGCTGGGACGATACCTCTGTAGCGCCCTCTGATCGGGCTGTTTCCAAATGAGGGGGAGGCATCCTGCTGGTGCCTTCCCCTGCTGCAATATCTAAGCTCCGACCTGTGATAGGATGTTGCTGGTCTGACATTATCTGTAACCAAAGAATATAATAAGCTTTCAGAGACTCAACCCTATAATGTACCGCTCTACAGCATGACTGAATAAGAATAAAAGACAACCATCCTATCATGCCTCGCAGCCTCCTACCCATAGTATGTGGTGCACAACACATCCATGGACAGGACTCTACTTAGCACGGCTTGCAGACTCCCTGGGATAGGACCTGCTCTGATACCAAGTTTGTCACACCCCGCCTTGGGGGGTATGACTGGCACCTGGTGCCCTACTAGGACCTGACCTGCTGGACTGTTAAGCCTGGGCACATCTGGTGTCTGGCTGGCTCTGACTCACATTTCTGGAAACAAAGGGCTATATAACGGCTGTAAACACAGCCCCCGGCCCATTGGCCTATAGCCTTCTGTACCTGTACTAACAGCTGACCAGAAACCTATCAATTCAGGGAAACCTATGCGGGCCGACAAGGCCACCATGCTGTCTAGTTATCTGCAACTCAATCATGAAGTACTAAAAGCTACGTGACCGGCAAGGTCACCACTACTGGCGAACTATGGCCCCACACGGCCAACATAAAATAAAGAAGGAATACTAACAGCTATACAACTGCACGGCCTCACACGACTGGCTCATCTGACCACAAGGAGTATATATACAGACTGCAAGCCTCTAGGAATAGCAATAGAACTGGTCGGGATAGGGCCCCGACCTACCCATACTATACAATAAAAAGAAACTGAAATACACCTCTGAAATTCAGTCTCCGGAGGACAGGAGCTGAATACTCGACCGCTGACAGGAAATCACGTAGTATCTCCTGCTCATCTATGAGTACCTGTAGGCAAGTAATGCAGCGCCCCACCGGGCGTCAGTACCGCTGGTACTGAGTATATAAAGCAATAACTAAAACAATAAGACAACTGGTAAAACTGAAGCGGGAAGAAATAGATTAACTGCCTGATAACGTAAGTCATACCTTTTCTCGTTTACACTGGAAAGAAATAGAAGTCATACCTGGAGATATATCCCTCTACTGCTGATCTACTCGTGTCTAACATAACATGGCATAACATGGAATAGCATAACATGGCACACACAAACCTTACCCGGCCCCCATAAGCCGGGAGGTACAACCAGCACAGAATCTACACCCCTACCCCGGTCATCCCCTCTCCTATAGTGGCTGTAAGCATCCCGCTGGTCCCCTGGGTATGTACTTAGGCTCGCTGAGCCCCTAACTATAACTGTACCTGAGTCCGAAGGACTTCTGAATCAACACCCGGGCGTATCCGCTCGACGGGGGTGTATAAAAGCCGACCAAGGCAAAATATGGGGAAACTGGCATCCCATCTTCGTCCCCTTACGGGACGGCATGCCACTCCGTAGAGTGACGTATCCTCGTCCTCTGGCAGACGAGTCGATACAGCTATTAACCCTGGGGCGGTTGTGGATGCTAGGTAGTCCAACCCCAAACAATACAACGGTCTCAACTAGTAATGCTGTCTGTGTATCTCACATGCTGAGGCTAACAGGGGTAAGGTATCGTATACATTACATGCTGAACTAATAATAATAATCTGTACGTATTCGATACGTGCTGAGGCTGGTAAATATATATATATATGAATATAGTCTCCTGCTAAACTGTACTGGGGCAAAGGCCATACAAGATAGTGTTTCTGCTGAAAACTATACTGTTTACTAAGTTTCTGTATTAACATGATTTCCTATTCCTAGCATGCTTTCTAAACTCCATTTTAGCCTGCTATTCTGTATCTGAAGTGCTTTACGGATATTACATTGTGAGGTTTCAACTGAATACAACAATATCTTAACATTTCGTATTACATCACATACTGAGCATGCTGTGCAGTTACTAACACTTATACTGGAATCCATATCGTACTAGTAAGTCTTACATAAGTTGTAATTAATGCTTCTAAGTATCAACATTCACAATAACGCAACACTTAACTTCTGAACATTCTACTGGCCTGTGAATTACTATACTGTGTCAATATTACTTAACTTGCTGAGGGAACGAGCTTTACATACCTTATCCTTGAATTATTCGTCCGTCGGACGAAGGTCGGCCGGTACTTCAACTAATTCCTCCCAACTGCATTCATAAATACAGCTTTATTGTAAAGAGCAACGTTACTTTCGATATAGTTTATGGCCTAAACTTAGGCTTATCGAAAGACGGTCGAAAACTCGCTATTTTCCAGCGGCCCAGAAGGGAGAAATATTCACTTCTTAGCTAGGAACGCATAGACACTAATTTAGAGAAATTCTACTTACTTTAGTTCGGTGGCTCGCCGATTCGTCGGCCGTATTTCACGAAACTAAACCCGTAGAAATGTTCTCTACTGCTAAATACTTCGGTATCTGGGATTAATTATGTTTGGGCAGCGTTTAGCAGCGTAATCGGACGAAAATTATTTAATTTTCTTTGTTCTTCCTCCTTTTCTGACTTTTCTCTCTGTTTCCTGGAAATTTCTTAAGGATTAAATGATTTAAACCTGAAGTGGGATTTATATACTTGAGCCTGAACCTGGGCAACGTGTCACGGAGCCATCGCGGAGGCCTCACCTCCGTGACACGCTGCCATCGCGGAGGGGCTCTGCCTCGGCTCCTCCCGCGATGGTTCGACGGGTTTCTCGTCCGATCTTTTTCCCGGCCTTTCTCTAGCACGTATGGCCTTCTAATATGCTTAACCAACGTGCGAATAGGTCGTCTAGGTGCCGGGAATTCTACGGGGTATAACACCCTACTCTCAGATTCTTATTGTTTATGTTTTACATTATGCATGTCTTTAAATTATTTTTACTTATTTAAGCGGTTTTACTTATCTTGCATACTTGGTACATTCCACATACTGACCTCATACTCTATAATATGTCATTTCATGATATAGGACCCAACACTCAGACTCAGCCCCGTTCATAGCTAGTCTTCAGAGTTAGCATCTTACGCATGGGTGAGTCCTCATCACCCGAGGGCCTTGCTTATTTAGATTTCTCTTTGTATTTTAATATTTCATCTTATTCGAATTAGTTGGGGCCTTGTCCCACCAACTCATCATGTTTAGAGGCTTATAAGATAAAAAGGATGTAATCAACTTCAGATTGTGTATTCTGATGTTGTGTTCATTTTATACTTCCTCTAAGATTATTATGTAGACTCTTCAGTTTTAGTAATTGAGTTAGATGTATGTTCAGGCCATTGGTTGACTTGGAGTCTCTTGGGGCTCCTTGCCCCGTGTTGCGGTTTGGGCCCCCGTTCAGGTCGTGAGACTTAGAACCCCCAACTTTAGTTTCAGTCTGTTGTTTAGACGGTTACGATGCTTCCAGATAAGCAGCTCTGGCCAGTTTTAGAACACCAATTACAGAATTTGGTTCGATAAGACTCCCAGGATACTTCCAAATAGGTATCCCTGACTTAGTCTTAGACCCCAGTTTCGAGCTATCAACTTAGTAATTAGACTAGGACTATCAAGTGAGAGTAGGACTTAGCACCGAGCGGACCGGGTTCCAGCGCACTAGGTTCCCATAACTACCTTGCCAGCGTAGGTTATTTTATTGGCCCTATGGTCCCAGACTTTTGATCACCCATCTCATGCTTTTATATCTTGGCAAGGTATATTGAGTTCTATCGATGGGGTGTTAGTGGTACATTCAATGTACTGACGCATACCTGCTATGTTGTATCGTATTATGATACATGTGTAGGTTCCTAGCCCCAACACTGTTAGTAGATTTTCTCTAGGTGATATCAACAACAACAGTGGTGAGTCCTCATCTTTTGAGGATGATATTTTGTTTGTTTTAGTTATTTTCTTTTAGTTAGACTTTAGAGTTAGTTGGGGGCTTGTCCCAGCAACTCATCATTTGTAGATGGCTTTTAGACATAGATTCAGACATTCAGTATTGTTTTTCAGTTGTCGAAATTTAATCAAATTATCTTTCTTAATAAGTTCATTATTTAAAGATTCCTCATATGTTTATTCATATTACTTGTGTTATGATAGACCATGGGTTGTCTTGGAGTGACTTCGAGTACCGTGTCTCATCCAGGGTATAGACTCAGGTTGTGACACCTACGTCAAAGACATGCAGATTATCCTGACCCCTGCTGTTATCAATGATGCCTTGGGTCTACCAAACTCGCCCGAGGCTGAGATGGAGAACCGTGATATGTCTGAGAATGGGCAGTGGCTAGTGAACATGTTGGTGATGGAAGATTGGAGGGATACTACCAACTGGGAAATTACCAAGACGGGCATTTAGAGTACCAACTTTTATAGTGGAGGCCAGAAGGTGGCTCAATCTAGTGTCTCGGAGGATCTGCCCATCCTGTAGTGTCACGGACGTCACTTACCCTCGGGCTTCGGTGGTGGCCGCTATTTTGAGTGGGGTGAGGGTTAATGTAGGGGCCTAAATCATCAAGGAGTGGAGGCATTTCCACACGCAGACTATCACTGGACAGTCGTTTCTTTCTCTTATTACCAGGCTATGTAAGCAGGCTCGCAACCATCTGGAGTCCCCGGATATTATTGTGGACTTTGATAGGCCCTTCAATCCCTTGAGGGTGAAGGGGTCTCCAGGGAAGGGCAGGAAGAAGAGAAAGTCTACATCAACTAAGGTTGAGGGAAGGGATGGCACTTGTAGACCCTCGGGGCCATTCGAGAGATTAGAGGCCCGGATGGCAGACGTGTGTGATCTCCTTAGAGGGTTGCCCAAACCTCCCTCTCCCAGCAAGCCCTTTGCCAGCTAACCTTCCACCTGTCGACCCTCAGTTGCAGCTGCCACTGATTCGGGAGAGATGCATGGGGAAATTGCTGCATTGGTCCAGGCCCATGTTGGGCTCCGGGCGGATCTAGAGATGGAGAGGAGAAAGAGGCATTCCCGAAACAAGATGATCGCACACATGTGGAAGGGGATCAAGAAAATTTTGAAGACTCTCGCTCCCGGTGCCCGGACACCTCAGATGACCTGACATGATCATCTCGAGTTCTTCTTCCTCAGCGAGTTTGAGGAGGGAGCGGATGATGAGGTTAGCAGTGGCAGTGACGAGCCCTCGAGCTAGATGGGTCGCCGTGTTTCCCTCCCCCTTTCCCCTACATATGTTGTTACTATTTTTGGGTAGCCCCCATTTGGAGATTGTAAGACAATCTTATTTCCTATTTCTTTTTCAGTTCTTGGATGTTGGTATTGGTCTTTCTTGGTGTACGGATGCCCATTTGGCATCCTCAGAACTTGTCCATGTTCTTGGCCCCTTTTAATATCGCAGTTGTTTTTTACCTATACTCGCATTGCTCCCCTAGTTTCTCTAGGTACCATTTGCTATCAGATGTTCGTAACAGGGAATATAGAAATTCTAGAACCCGACATTCTACTTGACCACGTCCCCTGCAGTGGTTGTCCTATCGTGAAGCAGATCAGCGACAGTGGTAACTTTTTCCTTATAACAAGTGCGTCGCAGTGAGACAGTCTTCGCTACAGCAAAACTTGTGAAGCAGAACAAATATAATGAGATTTCTTTAGTCATTCTGGTGTACTTAAGTTAATCCCACCCACCCCTCTTATCATGGGTTTTCACTAATTACACTTAGGAAGATACCAATTAGGCCTATCGAGATAGTAATTGGAATTTTCTAGATACCAATTGAACTCGATTCAGGCGATCGACACAACCGGACAACACGATGGGGAAGAAATAAGTGTGACTTCCTAAATACCTTATAGCAACCTGAAGATTAGGTGTGGACGTCTACGCACTAATCCACAGGAGTCTACTCGACATTGCTCTTGTACTTATAGACCAATAACCTAGATGATTTGATACAAACTTGACACAACCCAACTAGACAGGACGTGCAGACACCTATATCGATTCTGCTCGATAGGAGAATCCTTACAACATTTCCATCAATTAGGTAGGAAAATAACTTCTAACATTCACATTCCTTTCATTATCTACTAAAAATCCTCGACGAAATAAGCTTTGTTTTATTCCTTCATATGTCATTATAGAACTACTACCCCTCTTACCTTTTTACCATGAATGACCAAGTCCCTGTCTACCATTTATTAACCTATTTAGTTATCTACAGGATTTTCCCATTCTTCTTAGTCGTACAACAAATAATAACGTTTACTTGCTTTCTCATGACACTGCTCTATCTTCCTTTCAATCCCGTCATGCTATCATTCTTAACTCACCAAATTAATTTTTAAAAAACCAATCAAACACAATCACAAATTTACTATCTCAAGTGCACACAATGTTCATCAAATCAATAAGAGGGAGTCAATTTCCCCAATAGTAAAGTACATGCACATACCTTACCTCATACCACAAACGTAATAAGATACCATACCTGAATTGAATAGCCATATATGGTACTCCACACCTGTTCCATACCTCAGAACCCGATTCATGTCGACATATCATGTATCACACTAGTATATCAACTACCTTTCTGTATCTACAACCTTATGTACATCAACCATACCCACAAAATCTCTATCTCTTAACCATACCATTGGTGATATTTTGGGCACACGCCTCTGTCATTTCACTGTACACACATTCCATAGAGTCTTATTCTTTCCCTTCCAGTCATGACCTGCAGGGACTCTAGAAATCCATGCACTGTACACCCAGCTATACGAGCATTCATCATACCTGTCTGTGTACTTACTCGTACACCCAGCTGCATGGTCCTTTAGCCATACCTGTTTGTGTACTCTCTCATACCGCTCACCCATATTCTCACCTCGGGCACGAGCCACTCGAGTATCCAACCTTATTCAACATTTGACTGTAGTAACTGGTTCGTTAGAGTTCCTTAACTTCGGCCATAGGCCCCTCATTTACCATCGCATTGGTTACTTTCCTTCCATGTTATCCATCATCACCTTCACACATTCATTTAATGCCAATTTTCCCCTTAATGTGTGACGCATAATGCAACACAACTTATAACAAATCATCACAAAGCAAGAACTACTAAGTCACACAACAGGTATAATAATATGAAACTAAATCAACCCCATGTTTGAATTGTAATAATAACATTTAATAAAATCAGGTTATAAGATTTTCGACTTGGCCCGCTCACTGGTTTGGGCTTCGTTGCAGTGGTCTTACTGCAGCAATATTGTACCCACTGCAGCAGTACTATTGCCCGTACTGGGACCATTCCTTGTTCCAACTTTTCCCACTTTTGGTTTTCTTTATACCCACCATAATGAACAACGTCATAATGGGCTTACATAATTAACTAATCTTATTGCAGTGTCACCATTAATATTGACAAAATCATAAATTTTGAAAATACAATACTGAACACAACACATTCAAATCATTATGTAAAGGATTACTATCCTATGTCACTCTCTTCATCTCACACTCAACATAGTTATAACTTGTTAATCCGTTTGTTTGATCACATCTGCTACCCAGCGTCTACGTAATTTACCCATCCAAGGTCTTAATTCAAGAAGAAGTCCATGTTTATTATATGAAATATCCCATCAATGACACTCGAAGGTTAACCTCTGCAACAATGTTTGACTTAAGCCATATCCTGGGACATATAACCAATTAATGGGCGAAATACCTCCCATAGGATTTTACCTCTTGATGAATTTTCGTCACCCTTTGTCTAATACACTTATTCTTAAATTTTTGCTAATTCTGGTTGATAATCCATTACACAGTTAAAAGTGCAATCCTATTCATCGAGAGCATATGATTTCATGCGCATGTATATGCTTAGCAAACAAAAGTCTAACGCAAAAGAAAGTAAACCATAGTATACCTGGGTGCCGAGCTATCGTCTCGATCGTTTTCATCTGTAGCTATCTCATTCTTGATTTCCTCACAGGAGTTCCTAGCCATGGATGTCAATTTCCACCCTTGGATCCCGTTATTTGTTTTCCCTCCAAAGTATATTTTATGTTTTGAGATGTTTTTAATAAGTTTTCCTCAAGAACTAGGTTTTAATATCTAGTTTAGAATAGGATTCCTGATTTCTGGTCAGCGTCTTATGCTACAACGGTCATACTTCCCACTGCAGTAGCTCCTCTATGGCAAAAAATGTTCCGCGTGGTGGAAACCCGCTTGGGTCCACCTTACTGCGACTAAGACCACTCGAATTTACTCTCCGTGTACTCTTCGTTTATCAAGGATTTATCACGGATTTTTTAAAATTTTAAATTCGCCTAGTTTTTATAGGGTCGTAATGCTATAACGGCTGGGTGGGTCGTTAGATTAAGAGTCTAAGTGGGAGATTATTAGGTTATATACCATGAACCATGCATTTATATATGATATATTCTAACAATTATTATGGTTAAAAGTCTAAGTGAGAGATTGTTGGGATATATACTATTAACCATGTGTTTAGATATAATATTTATTATTGAAGAATTCTTTATTCAATTTTAATAAAGGTTTAAATAGATCATATAGTAGTCAATGTGTCCTTTACTTCTATAGTAGATGATTTATTGTATAGGGTTTAGCTAATACACGAAAGATTAAATTGACGGTTCTTATAACTATAAAGTTTATATATGTTCACAATCTAAGATGAAAATTGGATAAATTCATCGGTACGATTGTAGCACAAGATTAAATATAATTTATCGTGATTATTGGAAGGATATAATTCCAACATCTTGGGCTAGTACATTTTGTATATATTGAATGGACCAAGTAAAGATAAGTATTTTATCTGACTTGATAAAATAAATTCTCTAGATCATTAAATGTACTTATACTCTTAACTTGATATAATTATTATGATCAATGTAATTTATTTATTTTTTTGATCTATCAAAGTGTGAAACTCGAGCTTTCACAAGTTAAAATATTTCCGATAGGGTGGATGATGACAAATGACATTTGTAAGATAATAATTAGTTGATAGAATCCATGTTTTGACTTTAAGATTGATGATACCCCTTTATAATTTCTTATAAGTTCATATGTTAAAATCCTGTCAGTGGATTTAGTATCCGTCACATGAAATAAGTTAAGCGTTTGAATAAATGATTAAATTAATCAATGAATTAAATAGTCAGAAATTTAATTCGATTGATTGGTATCTATAATCTTAACATGAGGAGTTAAATAAGATTTACTGAATGATTTTGAAATTATACCAAGGAGTGCAATTATGGATTTTTAGTGGAATAATTTGTAATTTATTATGATAGGTTAGTTCATTCATTTTTGTGAATTAATACCATAATTAAAAGCCTCACTATTAAATTTGTGGTTCCTGCTATGCCTAACTAATTAATGAACTTGGAAAGGAAGAAACCAGTTTTCTAGAAGAAGTAAAATCCTACAAGATTTTGGTTAAAATAAACTGGTCTTCTAGAAGGAAAGTTCTACTATTATTTGAAGAAAATGATTACTATACATTTTGGGACTAGGGATTTATACCTTAAAATGTAGTTATAAATAAGATTCTCTTTCTCCATGAAATAGGATGGAAGACTTTGACCTTTCTAAGAAGCAGTACTTGCACAAACAAGTATTCTCTATTTGGAGATTTTTGAGGCTATAGAAGAAAATCGCAGACCAGGGGAACACATTGGACAATTTGTACAAAGCTTCAAGAGGATTGATTCGCGTTCACGCTTCCAGAGATAAGTATTGATTTTATTTGATTAAAATCTATGTTTATGTGTTGTCTATATTACATGCAAGTTTGATCCTGAATTATTTGTTTCCACTACATATGCATGCATTCCAACAAAAAGAGGTTTATTTTTTATGTTTGAAATCATATATGAGTTTAAAGTTAAGTGAACATTCGTAAAGTATCGCTGTGGATTTTCTTTTATTGTCAGTATTCCTACAGTTGGTGAGTGTTACTTATGCTTTAACTTATATTTACTAGAGTTATCTATCATGTTCTCATTTAAACTTTCCTAGTTCGATAAGTTTTTTGGGACTTAAATTTATGCTCTATGTACTCGCAAATGTGTGATTATTTATTTTGAATGCGAGACTATAATTGTAAATATTGACTTTATGTTACAACTTTAATTCTCTCATGTTTGTTTCTTATATTATATTGTGATGGTTGCAACCTATATCAACTAGAAAAGATATAAAGTTTTCTTGGTGAATAAATCACAAAGTATTGATCATAATCTTTTCGATTTTGAATAATGACATTATTAGTTTGATGTTATGTTAGTTAGGTATTGTCTCCCATGATCACGGTTATTTGATAATCTGGCAAGGACAATAATTTTTGTAATATAGTTATAAATTTATATTTGATTTTATTAATTAATCTAGATATTTTCTTATTATATTTGAAGCATCTTTATTTTTATGGTAAAAATTTAATAAGACAAAGTAATTCTTCTCTAGATGTGAGAAGTGTTAATTCATTTATCTTTAGTACAAAAGTTAAGTACATAATTATGATATCTCATGTTTAATCAATGGATATATATTTGATAATTATTCTTTTCTCTATTTTATTTTTCTTTTATAATCGCAAGGAACTACATTTACAGTAATGAAAAAGCAAAATTATTTTTTAAGCATAGTGGTTTTATGAAAATGAAACAAAAATAACAATGTCTGTGAAAATAAAAATTTGAGTTATCAAGGTAACAAATTAATAAATTGAAGAAAGAGCTGCATATAAGTATAATTCCCACACAATATTGCAATAGAATGACTTGGTTATAACTTTGCAATTCAGTCGTCTAAAAATAATACGCTTAGGTAAAAAAAAAAGAATATTTTCTGTTTTTCTTTTATTTTGCACATATTCTGGCACAAAAATTGAATGATTTTTCATTCTTCTTCCTCAAGTTTGAATACATTCCTTTTCTATCTATAAAAGCACAAGTTCATAAAAATGAAAGTCAAAGATCTTAAAATTTCATCTTCTCAAAGTTTCAAATAGAATACATTAAAAATAAAATTTTAAGAAAATTGGTGCAACTTCATCATTTGGCAGAGTAATCAACAAGAAAAATTGATCTACATGTAGCTTGTTTGAGAAAAATTAATGGAACACATAAAAATAATTCGTGATTTCACATGTACAATTTAACGACCCAAACATCATTACGGGAATACTTAAGGGCATAGAACACAGAAAATTGGCTAAGGATGAGATAGGGAGGTTTTAAAATAAACTAAGTATAGACCTGTGCATTTTTGAGTAGCTACTAGTCCGAGGGACCGCTGCAGTGGTGGGATTCCCACTGCAGCGAGACCGTGGTAGTGGTCGGAGTCCCACCACAGCGAAATAATGGAGTAACTACTGGAACTGATGCAGCGACCCTACGGCCACTGTAGCGGGTCTATTGTGGCAGAAATGTGACTGTTGTAGCGGACGATGGGAATTAGAAAGTGGATTTTAAGTGAGATTTATAGAATTAAGTCCTATTATTCCCAAACATAAGAGAGCGAGGTCTGAAGGAAGTTTCTTCTCCAGAGTAGAGAATTGTTGCGTTAAGGTAAGTGTTTTTTCCCTTAGCCCCTTTAATGGGTTTTGATTATTGTAGAAGCTTAGGGGTACCTATTAGTGGTAAAATTCTGAAACTTAGAGAAACCTACGTTGATGAACTAGGGCTGATATTGTGGGGGAGTAATGGGAGGTTTGATTGTTGAAATTTGAGTAATGTTTACTTTCTATGTTGATGAACTAGACCTGTTAGTAGGTTTGATTGATTGTTAATGTTGATGAGTTAAACAAGATGGGGACCTAGAACTAGGTGGAAGGGAAGGGTTCTCTGTTAATTTTCCTTGAAAAGAGAAGGGTTTGATCAAAATAGGTCTTATATAGAGGAGTGATTTATCAATAATTATATGTGTACAGATTTCAAACAATCCGAAGAATTGAGGAAGGGAAAAGCTCCTGCAGAGTAGCAAAGTCGATAACTTCGAGTAATCGAGGCAGGTTACGGTTTATAGGGATAGACCTATATAATGGCATATGTATTATGCAATGTTGATATATGATTGGTCTTTGGACATTTACGTGATATATGAGTCTATTGTTAATAATTTATTTCAAGAAAGTGGCTATAATGTGATATTGAACCGTGATGACTTGTTTAAGAGATTATGTATATGATAATGGAATTCACCGTGCTAAATATTTAGTAAAGTGATTATACTCTATTAATGATAGAGTTTTTTATTGATAATGGATTACTTGAGGAGTAGATCGTAACCTTCTGTATGATGAAATGATGTAGTTGATCTATTATTTTTATGAGAATGATGAATGATAGAATTTACATCCTAAAATGAGAGGCTCGTGCCCAAAGGGAGTATTTGGGAGAGCGAATAACATTATACGAGAGGTTCGGGCCTGAGGGGATTATCTAAGAGAGCGAATAACATTATTATAGGCTCGTGTCCGAGGGGAGCATCCAAAAGAGCATATGAGTGGGAGTTTATACCACGCCGACACAGTACATGTATTCTAGAGTTCCCCATAGGTCATGACTGGATGGGAACAAATAAGACCCTACATGATTCATGTCGTTGAATGTGAAGCGAAGATGATGGAGGCGTGTGCCCATCATGTTACCCTTGGTTGTGTTGTTTGCATATTGTTTTGTCATTTCATTTATGTTCATGAAGTGTATGAGAGACGTGCTACGAGAATGTGTAAAGTATCTTTTATATGATGTGAATTGATAACAAAGAACATGTTTTTAGTTCTAAGTGTGACTTTGTCACTGTGTGTAGTAATTGAGTAGTTATCGCTATGAATAGCTGAGGAATTGTAGCTCCTAATAGCTGAAGCAGTTATTGTTTTATTATACGTGTTTGATGGACTTATAAAGTATGTGAAATGTTAAATTATTGATCTATTAAACTGTGGGATGGATGAACTGAGAAGAGTGCAGCATGTTGGGTTATTGCTTAAGCAGATCCGCTGCAGCAGAACCATTTTCCCTGCTGCGAGACCATTGTAGTGGAAAAGTGATCGCCGCAGCGAGAGGCCTAATCCAGTAAGCAGGCCAAGTGATTCCTGAGTAGAGCTAGTGTTCATAAAATGACTTTGTACTTATGTATAATGTTTTGGAACTTATTTATGTCACTTTTGTTTTAATTATCTGTTATTATGTAAGGTCGGCCGATGATGCCTACCAGTACTGTGTCACATACTGACCCTACCCCTGGATTCTTTTATGAGTATAGAGTTCGAGCCCAACAATTCTTCACACCCTCACCTGTAAACCAACAACTTTGTGGATTTAGAAGGTGAGAAGTTGAGGACGCAGTTCACTCCTTCATTACAGATGTCCTTCTTTCAGACATTTGGGCACTTTATTTCCTTTTTAGTTTTAGTTTCTTAGCTTGTGGAAACAGATGTCTTGTACAATGATATCACAACCCGAGTCTATACCCTGGACAAGACACGGTACTTGGAGTCACAAGTAACCCCAAGTCAACCCGTGGTCTATCATAACACTTGTAAACTGAGGAGACATAAGCGGAAACTTTAAATAAATAAAATCATTTAAGAAAAACTGAATACTGGAGTGGTAGCTGTTATTGTACGCAAACTCAATGAGAAGAAAGTGATCATCCCAACTGCCTTTGAAATCGATCACACAAGCTCTCACCATATCTTATAAGGTTTGAATAGTCCACTCAGCTTGTCAATCTATCTGAGGGCGAAAAGCTGTACTAAGCTTGACTTGAGTATCGAGTCCTTTCTGAAATGACTTCCAGAAATGCGAGGTGTATTGAGTAACTCTATCTGAAATGATAGACAAGGGCATCCCATGTAGTCTGACTAACCCTAGACATATAGCCTAGCATAATCCTTTGTTGAGTCCGTAGTTTTAATTGGGAGGAAATCTGCTGACTTGGTCATCCGATCCACTATCACCCAAATTGAGTGATGCTACCAGTGAGTACGAGGTAGACCTATAATAAAGTCCATATTCACTTCTTCCCACTTCCATGTGGGTATGTTAATATCCTGAGTCATACCCCCAGGTCTCTAATGTTCCACCTTGACCTGCTAGCAGTTCAGGCACTTAGCCACGAATTCTACAATGTCTCTTTTCAAGTCGTTCCACCAGTAGATATCCCGTAGGTCACAATACATTTTAGTGGCACCTGGGTGGATAGAATATTTGGAACTGTATGCTTCTTCTAGTATCTATTGTCTCAAATCACCTACATCTGGTACACATAATCTGCCCTGGTAATGAAGCACACCATCTCCCCTTTTGGAGAAAGCCTCCACTTCTTTTCTGAGAACTACTTCTTTCAGCTTAAATAGTATGGGATCTTCATCCTACCTTGACTTAACTTTTATGACTAGTGAGGAATCTGACCCACTTCGCATTACTACTTTGCCTTCAGATGAATCGACCAACTGCACTCCCAACTAAACTAACCTATGAATATCTTTTTCCGGTTCTTTTTTTCCCTCTTCAACATGAGCAACGCTCCCCATGGACACTCTGCTTAGGGAATCAACCACCACAATGGCCTTTCTCGGGTGGTATAGAACACTCATGTCATATACTTTAGTAGCTCCAACCACCTTCTCCGACGAAGATTCAAATCCTTCTGACTGAACACGTTTGAAGGCTCTTGTGATCGATGAAAACATCCATGTGAATCCCATAAACATAATGCTTCCATATCTTCAAAGCAAACACCACTGTTTCCAATTCAAGATCATGAGTCGGATAGTTCTTTTCATGAACCTTGAGCTGTTTGGAGGAATAAGCTATCACCTTACCCCTCTTAATTAGAGCGCAACCAAGCCCAACTCTAAAAGCATCACAAAAATGTACCACTAACCCCTCTGTTCCTTCTGGTAAGGCTAAAACTGGAGCAGTAGTGAGTCGTGTCTTCAACTCCTGGAAACTCTTCTCACATGCATCTGACCACTGACACTTCACATTTTGCTGAGTTAGCTTAGTCAGAGGAGATGCAATAGAGGAAAATCCTTCTACGAATCATCAGTAATATCAAGATAAACCCAGGAAACTTATGATATCGGTTGGGGAAGTAGTTCTTGGCCAGTCTTTCATCGCTGCTATCTTTTGAGGATCTACCTGAATACCCTCAACTAAGACCACGTTACCAAGGAAAGTCACAGACTTCAACCAGAATTCACATTTGCTGAATTTAGCGAACAACTGGCAGTCTCTGAGCGTCTGTAGCACTATCCTCAAATGGTTATGCTAACGTCCAAAATATATTCTTAAATCAAAGAATACATACGATCATTGTATCAAAACAAGTAACCTAACGAGTGTCGGGGTTGAATCCCATGAGGACTAGGGAGTGATGAATTCAAGCGTCGATTGAGAAATTGATATTAGCTTGCACTATATAGATTTAATATAAAAACAAGGAAGATGGGGGGAATAAACTTTGCATAGAATTACATAAATTTCTTTAGTGAACTAAAAGTAAATGGATCAGCTAAGTTGTTGACAATAGTGTGAAATACTAGAGGTGCGGTGTAGATGAAATACTAACTAGATCGGGATAGTCCAGGTCATCTTCATAAGTTCAATAGTGTAAATAATCTGGGGAAATAGGTAGCCTCAGCTTCCTAGCCTATTGACTACCCCTAGCTAGAGTTTTCTCAGACTCTAGCTGTGATTTAGCTTACCCGAATTGATCTGGATTAGCAACTTCACTATTCCTAGCTATTAGTTGCTAATTAGGAAGGAGAAAGTAATTTTAGCTATTACTAGCTTAATTTTACAATCTCTTATCCATACCCACTACTAGATTTCCTTCCAATACTTAATTATTCTCTCCCAAGCAACAATCAAGCAAGTATAGATAGACCCATATCATCATCAATGGATCTTCATTAGTAGATTGAAGGGAATCCAATAGATTTACACTTAATTGAACATCACGAAGTTGACACTAGAAATACCCAATCCAATTAAGTATTCACCATCACACACCTCTAGTTAATGATTTTAGCTACTCATAGTTAAGAAATTCAAAGACACAATCATCAATAGCATCAGTGAATTTAATAAGAAGAGTAGATAAATCAAAAACACAATTATCCTTCACTACAACTGAAACTTAATAATATCAAATAACAAAATAGAACAGAGTATCTTCTACAAATATCAATCAAAATCCCTTTATCAGATAAGAAATTGTCTTCAGCTAAAAAAGGAAATAATGATGTGATGTGTACTTGGATTTTCTCTCTAACTCTCCATCTTCTTCCTCTCTGTTTTTCTCCTCTCTTGCAGAGTACTTCTTTTCTATTTATACCCTAAAAAGTAGGGTGTTTTTCCTTCCTTTTTCAGCAATGGATAGTTATACCCTTAAAAGCATCATTCTGAAATCGCCAAAGGTACCGGCGGTTTGCCAATGAAATCCGTGAACCGCCGGATACTTGCTCTTCTTCTGCATTTATTTCCAGTGAACTTCACCGGTTCACTCGGCATTTCACCGATGCCAATTCGTGAACCGCCAGATCTTCAATGCCAATTCCAGAATTTTGTAAGTGTCATTTGGCAACTGCACCAGCGTCTCGCCACTAGTGATTTGTGAACTGCTGGTAGCATTTCTCTCTTGAGGCAGTGACTTTTAGCTTTTAACTGGCGTTTCACCGATTAACAACTGCGATTCGCCGCTTATACTTATTTGCTCCTTTATACTCTATTTTTGCTCTTTTCTTCAAACTTAGGCATCCACAAACAACAAAAGAAAAAAGGGCATAAAATGCACATAATCAACTTAGGAACTACACAAAAATCAAGTTTTAGAGTCTAATGAGTTGGTGAATTACAAACTCATCAGGTTAGCATGTTCTTCCTCATTTTTGGAGTATACAATAATTTCATGAATGAATACAATAAAGAACATGTCTAGGTACTGTTTGAAAACCTTGTTCATCAGGTCCATGAAAGCTACAAGGGCATTAGTTAGTCCAAAGGCGTAAGTAAAAATTCATAGCGGCCATATCGAGTTCTGAAGGCTGTTTTCGGTATGTCACATTCTCTAACTCTAAGCTGATGATACCCCGACCTGAGATCTACCTTGGAAAAATAACTGGCTCCTTGAAATTGATCGAACAAGTCGTTAATCCAGGGTAAGGGATACTTGTTCTTAACTGTAGCTATGTTCCGTTGACGGTCGTCTATGCACATTTTGAGAGTTCCATCTTTCTTTCGCACGAACAACATTGCAGCATCCCATGGAGAGATGTTGGGCCTGATGAAACCCTTGTCAACTGGTATTTTAGCTTTTCTTTCAACTCATTAAGCTTAGCTGGAGCCATTCTATAAGGAGGAATGGAGATAGGCTGAGTGTCTGGAAGAAGGTCTATGCTGAAGTCTATTTCCCGCTCAGGAGGAACTCAGGTAAGATCTTCAGAAAACACGTCAGGGAATTCGCTTACAACTAGAACTGACTAGATAGTAGGGGTCTCAAAGCTGGAATCTTTGACACAAACTAGGTGATAGATGCACCCTTTAGAAATGAGCTTCCTTACCTTAAGGTAGGAAATAAATCGACCCTTAGGCGCGGAACTAATACCTATCCATTCTAGAACTAGCTTATTTGGAAACTAAAATCTGACAACTCAAGTTTTATAGTCGACTGAGGCATAACTGGAGTGTAGCCAATCCTTGCCAAGAATGAGATCAAAATCGACCATGTCTAACTCTACTAGATCAGATGGAATGACTTTACTCATGGGCAGTTTCTATACACCCGACTATCTCTAACTGGCTCACTAACTGAGGTATAGACTAAGAATGGTTCTGAGAGGACTTCTGGACTGATCTCAAATTGGACAACTACGTAGGGAGTGATGAATGATAGTGTGGCTCCTGGATCTAGTAGGGCATACACTTCTAGATAGAAGCGACATAATATACCCATGACCACGTCAGGTGAGCTCTCCTGATCCTGAAGAAAGGAAAAAGCATAAAAGCAGTTTTGGCACTGACCACCATCCCTACCTAAAGTGTTGGCATACTAGAGCTGCTGAAGTGGTAGACTATGATTTCCCCTTAGTCGGCGACCTAGCTGTCCACACCCAAAATGACTCTCTTTTCCCTGGAGGCAATCACTTGGATGGTTCTTGCCACACTTAGGGCAAGCTAGATAATGGTTGCTGGCATTGTAACTATGGGACTGAGAGCCATATGCTCCACACTTTCGATCCTTGCGGGACCAGAAAGTAGGGGCACTGGCTGAGGCGGGTGTTAGAGTCCTCTGTTGTTTCTACTTGCTACTGCTGCCGAACCTTTGGTGGCCATAATCTGATTGACTAGTTCTAGCCTTCTTGTTCTCCCACTCCATATCTTTCAACTTTTTTGCCTCAATCTGCTGGGAATGAACGATGAGGCTGGAGAGGTTAATATCCTTTATGAGCATCGCGGTCCTGCACTCCTTAAGTACCAGGTTTGATACCCCATTGACGAATTAAAGAATGCGAGCCCTTGGCTCGGCCACCATCTCTGGAGCATTCCTTGACAACCGCGTGAACTCCAATGCATGTTCCTCCACGGTCCTGTAACCATGTTTTAAGTTCATGAACTCTGCGACCTTAGCCTCCCTCAACTCCCAGGGGAAGAATCTATCTAGGAATGCTGTGGTGAACTCTTCCCACTCTACCGATTTTGCTCCTACTAGTCTCCCTTCCTTCCACTGATCGACCAAATCTATGCCACCCCTTTGAACTGGTAGGCGGCCAGATCAGCACTTTCTGCGGAACTAACACCCATAATCTAGTGACCTTCCGCACCTAATCTACGAACTCCTGTGGGTCCTCTCCCACCTTGAATCCATGAAAGGCTGGAGGGTTCATTCGGGTGAAGTCCCGAACCCTAGCAGCTACTGCGGATCCATTTGTGTTCACCAAAACTACATGCTGGTTCACTTGGTTTGTCACTGTCTAAGCCAGCAGCTGGATTATCGCTCTGAATTTTGCTAAGGACACTTAATCATCTTGAGGGGCTGTTGGATCTAGTGGAGCAGGTCAATTAGCATTTCTAGCACTTCTTTTGTTTCCTCGTCTTGGAGGCATAGTTTCATTGAAATGAAATAGAGCACAAGTTAGGAGATTAGTTCTGGAATTAACTTCAATGCATGATAAAGAGTATGAAAAAAAGGGAGTTTTCCTAAAACGGCTCGTAGCCTCCCTATCATAAGTGTGGCGCATTTCACACCATGAAAGGACTCTACTTGATGCTGCCTTCAGACATCCTAGGATACTCTAAACCTAGTGCTCTAATACCAAGTTTGTCACGACCCGAGTCTATACCCTAGACGAGACACGGTACTTAGAGTCACAAGTAACCCCAAGTCAACCCATGATCTATCATAAGACTGGTAAACTGAGTAGACATAAGCGGAAGCTTTAAATTAATAAAATCATTTGAGAAAAACCTTATTTGACAAAGTCCATACATTTGAAAAACAATACTTAATATCTAAGTATATTTCTGAAAGCTAACTACTAAATGATGAGTTGATGGGACAAGCCCCCAAGTAACTCTAAAGTCTAACTGAAAGAGACTAACTAAAAATAAATATCATCCTTGAAAGCTGAGGACTCAGCAAAAGCTAATGGTATCATTTGAGGGAATCTACCGGTGATGCTGCGCTTAGGACCTGCACCTGTATCATGATATGATACATCATAGAAGGTATGAACCAGTACTTTGAATGTACTGAGTAAATAAGAGATATAATAAGCATAAAAGAACAACTAACTGAACTGTAGTGACATGTAATAACAAATTGAAATACTGAAAAATGATACAACTCAAGTATAACTGATATAGTCAATAGGGACCCTGACTGATGGTCATAAACATGTCCTAGATCTGAGATACTTATCTGAGCTAAACTGAACTGGACTAAACTGAGCTAAACTGAAAATGTACTGACTAGTGGGAGAGTCTATAACCGACATATAACCACGTGAGCTAAACATGGGGTTCGATGTATACACCCATAGATAGGACCCAATATAACTTGCCAGTGTATAAAGGCATGAACTGGGTGATCACAAATTTTGGGCTATTGGGCCAATAAAATAACCTAGGGTGGCAACGTAGTTCTAGAAACCTTGGTGCGCTGGAACCACGGTCCGCTCGATGCTAACTCCTACTCCCACTAGATAGTCCTAACCTAACTACTAAGCTAATAGCTCGAAATTGCGGTCTAAGACTAAATCAGGGATACTTATCTAAAGTACCCTGAGAGTCTTATCGGATCGAATTCTGTAACTGTGTCTAAGACTGGACAAAGCTGCTTATCCGGAAGTGTCGTAGCTATCTAAAGAAAAACCTGGTAACTGATAACTGATATCCAATAATTGGGAGGCATTACTGACACCTCAAGAATTGACGTAGTCAAACTGGTTAGCTAACCTTTCTAAAATATACTAAAGGTATCAACATTCTGACGGACACTGTACTAGCATGCAATTGACTGAAAATTCATAAGATAATAATAACATGGGAATTTCACTAATGATAGAGTCAAGAAACATTTATATCTAACCAACATGCAAAACCCACATTTCTGCGTTCAAGAACTAAGGCTAAAATCATCATAATTCATGGTGGGAGATAATGACCCAAATTTTTTCCCTAACAAAAATCCTCAATACACAAGAGAATTATAGCAGGAGGGAATTCCATAATTACTGACAACTAAACCCTAATAGTGAACTTCAGGGCTAAAACTTATAGGAGATTTTAGGAGAGTTTTGGGGGCATAAGGAAAGAACAATCTCCTTGTTAAATACCCACATAGCAGTGTAGAAATCCGGAAAAAACTCTTGAGAATCTGAGAAGAAGAGTTGAATGCCCTATTTTTCTTTGGGAGAACTGTCTGCATAAATCGTACTTCTGAAATTAGAGGTTGAGAGTTGAGTGAAAGTGAGAGGGATTTAGTCAATTATCCCTTTAATTCTTTGCAAAACATGCCCAAAATGTTGTAGTTTAGAGTCTAGAAGTTTAGGAAATTATGGAAAAGACCTTAAATATTTTATAGAAAAATCACACTGCCAGTTCCCACGAGGGACTGGATGATTCATCGCCACCGACCATACCTTGTGGTTTTCCTCATCGCCAACACCAAAATTTCTCATCATGAGTCACCACGAGGGACACCACGACTCGTGGTAACCAGTCATTGGGTGCACTGCCAACTTTTCAACATCCAAGGCAAGACCTTGACCATGGGCAACCCTAACGACTCATGGAGTTGACCATGACTCGTGGCTTCACCCATGGTCAACCCTAAAGACAACAATAAAACCAAGCTCCTCCTACTCCCTACAAGTCACCGTTCAACTCGTGGTGCACCACACGGGTCACTGGTTGACTCATCTTGTGATCTGGTGCAGAAAATTCTATTTTCTCCATTTTAACCCTCGGGTCTAATCTTAGGGCTTTCGAGGTATTACAAATGTCTTTTAGGTCTTGGGTATTATTTAATAGTGTTGGTTTTAAGTAGTTTATTTATGCTATGAAGTTTTTTCAATAATTAAAGATAGCATTTAACCTTTTTGCATGTCTCGTTTTAGGGATAGTATTGGGATTTGTTGGTTCGCCCACCGGGAGTTAGTGTGGGTGCCAACCACTGCCATTTGGGTGATGACAAAGTTGGTATCAGAGCTCTCAATTTTTTGATCTCATTGCACTAAGATGAGTCTAGTAGAGTCTCGCAGATCGGTGCGGAGACATTCATAACTTATCTTGGAGAGGCTGCAGGACTTTAGGAAAACTCCATCCTTCTTTTCTTTCGTGCGATTTCTTAATTCCAATTGGTATTTGCTGATCCATATTAGTATCTAAATTTTTGTCTTCTTTCCTTCTCAGATGGTGAGAACACGCACCAAGGGCAACAGCGATGTAGCACTTGAGCCAGCAGTGGCGGCCCCAGTTTGCGGTAGAGAAAGGGGCAGAGGTCGTGGCCAGAGAGCCGATGTGGCTAGAGGAGGGGCCCGTGCTCCCGCTTCAATTAAGGAGAGGTCTGCATCTCTCGTGCCACCAGCAGTGCAGGAGTGATTGGCGTTTGAGCTCGTGGTGTTGACGCAGGGAGAAGCCCCTGCCGAACTAGCATATTTGGAAATCCTATCTCAGGTCCTCAACCTTTTGAGCGACCTTGTAGGTACCAGTGTAGCGACAACATCTCTATTGGAACAACAATTAGGAATTCAGCATGCAACTATTGTGGCCCCGTAGATTGATGACATATCATAGGCTATTGTGTTTCTGAGGCCAGTGGCAGGAGCGGTGATGACAGAGGAAGAGCATGACCTATTTTGGAGGTTTACTAAGATGAAGCCTCCCACCTGCTAAGGCACAGAGGCGGAGGACGCCTATGAATTCATCATATATTTTTACGAGAGGCTCCATAATATGGGGGCGGTGGAAAACTACGGTGTTGAGTTCATAACCTTCCAGTTGATGGGTGATGCAAAGTTTTGCTGCAGGGCTTTTATGGAGTGCATACCCAACAGGGTCACCACTATTTTTGTGGACCCAAATCTATTGCACATTCTTTGAGTAATTTGTTCCCCACACTTTGAGGGATAGGATACGGGATGAGTTCACCACCATTGAGTAGGGGAGCTCATCAGTTACTGCATATGAGGATCGGTTTCACTCCTTGTCCAGATATTCTCTACCCTTACTGCCCACTGAGGAGGAGAGGATCAGGCAGTTTGTTAAACTCCTGAATGTAGGTCTCTAGTTACCAGCTCTGCAGATGGTCTCTTCGGGTAAGACTTTTCATGAGGTGGTAGAGTATGTGAAGCCGGTTGAAGGGGTGAGGCAGGAGGGTTATGCAAGAAATATCGAGAAGAAGGCTCGGAGAATGGGCTCTTCGGGCTCTTATGCGAAGGCTCTATGCACTTCAGGGTTTCTTAGGTCGCCCTATTCATTCTTCTATGCAGGTGTTAGCCGGAGGTCCACCAGGGACATCTCTATGACCGTCAGGTGCAGTTGAGGTTACATATGTGGTTCATTTTGATTTTGGGGCTCATCCTCTTTCCTCTATTCTAGCTCAGAGACCAATTATTAAGAAGGTCTATCATGAGCGTGGCGAGTATGGACACATCTGTAAATGGTGCCCCCAATTCGGATAGGGCGGGTAGATTGTTCCTCACCCAGCTCTTGGAGCTCCGGCCCTAGCTAGGAGAGGAGGTAGTGCTTTTCGTCTGGATCATCCACAACTAGGATGTGTGGTCAGCCAACCCTTAAAGTTGGTGTTCAGCAGGGTAGGGGACATGCTTAGGTAGGTAGGGGTGGCACCTAGTCAAGTAGAGGGATGGCACAGCCCAATTGGGGTAGTTCTCAGGCTGGTAACTAGGCTCATTTCTATGCTTTTCCTGGTAGACCAGAGGCAGAGGCTTCAGACACCATCATCATAGTTATGATCTTCATGGCCGATAGAATGGCTATTTCTTTGTTTGAACCAAGCTCTACATTCTATTATGTGTCTACTTATTTTTCTTTGGTATAAATCTTGTATATTATGTGCTTAATACTCCTATCTGTGTGTCTACTCCTGTTAGGGATTCTGTGTTAGTGGATAGGGTTGATCGTGATTACATAGTTGATTTCATGGGATTTGACACTCTGGCGGACCTAGTGATCTTACACATGGTTGATTTGGATACTATCTTGGGAATGGGGTTGGTTTTCCCTTTACCATATCATTATAGATTGCTATGCTAAGACCACCACTATATTGGGTCCAGAGTCGTCTAGGTTGGAGTTGAAAGGGAATTGTAGCCCTACTCCTAAGAAACTTATTTCTTATATTCGTGCCCGTAAGTTGATAGAGAGGGGTTGTTCAGTGTATTTGGCGTATGGTCGGGACACTAGTTTAGAGGGTCCTTCCATAGAGTCGGTCCCGGTTGTTTGTGAGTTCTTAGAGGTGTTCCCTCCAAATTTTCCCGGCATGTCGTCGGACCGTGACATAGATTTTTGTATAGGCTGGGAACTAGGAACCCGACTCATTTCTATTCCTCCATACTTAGTGGCACCTTTTCAGTTGAGAGAACATAAGGAGCAGTTGCAGGAGTAGCTCTATAAAGGTTTCATTAGACCGAGTGTGTCGCTGTGTGGTGCCCTAGTTTTGTTTATAAAGAAGAAGGATGGTAGTATGCGGATGTGCATTGACTACAGCCAGTTGAACAAGGTAACCATTCAGAATAAGTACCCTCTTCCTCGAATAGATGATCTGTTTGACCAGTTACAAGGAGAGGCTATATTTTCAAAATTGATTCGAGATCTGGTTATCACTAGTTGAAAATTTGGGCCGAATACATTCCCAAGACAGCCTTTCGGACCAAATATGGGCATTATGAGTTTCTGGTCATGTCATTCGTACTCACTAATGCCCCGGCTATGTTCATGAGCTTGATGAATGGTATTATCAAACCTTACCTGGATTCCTTTGTTATTGTGTTAGTTGATGATATCTTGGTGTATTTTAAGACCAAGCAGGAGCACAAAAATCATTTAAGGATTGTGCCAGCAACGACACCATTTTTGATAACGCTCAAATACACTCCTCATTTAGAGAAAATGTAAGCGATTGTTGTATCAAAACAAATATTCCCAACGAATGTTGGGGTCAAATCCCACAGATACTAGTGAATGATGTGCGTGAGCGTTGTTTTAGGAAATTTGAACTAATTCACACCAATGAAGGAAAATAAAATAGGAAATTTTGGGGGGGAAAATAGAGTTAACAATATTGTAGATTTCAAACCAGCTTGCTAAAATATAAAATAACCAAAGTTGATAGACAATAATGAGAGAATACTAGAGGTGTGGTGTAGATTGGGTGCTAATCAAATAAGGATATGCTAGCTCATTAAATCATTGCGAATACATGTAAATAACTTTGGGAAGATGGCATCCTATGTTTGTCAACCTCATAGATGCCTTTTCCTCGAGTCCTTGAGAAACTCAAGACACAATTCAATCAACCCAATAGACTTTGGGTTAATAGCTGAGCTATTTCTAGCCTTCAACTACTAATTAGGATGATGAACATGTGTTTTGGCTATTTCTATCCTAACTCCACACAATCACATCCATTCTTACCATAAAATTCTCTCCCAATACTTGAATTCTTTTTTTCTAAGATAAATTAAGTAAGAAAAGTAAACACACATTTGCAGCTAGGATTATCAATTATAGATTGGAGATGACTCAATAGATTTACACTAATTAAGCAATATTAAGATGAATCTATCAATACCCATTCAAATTAAGCACCCATCATCACACACCTCTAGTTGATGATTTAGCTACTCATGATTAAGAAACTAAAGAGTATATTCATCAATAAACTCAATGATTTTCATTAGTAAGAGCAAGCAAAATCAAACTCAAAATATGTCTGCAACAATAGTTGTACCTTGCTAATGGAAGAAGAAGAAAATAAGAAAAGCAATATTCCACACTCTCCTCCAATGGAGTTCTTCTGTTTCCAAAGAAAAAGGAATGTTCAAAAAGCTAAAAAGTATAAAAGTTCTATACAGAGTACTTTCTTCTAGACTATATACAAAAATAGGGCAACGAATCTCCTCTTTTTCCACTACTGGACATAATTACCCCTGTTCAGGCGTTTTGTCACTTGCGGGGGCTTTGGCTATTAAACAGTTGCATTTGGGGAACCCCATCCAACATCTTCTACAGATCCAGTGATTCTCCAGGACCATTCGGTGACACCTTCGGTGTTTCACCAGTCTTCATCCGCAATCCTCCATTTCATTTACTCCTTAGTCTAGAAAATACAGGCACTAGTAGGCGCTTTGACTGGGGAGTCGCCACTTGATGTCCGCAGTTGCCGGTTTCATATTATCCTCAAGTCAGTGGTCATTTATGTTTGACCAAAATTTGTCGGCATCCTCTGGTGGAGTGTCGGTTTTCACCTGATTTCATCCTTTTTATTACACTTCTTGCTCTTTCTCTTCAACTCGAAAACCTTAACATAAAAAGGCCAAAAAGACATAATATTTATCTAAATGAATTGAAAATTAAGCGAAAGATCATGCTCAAGAGCCTAATGAGTTGGTAAATTACCAACTCATTAAACCCTGAAACTTGAACCATTTCTTGTCCTTAAGTAATGCAATTCTCATTATTTAGGAAACCTGCCACTCCACAAGAGTTTAGACACCAAACACCACTTAATCCATGACAACCCAAAAAGTGCTCATTACTCACCTAAAAAGAGAATCAAATTCCTCACAGAAATCAAAGAAAGATGTATGAAAACATTTCAAAAGGCCACCACAATTTAGGGCATGATTCACAAATGTTTTCATTTTGCAAAACAAGAGTATGGCTTATCTAAAGAAATACACATAACATCTCAATTCATAATCACTGCACATTCAAAGCTTGCCTTAGAGCTCGAACTACTCATGCCTCAATCATACCTTTACCTTAATTCAAGTGTGTCTTCAAAAGGAATGATGCCACTCACCAAGGAGAGAATCCCTTTTTCTATCATGTATTAGCACACACACGGGATTTTACAAGAAGATAATCACACTCACTCTCCCAAAAGAAATCTTCATGCACACAACTCGACCCATAGGCTTTCCCTTCGTGTAATTCGCTACTAATGTAGAGCAGCTACACACAAAATCAATTAAAACTTGTGGGTCATGATGAAAGCTCGGGGTAAGGGTAAGACAATTATTTGGCTCTTGTAACTAGATCCTCCGTAATGTCTTTGTGTAAGCATTTCAACCCTTCCCAACTGACTTTTTTATATCGCTTTACCTTATTCCTCCATTCACAATCATTTTTCTCTTTTATTGTTCAAAGATTTTCTTTATAGCTCCTTTGGCTATCACGTTAAGACTTGTCTAATCAAGAGGTAACACCATTCCACTTCTCTTTTTCTCTTTTGGTATCTTAATGTTTCTTAGCTCATCATTTCATTCTTTTTCCCACCATTTGGTGCTACCTCAAATTTATGTTTCTTTTTTATTCTTCTTTCTTGAAAACCCCCAAACTTATGCTCTTTGCTCTTACTCACAAATTTCCTTATCTCCCCGTAGGCCTTTGAGTCCACATTTTCTTTTCAATTTGGGAGGATGGGTGCCAAGAAGATGGAATCAATAAGGGACATCAACTTGTAATGTGGTTTCCAAAAATAAATAGTTCAAAAGGCTCAACATTGGCTAGCAATGGAAGACATTTTCGGAGGTCATTTTGGATAAAGTGGCTAATCAAATTAAAGTCTAAAATCATGTTCTAAGTGTAATTATATCTATAATTTTTCCTTGATTCACAATTAGGGCATGTTCTATACAAGAAGCCATGCATGAGATTCATAAAGATCCTTACCACACAAGGCATCACACCCAAGGATTCCACAAAAGTCATTATCATCACAATATATTGATTCAAGACACTAGAGTATACGAATTCATTAGCCAACCAAGGAATCTACAATGTATGACAAAAGATTGCTACATTTCTCATTTCAAATGCTCATTTTTTTTATTTCTCAATTTCATGCCACATTTTTTTAAAAAAATTGTGGTACCTCTCAAATCAACTCCACAAAAGACTCAAGAAAGACATGGCATTTTTCCTTAAGAGAGTCGCCTCAGAATCTATCATCGGGAAGGGCCAACCCGGTTTAATAACAAAGGAAAAGAAAAAAAATTTCTCCATAGGAAAGAACCGTGGTTTGAACAAAACCCTTGGAGTTTTATTACTATTCTACTATTTACATAGATGAACAAAAGAGTTTGGTTCACAAAACAACAATTGATGATCCAAATAAAGGACCCCTTTTTCAGCATTAACATTCAAAGATTATTCATTTCATTGAGTTGTATCACAAATCATTTTTAATAACTCTCAAATATGCTCCTCGTAAGAGAAAGTGTAAGCGATCGTTGTATCAAAATAAATATTCCTGATGGATGTTGGAGTCGAATCCCACAAAGAATTGACTCGATAATTCAAAAGTTATAAACTAATTCAAACTAGAACGCATGGTTGTTCAATATTTGAAAAGTAAAATTGGGGGGGGGGGGGAATTTATGGAAAAACACTACCTAATTCTAAATTAAAACTATGTGATAGAAATTCCAATTATTGCAATCACAAGTGATATGGCTAAGGGCATTCTATAGATGAGATCAAAACTATATCAGAATATTCTTCAATGCCTTAAACTCAAAATTAGCATAGATAGAAATAGATAATTCACATTCTCTTCTTTTTCAACCATAAGAATGTTTATGCCTTGTGTTTTCTCAAACCCCAAAGCCAAATCAAGTTGTCATCCACAAAAGCTTGAGGAAGGACTAACAATATCTAGCCTTGACCTTTAATGGAGAGAAAATGTGGGTCTTAGCTATCTCTACCTTAATTCCACATACTAGCACTCCAATTCCTCACTAATATCTTCTCACCCAATCCTCACCTTTCTCTGTCAAGCAAAAGCAAGAAAAGTAAAGCACAATTCATGTTTTCAAACCATCAATTTAGCAATTAAAACTTGGGAGAAAATAGTAGATCTATACTTGCAATAAGAATCCAAGAGCAATTTATCAAAACCAAATTAAATATATAAACCACCATGAATATACCTCTAGCTAGCAAATTGGTCAAGCATATTTAAAGATAGAGAGAAGATACCAAGATGATTCCTCTCACATTCATCACATTAGCTTCACAAATTTGCTTCACAAGCTCATACAACAATGGTGGAATCCCCCAAAATGGGTTAAAGAAAATGAAGAAGAAAAGTTCAACCTAACTCTACAATTCTATGGTGAAAGGATTCTACCCAAAAATACTATGAAAAAGATGAAGTCTAGATGAATGAATGAGTGGTGTACAATGAAAGTTATCTGAATATCTGTGTTTTCTTGTGTACAACTTTTCCCAAATTCCCTTGAAGCTTTTAGATGCTTTGAAGACCTTTCTGGACCTTCTTACCCTTCATCAGACGGCCACACTGGCGAAGCACCAACGTTTAGCCGGTGCAAATCCACAGAGCACAGGCTGTCCGCTGCCACTAAATAGTCCATTGATAGTGACCATCGGCGGTTGAACCGACATTTAGCTACTTCCCAACAGTTAACCACCTGTAGAGTTACCGGTCTGTGCAGTAACTTCGGCATTTCGCCCGCATTTCACCCTTCTGGGTCCGCGTTTAGATGATTTAAAGCATGTCCTTACACATCTTCTTGAGCTCAAATCTTTCATTATCTTTGTCTCCTCTCATTCATATGCTAATTCATTAAATTTCATCTCAAACATAATGTGTTTTGCTCGATTTCATGCTTTATCTTCTCGCGTGAATTCCCTACAAATAATAAAAAAGAAAAGGCATAAAACCCACATAAATGACTGTAAATTTAGGCAAAAAATCATGCTTAGGAGCCTAATGAGTTGGTAAATTTCCAACTCATCAAACCCCCAAACTTGAACCATTGCTTGCCCTCAAGGTGATTTTTCCTAAAGGACCAATCAAAGTGTTCTTTCACAAGATGACATTGCTAAAACTTAGAGCATTACGGCAGTTGCACACAAAATCATCAAGCTTCAAGAAAAACCAAACATTATACACCAACTCAAGAAAAACAAAAGACTCAAACCATATTGCACAAGCTTCAAAAGGTGACCACAGTCATTAAGCATATCTTGCATGCATTCATTTCATTCAAACAAGGGGCATTGTTCATCAAAACAAGTTCAAAGAGCATGTCAAGTCATTAACAATTCACACAAAGCATGCGTTAATGTTCGATACACACTTGCCTCATTCATACATCTCTTTTGAAAACAATTTTAAGCATGTACCCCAAGGAAGTGATGACACTCACAAGAAGAGAGAATCCCAATTATTTTTGAGCATTTCATACATAGGGAATATAAGATAAGTCAAATGCGCTCACTCTCACAAGCAAACTAAAGTGTATAAAAATTGACCCATAGGCTTTCCCTTCATGTATCTCGCCACTAATGTAGTGTTGCTTCAGTCAAAATCAATTAGGACTTGCGGGTCATAATGAAGGTTAGGGTTGAGGGTAGGATACATGTTTTGCTTTAGTGACTAGAGCCTCTCTAATGCCTTTATAAACACTTATAACATCTCATCATCTTATTGAGATAACTCCACCTTATTTGTCCTTGTTCATCATCTTCATCTTTTGTGTAACACAAGCCACCCTTATAACACCTATGAATTTCACATTTAGCCTTATCTATGCAAGAGATAGAACCTTTTAACTATGCTATCTCTTTTAATGATTTGAGGTCTTTCAATCCATCATTTCATTATTCTCATCACAATTTTGGTGCCATCTCCTATTGAAGCTCTCATTTTCCCCCTACTCTTGCAAACCCCCAAACATAGGTTTTTGTCTAATTTCACATTCATTTCCTTATTACTCCCCAATTCTTGGGCTTAAATCCCTATTTTTTCATTGTTTCATCACTAGAAATTGGGGAGGATGGGTTTCAAAGAGAAGGATTAAAAATGGTCATTAGGCTTGTAATGTGGTTTCCAAGAAAAGGTCTAAGGCTGAAACGTTGGCTATCAATGATTAATGTTCAAGGAGATCATTTTGGATGAAGTGTCTAATAGAAGAGGGCCAAAGATCATGTTCTAAGTGCAGCCCCATCTAATCATTTTTCCTTCAATCACACCTAGGGAAAGTTCTAGTCAATCATGCATACACAAGAATTAAGCCAAAAGTCTCACCACACAAGGCATCACAATCCAAGGAGTTCACATGCTTCCTTCATCACATTTAAGAGAATGAATTTCGACAAGCTAGTTACGAATTAAAAAACCAACCAAAGAATGTAAAATCCATGACAAGAGAGTGATCATTTTCACATTTAGGTACCCCTCTTTTCTTTTCAAAACACATGCAGAATGCCAAGCAATAAATGTTGGCGGTACCTCATCAAGAGAGTGCACAAAAGACTCAACAAGACTCTAGACTTGACATTTTCCCTTAAGAAAGTCTCCTCTCAATCTATCATCGGAAAGTTCCAACCCAGTTTGACAACAAAAAGAAAAGACAAAGAAATCCCTCCTTGGGAAAGAACCGTAGTATAAAGAAAACCCTTGGTGTCTATTCAAAGACTACTATCTAAAAAGGAGATACTACTAACAAGTAATGACAATTTACCCTTAAGAATGACGTCATCCAATTTATCATAAGGCCATATCGTGCATCACTTAATAAGTGGGTTACTCAGACTTCACCCCCTAACAAAAATAATGCATTTTCCTCGATGCCTAAGGTTAAACAAAATGAGGAAGGAGTAGGTGAGAGAACTCCCTAATATGATGGAGGCATCCGTTTTACATGCATGTCCATTCTCTAATTTTTCTTTTTTCTTTTTTCATTGGTTGCCACGTTCCACACCTATTTCACCCCTGCACAATCAATGACAACACAAACGTAAAGTAAAATAAAATAAAAGGAAAAAAATAAAAATAAAATGTCAAAGCACTTGGGTTGCCTCCCAAGAAGCGCCTTAGTTAACGTCATGGCTCGAAGACGTCAAGTTTCACCACTTTTATCTCCACTTTGAACTTTTCAAGCGCACCCATAGTTTATTGTCCATTCTTATACTCCGCTTAAGGAGTGGTGGCGTAAAAGTCAAGGTACCAAGAAATGCATGTTGCCTTTTGTAATTCTTGGCCCTTGAAGGAGGGATGTTCTTTGACTTTATTGGCATGTCATACTCTAAGATAAAGCCACCTTGATCTTCCTCCTCAACTTCCTCCATCGACTTGGTTT